>OX457031.1:25808080-26005580 GCA_949752745.1 Protula sp. h YS-2021 | reverse complement strand
TCATGAAAAATTGTCAAAATGACAGTGTTTTGAAATTTAGCGCTTTGATAGTGTTGTGAAAGTTGGGCGTTGTGATATAATTTGGCCCGCGTAGTGGATTGTGTCGTCCAGACTGTGTCCCCAAAATTGCTTGCCAGACTGTTTTGAAATTTCATGCACAACTGAAACCCGATTTCATAGGTAAACCGCGATCGGGGGCAGTCGTCTAAATAATAAAATTTGGTTCAAACAAACAATCAGATTTTTTACCAGCCGGGCTTTTCATGTTCACACGAAAGCGAACTGATTCGTAGTGGTGTTGGGACTCGACCAATCAAATTAGGCTCAAGAGAATGCTGCTTTGAAAAGAAAGTTCAGCTTTAGTTCCAGCTCCCCTTTCACATCTCACTCCAAAGAACACCAGCGTAATTATCGTATAGGAATCTAAGAGCTCTTTAAAGTTAAAAATACTTCATCAAGGTTACATGTGTATAGATATTGCACGTGGGCAGTGTGCGCCTGCAATCGTCTCCGGAAGCAAGTTCGGGAATTAAAAGAACCAGCTACGTGTTCTATTTACCGGTTCAGCGTGGAACAGGCGTTGGAAAAGCAACGTTGTTCTTTTTTGGCAACCAAAACACAGCTTTCACGGACGTGCGATCAACGTCTTCGGTGGAACGTTGAATAGACGTTGCAAAATCGAATGTGTAGACATCGGACGCACAATAAAAATAACTTGCTTGTGTTATCGCTCACCGGAAATTTCAGCCAAGGTTAGGATACTGTGATGGGGGGGGGGGGGAGGCGGTCACCGTACTATGATTGTCGCTGTCTTGACGGTGATTCTAGTTTAATACTTAACAGATGTCTATACAACGTCGCTTTCTCGACGTCCATACATTGTCACAAAATAGACGTTCTTTCGACTTCCATTTTCAACCTGTCTGCAACGTTGATAATCAACGCCTATGTATCGTAGGACGGTAGACGTTGTTTCAGTAAGCAAACAAAAAACCGATGTTACCTTTCGTATGACATGAAAAGCGGGGCTGGTAAAAAAATCTGATTGTTTATTGAAACCAATTTTTATCATGCCCCGCCTGACAAATGTCAGCGGGGCATATAGTGTTTGACTTGTGCGTCCGTCCGTCTATCTGTGTGTAGGTTACCCTTTACGTACCAGGTTTTGTGGATCGCACTACAGCCTAGCTATTTGGCCGGCAACTTTTTTGTTTTTTGGGATATTGTTCCTACTATATTGAAGTTGTGCAGGACGTCGTCCTTTTGTCTGGTTTATTCGGTCGGAATTGGGGTTTGAACTTACGCAATTTTACTTTAGTTAGATGTTTTGTGTACTAAGTTTTGTGGATCGCACCTCACTCTACATATTTGTTTGGTGATTTATTTGTTTAAACATTCTTGTTTCTTATATATTGAAGTTGTGCAGGACGTCGTCCGTTTGTCCGACAAGCGTTTATTCGGTCGAAATTGGCCTTTGAACTTAGGCAATATTACTGCAGTTAGGTGTCTGATACTAAGTCCGTGCTTATTCATTCTTTCTTCAAGAAGATTGATTGACTGATTGATTGGTTTAGCGGCAACAACAACCCGTTAGGGTTTTATTGTCTCGGTTCTGTTGCTATAGAAAGACTCAGTTGAAACTAGGATCAATTAAAATGGACAAAACAAGTAGTGCATACGTCTAAAACCAACTAATTCAATTTAAAAGAAGAATCACATCCCTCAAACTAAGATTATGTCACTGACTATCCGCCAGGCGGGGCATTCGGGCTCCGGTCGGACACACATCTAGTTATTTATACGGCTGCTTTAGAGCGCGGTTTACCTGTGGAATCGGGTTTTAGTTGTGTGTGAAATTTCAATATAATCTGGCAAGTAATTTCGGAGACACAGATTGAACGACACATTCCATACGCAGGCCAAATTATATCACAACGCTAACTTTCAAAACACTTTTAAAACGCTAAATTTCAAAACACTGTCATTTTGACCATTTTCATCAATCCCAACAAACATGCAAGGATGCACGTTTTCAATATGTGCTCTTTGCGAACTTGAGATTTTAGCAAAATTCAAGGAATAGTTTTGAAGATCCAGCCTGGACACAGGTGACGAAAATAAGTCCCAATAGTAGAAAATGTTCTGCCATTTTGACAATTTTATAAAATCTTTCATGAATCTCTAAAAAAATACGATGCTACACAACTTGTTTTATCCTTGTACGGAATTTTATAATAGTTTTCATCTACGGTCTGTGCACAACGCTCCATAACAAGGGCAATAGCGGCTGAATTATCGCTTGCACAAATTTCTCCTTCCAAGTGTCGCCAGATCCCTACAAATTCTTCGACGTCGGAGATGCATATAAAATGCGTCGGCAATATCGGCAACATACGTCGGATATACGCATATTTTTTCCGTTTTGCTCATCGTTTATTAGTCGTTTATGTGCATATTTTCCGACGAAGTTTTTTATGCATATATTCGACGCATATCCGACGTATTACCAACCGTCGGCTATACGTCGGTTATACGTCGGTTATACGTTTATATTCCGATGCATTTCTGACGAACTTCCGATGATTTTTATACGTATAAAATGCGTATTTCCGAGGTTTTCCAACGCATTTCCGACCAAGTGACAATCGGAAAATATGCGTTTTTTAGACGTATAAAATGCGTTCGCGCATTTGAAAAAAAAATGTTTCTGACCTTAACTGACCCATTGAACCTTACCAACCATTCATAATTCACATATTCACATATTCATACATACACCATAGCATATTAATATACAACATAGCATTATATATCGCAACTGAACACTAGTACTTACTCGGGTTTGAACCGGGGACCTCTTGCATCCTAGGCGCGGAACATACCTCTACTCCACGGCGGCTGCTGCGTCGTGAGTGTAATTAAGTGGTCTAACGTTTTTATTTCGTCCCAAAAAGTTAACTTCTTACATTTTAGTTTTTGGTACCGCTGTCTCTTTTAAATTTAGTTATTTGTATTGTCTTTTCCTCCCTTGTGTTTGCTGAGGGATAGTTTATTGAGGAAAATGATAATTTTCAAGTATATTCATAATGCTCCACTATTGATTCTTCATAATGTCCCCTACAAAACGTCAATCGATAAATTTCCGACGTCGAATAAGCATCGGAAAATATGCGTTTTATAGAAATATAAAAAATACGTATAATACACGTTGGCAATATCGGCATCTTTTTTCCGATGTATTTCCAACGTCGTTTATACATAGGAAAATATGCGTTTTATAGACGTATAAAATAATACGTATAATGTACGATTGCAATATCGACATCTTTTTTCCGATGTATTTCCGACGTCGTTTATACATAGGAAAATATGCGTTTTATAGAGGTATAAAATAAAACGTATAATGTACGATTGCAATATCGGCATATTTTTTCCGATGTATTTCCGACGACGTTTATACATAGGAAAATATGCGTTTTATAGACGTATGAAATAATACGTATAATATACAAATGCAATATCGGCATCTTTTTTTCCGATGTATTTCCGACGTCGTTTATACATAGGAAAATATGCGTTTTATAGACGTTTAAAAAAATACGTATAATACGCGTTGGCAATATCGGCATCTTTTTTCCGACGCATTTTCGATGCATATACGATGTTTCTAAAAATGCGTATATATTCCGCCGTATATCCAACGTATAAACGATGTTTCAAATCCGCTGCCAACGCTGCCGATGCAATTTAGAGATTAACGACGTCGTTTATGCGTCGGCAGTTTTGTAGGGATGCACTGACGGACGGCTCGACAGACGGACGGACAGACCCGAATACTATAGTCCCCCGCTCCGCGCTACGAGGCGGTGGGGGACTAACAAGCCATCGTGGAAGGCGCAGACCCCAATCGGACACAACAAGTCGCCATTTTGGCAATTATTTACCGTTTTGAATAATAACACTACGTTGCACAACTTCAATATATATATATATATATATATATATATATATATATATATATATATATATATATATATATATATATATATATTCACTGTGCAGGGTAGTATATGCCTATGATAAATGGTTTCGGAGGACTCGCATGGAAAGCACCCAAGTCTTACATTGCAGTTATCTAAACAAAATCGCATTTTTTTGACAAGTCGCCATTTTGGCACTTTTTGGCGAAAAATAACACGACGTTGCACAAATTTAATATATATATTTTCACAGTGCAAAGTAGCATATGCCTAGGGTACATAGTTTCGGAGATCTCGCGTGGAAAGCACCCAAGTCTTACTTACATTGCAGTTATCTCAAGAGATCATAATCTTTTGACAAGTCGCCATTTTGGCAATTTTTGGCCGACTTGAAAAATAATACGACGTTGCACAACTTCAATATATATATTATCACCGTGCAAGATAACATATGCCTGGGTTAATAGTTTCTGAGATCTCGCGTGGAAAGCACCAAAGTCTTATATTGCAGTTATCTTAAGAGATCACAGTTTTTGAGAAGTCGCTAGTTTGGCAATTTTTGGCCGATTTGAAAAATAACACGACGTTGCAAAAATTCAATATACATATTTTTTTCACTGTGCAAGGTTGCATATGCCTAGGGTAAATATTTTCGGAGAACTTGCGTGGAAACAGGGAAGGACGGACGGACAGACGGACCGACAGAGGGCAATCCCATAGACTCCCCTCCCGGGCTCCAACGGTTGGGGTCTAAAAAATACCATGCTACACAACTCCAGTGTCTGTTTTGTCATCCTGCGAGATATTATAATAATGCAGCATATAGTTTTCATCTGCAATTTCGACTACAAAATTGCATAAAGGCAAAGTTTTAACTAAATTTCAAAATACTGTTATCTTGACAATTTTTCATGAATCCTAACAAAAATACGACGTCTCACACCTTCAATATGTGCTCTATGCGTGTTTGAAATTTCGAAACAATGAGATCAGTTGCTTACAGGATACATCCTGGACACGGTGACGACACGATGACGACAATACCCCAAGTCCCAATGACAGAAAAAAATGTCATCTTGACATTTCACGAATCAGAATGAAAATACGGCTTTGGAATAAAACAGCTGACCGATGAAAAGATCTGGTTGTTTTGTATAAACATAGAGCGGATGGATATTTTAGCAGAATCCGCAGTGGGTTTGTAGAGTAAAAAGATGTTTCACACAAGAGACCAAACTGAGGTAGAGGTTGGCTGATAAACAACAACGATGTGCAGCAATAACATAGCCGAGATACTCTAAACGTTGTTAAGCAGTGCGGCAACTGCTCAGAAATTTTGAAAGTGCCACATTGTATGAATTACTTAAACATAGCGAGGTTGGGACAACATTGGACAGACGTCGCACCCTTCGTCGCACCAACGTCAGATTTTGGTTGGTTAAGGAAGTCGAAACAACGTCTCCTGCAGACGTTGGATAAATGCCGATTATCCGATATCTAATCAACGTTGCGAAAAGTTTGTAAAAAATTAAAACAACGTCATTATTATCCCCCGTGGAACGGAGGATATAGTTTTGAACTTTTCGGTCTGGCCGTCTGTCTGTCCGTCTGACCGTCTGTCACGCTTCAGTCGCACGCGCCTATTGACCACATTAATGGATGGATTCGTTTCAAATTTTGTACGCGACTTTTCTGGACCCTTCCGCAGTGCAGTGACCAAGAATTTTCCAGATAACAAAAATGGACAAAATGGCGGACTTTTGAAAAAATGGCACTGGACTTGGCGTATATACGGCAGTCTCACGCGCCTACAGGCCTCATTGATAGATGGATTCGTTTGAAATTTTGCATGCGACTTTTCTGGACTCTTCCACAGTGTAGTGACCAAGAATGTTTGGATGGGGCTTAAATTGACAAAATGGTGGACTTTTGAAAATCGGCCCTGGACTTAGCGTACGTGGGGCAGTCTCACGCGCTTACAGGCCGCATTGATAGATGGATTCATGTCAAATTTTGTACACTGCTTCTCTGGACCCTTTCGCAGTGCAATGACCAAGAATTTTTGGGATCGAAAAAAAATTGACAAAATGGCGGACTTCTGAAAATCGGCACTGGACTTAGCATATATATAATGCAGTCTCACGCGCCTACAGGCCGCATTGATAGATAGTTTCTTGTCAAATTTTGTACACTGTTTCTCTGGACCCTTTTGCAGTCCAGCGACCAAGAATTTTCCGGATCGGTAAAAAAATTGACAAAATGGCGGACTTTTAAAATCGGCAGCGGACTTAGCATATATAGGTCAGTCTCACGCGCCTACAGGCCGGATTTAGAGATGGATTCGTTTCAAATTCTACACACGAGTTTCTTGGGATCTTCCGCAGTGCAGTGACCAAGAATTTTCCTGATGCGACTTAAATCGACAAATGGCGGATTTTTCAAAATCGGCGCTGTACTTAGCGTACCTACGGCAGTCTCACTCGCCTACTGGTTAATGGATTGATTCGTTTGAATGTTAGACACTACGGCTACCTATCCTTCCACTTTTAACTTTTGTGTAGTCAACACGCAACAGCCTTACACACTCCACATCGCCAAAGGGGAATAGACGCTCTCCTTGAGGCGTAGTCAAGTTTCCAAACGCTGTATAGACATAGGGAGACCGACGGCGCACAGACGCCGGGCAAATATTAGCCTAGAATCGCCACCCAGTAGTAACAACGATTACATATCGTTAACTACCATCCATCAAAGAACTCGAACCTTTTCGGTCATCCGGTAATGCAAGATGTTAAGAAGCCAATTTCCAAGAATATTTTTCCAAATTATGTAGAAAAAAACTTGGCAAAGCATGCACTTATTTTTTTGTCCTTTTTTGGTCGATTTTTAAACGACCTGTCATGGTTCCAGTTCCAGTGAGTGACAGCATGATGACGTTGTTTGGTTGTGTCATGCGCAAAGCATAATCAAAGTGTTTGATACAACGCTGAATATAAGTTTGAATGTGAATGTTGTTAAGACCTTGCTTTGGTTCGCAACCGAAACCACACTTTCTCGGAAGTTTAATCGACGTTGTACAGAGGTGGCGGGGGGGGGGGTGTCACAACCAAACAAAGCCATAATGCTGTCACGCACTGGAAATAGAACCATGACAGGTCGCTTAGAAAATCGATCAAAAAGGACAAAAAAATAAGCGCATGCAAGTTTTATTCTGCATAATTTGGAACAATTTTTACGGAAATTGCCTTCATGACATCCTGCGTTACCGGATGACCGAAAAAGTGCGAGTTCTTTGATGGACGGGTGAGAACGACAAGTGATCATTGTTACTGCTTGATGGTGGTTCTAGGCTGGTGATTCTTTTCCCGACGCCTGTGCGCCGTCGGTCTCCCTATGTCTATGCAACGTTGACAAATGACGTTTTAATTTTTTTTACAAATTTTTCGCAACGTTGACTAGACATCGGATAATCGACGATTTTACGTCTGCAGGTAGACGTTTCGACTTCCATAATCAACCAAAATCTGGCATTGATGCGACGGAGGGTGCGAGGTCCGTCCAACGCTGTCCCAACGTCGCTAGGTTCACAAAATTCCTATAAATGTGACTCTTTTTCAAAAATTCTGAGCAATTGTCTTCCGTGATTCGGAAAAAATACCGGAAATATTAGTGAAGAACCAATTTCTTACTATGGTCTTGCTGTCTTCAAAACCGGCCATTTGTACTTGCCTTGTCATTACTATTTTCCGTAATTTGGAAACAATTGGTGCTAATATCAGCGAATAACTTTCCTGCTAAAATCTTAAGTAAAGCTAGGGATATAATAATCTTACCGAACTACGGAATCGCACATTAGCACCTACCCGACTAATTTTTGGTGATATGCAGAAATTTGGGAACTAATCTCGAACGCCCAATTTTTAATTACATCTTAACTGACGCGAGGTATATGGCCTTACTCTCTTGAAATTTTGGTTTAAGGTGGCGGGTTTTGGTACCTGCCTGACAACTACCTTTTTGGTCATTCAAGAAACAGTCACAGAAGTATTGGGCAAAAAACGGCAATTGTTACTTCGTAGATTTTAACGGAAGTATCCCAAGCGTATGATGGAAGTATTTGGGCACATGTCAAGAATTCGTCGTCATTACCAATTAAATTTTTATAAATTATATAAAAAATATAAAAAAATTGAAGAAATATTGACAAAACCCTATTTTGTACTGGCGTCAGGTATCTTAATTTATTCTTTTGAAAATTAGGTTAAAGGTAGTGGGCATTAATACCTACTTGATTTGAACTTTTAAGGCGAAAATTAGAGATATTGGTCAAAAAGAAAATTAATGTAAAAGCTGAATTCGCGCCAGGATAATAGCCTCTTTCGAGTTCAAGGTAGTGGATATTAGTACCTAACTGGCTATTAATATTTCTGCTCCCTGACAAAACTGGCGGAAATATTGGCTGCAAAATAATTTATAGCAAATCTGAACGGACCCCAGGCTTTGACCCTACTGTCTTGAAATTTTGATAGCAAAAGGGGCATTAGCATTTACTGACTATCACTTTTTCATGATTCGCAAAAAAATAAATAAATAAATAAATAAAAATACAGAAAAATCGGCGAAAAAAAGTTTGAAAAAAATTGACATTTTGGTAAACGATAGCGGACATTAGTTCCTACCTGGATATTACAGTGATTCGCCAAAATCTGAGTAGAAATATTGATAAACAAACAAGAAACATTTTCTTAAAATCTTAATTGATGCCAGAGAAATAGCCTTGTCTTGATTGTCTTGATTTTTTTTTTTTATGACCCGCCCGAAGGTAGTTTTTGCCTTGTCCATCCATCCGTCCGTCTGTCCGTCCCTCCGTCCGTGCGTAACATATAAATGAATATATGTAGCATGAAGGTGTGCACCTCCTCTTTTGACCGACGTTTATCCGTCCGTCTGTCCGTGAGGTGGTTCGGAACTTAGCATATTTTTAGTACATTGATAGGTAGGTTCAAAGTTTTGTGTAATGAGCGCGTCCAAGGGTTTTTGACATAGCAACCTGAAACCTATGCGAAATAAATATATATGGAATGAAAATGTGCACTTCCCCTTTTGACCGACGTTCGTCCGTTTGTTTGTCCATAAGGTGGTTCAGAACTTAGCATATTTTAGTACATTTTTTATGGGTAGCTTCGAAGTTTTGTGTGATGAACTCGTCCTAGGGTTTTAGGCCTGGCAACTTGAAACCTGAATGGAATCAATATATATGGTATGAAGGTTTGCACCTACATTTTGGACTGACGTACCTCCGTCAGTCTGTCCCAGAGATGGTTCGAACTTAGTATATTTTTAGTACAACTATGGGTAGCTTCGAAGTTTTGTGTAATGAACTCGCCCTAGGGTTTTAGACCTGGCAACCTGAAACCTATATGGAGGGAATATATATAGCATGAAGGTGTGCACCTCGGGGATATGGCTTTGCTGTCTTAAAAGTTTGGTTAGCGGCTAAAATTACATGTCAAAAATCCTAATCTCAGCGTTCGTCTGCTGGAGGCAGTGTCCATAGACAATCTTGCTGAACGTTCGCTTTGCACGTAAGTTCTTGTTTTTAAAGATGAAACTTTTTAATGGATAATTATTATATTTAATGAATAGAGCTTTGAAATATTTTGTTTGTTTGTTTTTTAAGTTATAAAGGTCTAAATGTGCTCCATTTCAAAGCTGTTTTATTTCTATGCTGATTTCTTCGTATACAGTGAGGATTTCCTAGCGGGGGTAGGCCTGAAGTGCATTAAATTAATGTGGCTCTCCGCACAGATCTCCTCTTATCGCTGAAATACTCGTACCTCTTAAAATTTCGAACTTGCATTCTGAGAGTAAATTTGCAGCGTTCTATCAACATTTAACTCGTTAGATCAACGTCAAATTTTGGTTGATTGTGGAAAAAAAATGTCCTGACGTTGGAGTGAGCTTTTTTTCACATCTTTTAAGTAACTTCATATCTGATATTCTTAAAAATCCAATGTTGCTGTATTATCAAAGCCTGCACACTGGAACCATCAAGCAGCTGCGGACACACATAGCCAATCTCCATGTAAATCCGTCTAATTCCACGTATTTAATGTTGCACTGACGCCGTCAACTAGACGTCGAATAAACATCTGATCACAACCAAAAGTGATGCAAAATGCGGACCGTTCCACGTGTATCCAATGTTGTACAGCATTATACAGCATGTTATACGTTCGACGTTTAGGAAAATAGCTGTTTGATCACGATTTCAAGTACGGTAGAATTGAGTTCATGTTTGTTCACTTTATTTCAGGGAGAAGAGATTTACAAGGCAAGCCAAGACAAAGATACGTATCACTTTTATTTCCATTTTATTCGAACTTTTGTTGTTTTTTTTTGTCACTTTATACATAAATTTGTGCAGACTGGTGTAATGGGTTCATCAGTATCGAATGAAGAAAATCAGTGCATTTTGAAAAGTATTGAAGGTTTCAAATGTTTGTCATAAATGTACAAATGATTGTTTTAGTTGTTTAGCTGTTAAGAATTTATTTTCTAAGAAGGTTTGCATTGTGATGTATTATACACTTCGCATCGTATTGTGCTTGCAAACTGCACTCTTTCGCTACACCAACAATTTTGGAGGGAATAGTGCACAGGGGCAAAATTTTTTGGGCAGGGAAAACGCGAATGGGTGCAGTATTTTTAATGTTTTTCTCTCTATGGCCCCACTTTCTGCTTTTCTTGTACTCCGTGACACTATTAGCAACCATAGCACGATTTGACATTTCATTTTGCGAAACACTTTTTCCTGGTGGTGAGGGGGGGGAGGGGGGAGGGTGTGGGGTGGGATCTTTGGAACTTTTTGGTGGAATTTGTCATTTAGTATGGCTATTTCTGTGGTTGCTAGTATTGGCACGCCAAATCAATGAGAGAGTTTCTTAAACTATTCCAAAATCAAAGTCAGATATTTGGCGTCATACTAAAACAGAAACTTGATCATTGTCTTGACTCTACTTTTTCTTCTTTCATTCTTTATGCAGGAATCATTTCCAAGTACTTTTCAATTTCTCAAAATTTATGTGTTTTAACCTATTGCCAATAAAAGCAAATTTCTTCACAAATCTGGATTTATATTTTAGATATTTCCAGATGAGAAGCAAATTTGCAAGTGAGAAATTCGAAAAGCAATTCGAGATGGTTCCTGTTGCACGATTTACCCATGTGATTTGAGAAACAAAACAGGGTCCTGCTCAAAAGCTACCGACGTACAATCACCTTGGGTAAATTCGTGCAGGCGATATTGCTCATTTCTCATTACTAACTTTTATCTTTATTTTTAGAAACATTTTGAACCAGCCTAACAGGGATGACAAAAGTGCAGTAGAACTGATATATCGGTCTTCATTTTTCCCCAGGGAAACGCCATGCTGAGAGATCCAAAAACCATTAATGCATTTATTTGTTTTATGAATGGG
Organism: Protula sp. h YS-2021; assembly: GCA_949752745.1. NCBI lineage: Eukaryota > Metazoa > Annelida > Polychaeta > Sabellida > Serpulidae > Protula > Protula sp. h YS-2021. The sequence continues at coordinate 25,994,119 of OX457031.1, read as the reverse complement.
CAATATCACTCCAGAAAACATCGAGGCCTCTGAACCATATCTAAATTTATAACTGACTGAAAAAAAATATAAATAAAATAATTCGAACCCTTTTGGCGTACATTTCGTTCTTGCACATGGCACAAGTCACGCTGTTTTCTGGAGGACCGGGAAAACTTCGGGCTCAGTTTTGTTGATTTTGTTTACTCAGTCTGGGGAGTGAGTTTTTTTCGACGGGCGTTTAAAAGGAAACAAAACAAAATTGTCTAGCCATAAATGAAAATTGATTGGTTTGAAAAGACGTTCCTAAGTTTTCCCGTTTTCTATCCTGTCTTCTATTCTGTCTTCTCTTTTCGGTTTGGTGATTTCAAAGAATGTACGGTGGTCAGCGGGACAAGATGAGGAGAGGGAACAATGGTGGGAAAATGGGGGGAGGTCGCGTGCCGTGGGTGGAGGTGATCGATATATGGCAGCTGTGAAGTCTTCTCCAACCGTCCTGGTGTGGGAGTTGGTGTTGGGGAGATGGTGATGACTTTCATCTACGTACGCGCTGGATGCCTCTACGGATGATTAAGACGCCCGGAAGCGGCTTGAACACACGGCATGGTGTGGGCCACTGGTGACTAGACCTCGGGTGGGGGGGGGGGGGGAAGGGGTGATGGGAGGGGTAGCTTGGTTTCATGTGTTAACATGCGTGTGCAAAAAAAAAGCGCAAAGAAAGGGGGTAATTTTGAGGTCACGTGCGGTCTGTGCATAATGAAAATTTCGTTAAAAAGGAGAGGAGGGTTCTACATTCTGCACTTCGCGTTTCCCAAAGAGGGAGTACTTTCGTAACTGCACTTTGTTTAGCTATACGTATGATTTCACACTTCACGTTTAGAGGTCCCCCCCCCCCCAGGTCATTTTAAAACTTCATGGACGCGCATGTTAACATTTCGACACAAGTGCCCCGCTCCCCCCCCCCCTCGGGCTTGGGAGAACGGAAGCATTGTGGACTTGAAATTGTCAGGGTTTGTAATAATGACTTAGGCTTCGGAAACATCGCTGAGGTGTTCATATTTTGTTTCGTGTCGTATGAACTGGAATGAAGTCACAAAACAGAAATCTCAATCTGTGAAATTGTTGTGGTGTTTAACGAAACAAATCGTCTTAGGCAATGGGTTTGGACCAGCCGATAAAGTCGGACTAGTCCAATCACATCACTGAAGGCATCCGCTGTCTGTATGTATACGTATGTGAACTTTTACTAAAATTACTTCTTCTACAAATGCGATTGGTTTGCTTTCAAATTTTTAAGTTGTCCCGTAGATAGTCGAAATTTAAAATATTTACAACAACGATCAAAAACTGACCAAGTGGCGGCATTATTTTAAAATTGATAGTCAGTTTTCAAAATGCATCTTTTCAATCAATTCTGATATGATTGCTTTACAATTTTGTAAGAATATTTTCTAGTCAGATCTGTCTTAACGATTTATTATTTAGCGGTCAATTGAAATTTGGCTTAGTTACGGTTTTTAATTTTTTCAGTAGCCAATTGTACAAAATGATCCTTCTTCAATTTTTATTAGATTGCATTTAAATTTTGTTCTAATGTTTCCCTGGTAGTGCTGTGAAAAACTTAATATTTTTAGTGCTTCGCAAAGATTGATCAAATGGAGTCTTTGTCGTAATACCGTTGAACATGATGTTGAATAGCAACATGTTGAACAGCAACATGTTGAATAACAACATGTTGAACAACAACATGTTGAACAACAACATGTTGAAAAACTTGTTGAACAATACAATGACTTAATATGTTCCAACGATAATTCGAAACATTTTTGAATGGGCCTGCCATTCGAAACGTCTTTGAATGGGCTTGCCATTCGAACATATCTTTGAATGGCGTGCCCTTCCAAAAAATATGATTATAGCCACATATATAAATAACCTGTGACACTTTATGCTAAAAAACTACACACAAAATGGATCCCCCTGTGGGGTGGGGGTAATCTTAAGAATACACTCACTGCGTTCTGTTCCGTGCATGGCGTAAGTGGCGGCTAATCGGAATGTCTTTCTTTCTAACTCTTCTTGTACTATTTCTTCATTCTTCCCTCGTTTTTTTCCCACTTGTTCCTTTAGCAAGTGCGTCCCAATATACCCATCATATACGGGACGTTAAACATCAACAATAAAACTGAATCAATGGTAAAGTTTTGAATAAAATCAGTTTAGCATTGCGAAAGTTATCTACTTTTTTAAACGTTACTAAAAACAAATTCAGGATAAAAAATGTGCTTATAGCCACATATGCAAATAGTCTGTGACACTTTATGCTAAAAAACCACACATAAAACTGGATTAAGTTATCTACTTTTTGAAAATTACTAAAATCAATATTTGGGATGAAAAATTATGCTTATAGCCACATATTCAAATAGCCTGTGACAACTTTATGTCAAACCTAGACATTAAACTCGATCAAACGGTAAAAGTTTGACTGAAATCGGTTAAACATGACGAAAGTTATCTACTTTTTTGTTTTTTAAAAGTTAAAATTTTGGGATGTAACAATTATGCCTGTAGCCAAATATGCAAATAGCTTATGACGACATTATGTAAAAACTAGACAAAAAACTGGATCAAACAGGAAAATTTTGATTAAAATCGGTTAAACATGACGAAAGTTATCTGCTTTTTAAAGTAATAAAAAATAGATGTAAAATTTCCCCAGTCTGAAAATAGATGTGGTGGGGGGGGGGGGGGAGGGGGGCTGGCGTCAAGATGATTGACAGATGATAGACAAAGTATTAGGTGATGGGGCTTCAGGTCACGTGATTGATGACGCCACGATGATTGACAGGTGATAGGCAGAAAGTGGGCGGGGCTTAATTGGCTTAATTGACCATTGATCACGTGATTGATGACGTCACGATGATTTATGGATGTAGAACTGTCATTTCTATAGTTCTGTCTAGCACAATTCTTACTTTTTAGTGACTGAGCAAAAATTGCCAAAATGGCGACATTTTCAAAAAGAAGAAATTTAGTAATCAATTTCCAAATCCTTTTTTCTAGTTCAAATTAGATTGAAGGAATGTTTCATAAGTAGTTTCTCTTAAAATAATTTCCTTTAGCGATCGACAAAAAATTGGTCAAATGGCGAAATTTCACAATATTTTGTAAGCCAGTTGCCAAAATATTTCACACGTCAATTTCATCCGATTTGTTCATCATTTTAGAAAAATTTTGAAATGACGTCATTTTTTCTATTTTTTTTCTAGAGAATTTCAAAAATTCTTCCTCCTCCACCATTATAATCGGATTATTTTCAAATTATGTACCAATGCCCCTTAAAATAATTTCTACGATGGTCTTATAATTGGGGATTCAATCATTTTAAAATATTTGTGAACCACTTGCCTCCTGCAGTTGTTTTTTTCTAAATTTGAGAGGAATGTTGCTCTGCAGGTGAGCTTTTTTAAAAAAAAATTGTGATGCTCAAGATATTTATTTGTTTAATACTGGGATTTGTAAAATTTGAGAGATCCAGCTTTTCACAACATTTCGAGTGCATACAATCTTGTGCAAATTTCTTTCATATATTCCCCTGGCAGTTCTGTAGAGAAACTTTCATACTTTTAGTGCTTCGCAAAGATCAAATGGCGTCTTTTTTTTTCTTTTTTTTTTGCACTGTTCTTTAATTTTTTCAAACTGCTACTGCAATTGTGATTTGATTGCTTGTATATTTTCGATGAATGCTTCCCACGTAGTTCTGTCTGGAAAATAAATGTTTTAGTGAAGAGTGACCAAATGACGACATGTTTTATTTTTAGTAGCCAATTTCAAAATTCCTCTGCTTGAATTTAAATCGAATTGCTTTCAAATTCTGCATGAAGTTTTGCTATGTTGTTCTGTCTAGCAAAAATTCTTACTGTTTAGTGACTGAGCAAAAATTGCTAAAATGGCGACATTAAAAAAAAGAAAGAAATTTGGTAGTAAATTTCCAAATCCTTTTTTCTAGTTCAATTTAGATCGGCTTGCTTTTAGACATTTAATGAATGTTTCATAAGTAGTTTCTCTTAGAATAGTTTTTATTTAGCAATCGACAAAAAATGGCCAAGTGGCGAGATTTCATAATATTTTGTTAGCCAATTGCCAAAATATTTCAGACGCCAATTTCACCTGATTTGTTCATCATTTTAGAGGACCGTTTCTTTAAAGATTACTTTCCTGAAAGATTACTTTTTTACAAAAAAAATTATCAAATGGCGGCATTTTTTAATTTGTTATAGAGAATTTTAAACATTCCTCTTCTCGCACCATTATAAGCCATTAAAATAATTTTTACGGTAGTCCTGAAATTGGGGATTCAGTCATTTTGAAACATTTGTGAGCCACTTGCCTCCTGCATTTTTTTCTAAATTTGAGAAGAATGTTGTTCTGCAGGTGAGCTTTTTAACATTTGTTTTGTGATGCTCAAGACATTTGCTTAATATAGGGACTTGTAATGTCTGAGAGATCCAACTTTTCTTCACAATATTTCCCGTGTATGTAATTTTGTTCAGATTTCTTTCCAATTATGAAGACCAGTTCGAGGTAAAATTTGTTCTCAAAATTTCAATTATTTTGGGTCGGGGTGGGGGGAGGGAGGGTACACCAGAGATTTGGCAAATGCCTGTCTTTAAAAGTTTCAGTAATTAGTTTCTAGTCTAGCTAACTTTCCGCTGTGGACTATGCCAATCACTTGTGGGGTATCCGCTATGTGTGTAAACAATTTTTAAGCAAGATTTTTCCCTGGATAATCCTTCACATCGCTTTCAATTTGTTTGGCGATTTGGCCAAAATTTGCGAAAAAAAATTGTTCTTCTTAGTACTGGTTAAAATATTGGTCATAATCGGTCAAATTACCGAAAAATCACAATGCACTTTTACTTGAAGCTTCTTCACCAGGCGTTAGGTGTGGAGAATTTCTTGGTCTATGGTTAGCACATTCGCATGCAAAGCAAGAGTTGGTGAGTTGAAGCCCTGCTCCAGACTATTTTTTCATTGAAGAACCATACTGCAGTAGTTCCTTTTTCTTTCTTTTCTTTCTTTCCTTCCCTCGTTCCCTTCCCTGATCCCAGGCCTTCTACCCAATCTAAATTTTGTCAGATTGGTCGGTTTCTCCTTTCCGTTTGCAATGTCTTCGATTTAACGGCTGGGCACAATGCTCACGGACGTTCTTGATGAAATGCCTCTCGCAATTTTTGCAGATCCTTTCGATGCTATATTAACTGGATCTCGGCTGGTCATATTTTTCTCCTCCATTTTGGATATTTTTCTTATTTGTGAAGCAGCGTACTTTAATTTTACGAATTTATGAATTGGATCTTGGTTGAAAAATGAGGTTTGAACTAGTTTTGAATGCAGTCTCTAATATGATGGCTAGCAGATGCGCAAAGAAATAGATCCCGCAAAATTTAAGCGTGCCATGGCTTACCATGAAAGTAAAGTTGCTGAAACAAAGTATTGTATTCTTAAAAAGCAGTGACAGAATAAATATATGTGCACGGTTATAATCAATGTTTGTGCTTTTTCGCCCAAAAATACGGATACATGTTAACTATTTTATATTGAACTGGAGTATTTACGTGTTGAACTGAGACCGTATACATGTAAAAGTAGAACATTTGTATGTCGAAGCAGAAATTTATAGCTTAGTCTTGAAAGTCGCTAATTTGGTTGTGAAGACAATCTCGGAAATAGTGCTAAGTGCATGTTTGATATATATATATATCTTAATATACATTTGATACTGTCGATTAGGCCATCGTCGTTTGTAAAATTTGTAAAATGTTTTGAGAAAACTAATTGCAATTTCATTCTTTTGTATCTAAATTGCAACTGTAACTGACAAGTTTATCCAAATATCTCGAAAATAGTGTTTTTTTTGTCTCATCATCTGTTCAAATATGGTGCATCTAGCTGAGAGTAAATTGCCGTCTTATTTTTGTGGACTGCTTTTCGAACGCAGTTGTGGGATCTTTTTCCTATTCCCATTATTAAAGTGGCTTCTCCACCAGAACATATTTTTCGCCATGTCAAATTTGGTAAGCTTTGAACGTAATGAGTTGATATAAAATGCAGCCGCTTCGCAGCTGAACTCTCCATCCCTCTGAAATAGTACAGGCTCAAAAGCTGAAAATTTAAGCTGCACTATAGTGCACAATGGCAATGCTGTTCCGAAATGACAGTCTTATATATTACTATGAAGACAAAAATACAATTCTTTACGATATTCCTCAATACTCATGGAGTCATTGTCACACGCATTAGATCTGTTACAGTTTTGCTATGCCCTTGAATTTGGCCAGCAGCATATTTTATCGGTGTCCTCCAGAAATAACGGTTCCAACATTACTCTCTCAAGTGATATTAGCTCAATTTATTCTTTTTAAGTTCTGTAAGTTCGACTGGCGTTGATTTACTTTTAATATTTCAACCAGTCGCACTACTTACTTACAAAATCCAACCTCAGGCTGGAATACTGGAATAAAACATGTCTATTACACGGATAAATGAAAGAGTGACACGATTGATTGATTTCAGCTATTGGCTTGATTTTTTAACGGAATGTGTTTTCCATGTATACGTTGATGATCTCATAATTCTGCAAATATTTTCAAGCAAGCAGATGATGATGCGTTTGCTGGGTTGATTCAGCTGACGCCATGGCCTTCTCATCCACCCCTAACGTTCCCTCACTTCCCATTGATTGCAGCATTGCATAAAACTGTTCTGATTACTGAGACAAAATTACTGGATGAAACTGTAAATGCCCATGGTGATAGAGGGGAGAAATAATGGGGAGTGAGTGCAATGTTGTGTTATGGGCAGTACTTTAATTTTGGCCCCAAAAGAGCTCCAAAGGTCTATAAAGCTGCAACATTAATGCTCGAAATTACAGTGAAGTGTTCCGCGAACCCACTATATATGAGCCCTTGGCAGGAGCACAGCAAAAACAGAATGGAGGAGGTGTGTGGCCGCTGAAATGCACGTAACGTATCCACAACGTGTACGTATGATTCTTAACTGAAAGCGCAGCAAAAACAAAGAGGGAGGTGGCGTGGGCGCTGGACGCCAGCAAAAGAGCGACGACGTGTACTTATAAGCTCTTGGCTGAAAGCGCATCAAAAACAGCAGGAGGGAGGTGGCGTGAGCACTGGACGCCAGCAAAAGAGCGACGACGTGTACTTATAAGCTCTTGGCTGAAAGCGCAGCAAAAACAGCAGGAGGGAGGTGGCGTGAGCGCTGGACGCCAGTAAAAGAGCGACGACGTGTACTTGTAAGCTCTTGGCTGAAAGCGCAGCAAAAACAGCAGGAGGGAGGTGGCGTGAGCACTGGACGCCAGCAAAAGAGCGACGACGTGTAATTGTAAGCTCTTGGCTGAAAGCGCAGCAAAAACAGCAGGAGGGAGGTGGCGTGAGCGCTGGACGCCAGCAAAAGAGCGACGACGTGTACTTATAAGCTCTTGGCTGAAAGCGCAGCAAAAACAGCAGGAGGGAGGTGGCGTGAGCACTGGACGCCAGCAAAAGAGCGACGACGTGTACTTATAAGCTCTTGGCTGAAAGCGCAGCAAAAACAGCAGGAGGGAGGTGGCGTGAGCGCTGGACGCCAGCAAAAGAGCGACGACGTGTACTTATAAGCTCTTGGCTGAAAGCGCAGCAAAAACAGAAGGAGGGAGGTGGCGTGGGCGCTGAACGCCGGCAACGGAGCGACAACGTGTATAAATGAGGTTTTGGCCGAAAACGCATCAACAAACAGTAAAAGCTTTGTAGAAAAAGTGGCAAGCTGTTTGGAACACACATATTCCATAAGCTTGGTGGTGGAAACCGCAAAAAGACTAAAACAAACGAGATCAGCATGTGGAAGAAGAATGTTTTATTGCCCATAACATTGCACCGCACTAAAAATTGTCTGCTTTTCCAACTTTCAAATGCATTAATATTTGTCACTCTTAAAGCGGTTGAAACATACGCAATATGTCAAATAATATGAAATGTATAACAGGACGCAATTATACAGAACAAAGTCCTGTAGATTGAAGTTATCTTTTCCGTAGAGCGGGGGGGGGGGGGGGTTTCTATGGGGAGGGAATGTCCGTGGCGTACTGAATGACATTCCAGCAAAGCGTGCATGCTATCCTTGCTACTGAAAGTTTCTACGCCCCGCCTGACTCGCTGAAAGAGGCGTTAACCACCAAAGAATCCGGTCAAGTAATATTTTTTTGTAGACGTCCGTCTGTTTGCCTCTGTGTCACTCAAGCGAGTGGTGCCTAAAGATTCAACCTTAAACCTTTAATTCTCCGTTTGCAATATCCAGCCTTTCTAAAAAGCTGTGCTGAAAGAATCGTGTCTTCGTCATGAAACCTTTGGAATGGGCAAAACATAGAATGTGTCAATGGCTTCATGGGACTGAACGGGGAAAGCAGAGTATTAACGGGGTCACGATCACATTATCAAGGTCATGTTCACATTACCTCGTTTTTCCTAAAGTTATTTATTTTTTGGATGCAGGCTTCGCAATGACCTGCAATACCGAGGTTGCTGGTCACACTGTTGCCAGTGCCAATAAGTGGTAGAACAAGCTGTTGCTAAGCCACATCGTCCGTGACCTTCATTATTATAACGGCTTAAGTGATTCCGGTACATCTCGAGATGTAACCATGTGGACCATGACCTTCAGTATCAAGGTTACGGTGGTCACTTCACAACCCTAGCCTTTTCTGTGTTGGATAAGAGACAACTTCGCCCTGAAGCAAGGAGACTGGTCAGACAAGCTGCGTACGGCGAGCAGTCCTCAGTTAGGCCATGCGTCACCAATAGTAAAAATATCGAAAACTTCTATTGTTAATTATGAGAAGTAATTCATATTAGCATTTTCGGCGATTAATAGATTTATTAGAGCCGTATGATCTGATTGATTTTATGTTATATATAAAACTTATTCTGTGTTATAATTCACTATATATTAGAAATTTGGCTGTTTTAACATGTAAAACTTTGAACACTGCTGTTACCTGCTCAGTCACGGTTATTCTGATGAAAAGATTGAGTTGATTGATTTCGTTCACTTGGGAGCATTTATTCTGTTCGAAAAAGTTCTCATTTTGTTAAAATCAGTTGCTGGATATGCAAAACTTGTAAAATGTCATGAAGACGTTGTTGTCATTTGCACTTAAAGGCAAGGTTGCAGTGATATCGAAAGACAGCAAGAATACCTGTAACTCAGTGGCAGATCACATGAGGTGAGGACACACCAGTCTGAGACGAATGAAAACATGATGACGTAATCACGGTCCTCGGCACATGACGAGCCTTATGACGACATCTTCACTAATTGCCTTTATGACCTGTCGGCACATGGCATCAGCTTTATGGCGGCATCTCGGCACATAACATCAATCTTATGACGACATCTTAGAACTTGGCAACAGCCTTATGGCGACAACTCGGCACTTGGCATTAGCCTTATGGTATCTCAGCACATGGCTTCAGCCGTATGACGTCATTTTGATCCACGGCACATGACAACGATCTTATACATCATACGGCATCATAGATGGATGTTTTTTGAGAAGTGTGCTGTGCCTCCTGTAGACCGTTGCGGTCCACCCGGAGACTGCACCTGCCGGCGTTACTGCTATGGAGACAGTGTTTGCGATCACCAGCTACAACCCCTCCTTGTATCCTGCTGCTGTGTTCAAGTTGTTTCGGTGGCTTTTTCATCCGTAGGATCATACGGGTATTTGAAACGTGTGTACAGCACCATTTGTTTTACATTGGAATTATCTGTGCACATGTTTCGGCATTCAGCACAGCGTACGTATTTGTTCGTCTTCGCTGTTTCTCCTCGCCAATGACTGCTCCAGGACGGGCGGATTGGACTTTTCAGCTTCCATCTATCGATCACCGGTGGGAGGAAGGCATGCGGCCAAGGGGGAGGGAGGGGTCAGAGGGTAGGAGGCTGCTAATGGCAGCTTCATACGTAAGAACTCCACCGTAGCGTTCCAAGCAGGGAGTTGAGCAGGACCCATATGCGCCAGGAAAGCCTCTGTATGCGAGTTTCCCGCAACTGAATTTCAAATTTTGAGGCTCGTTTATAAATGGCGCTTTTGAACCCTGCTGAAATCACAGACCAGTCCCTACTTTCATCCTTTAACTGTATGTTTTGCCGTCATTCCATAAATTGCCTTATGGAAAAGGGTAACATTGTGTCATGAAAGGGTACAAGGCCAATTTCTGGAATGAAACGGATTCACTATAATTTGTATGTTTTAAGTGGCAGGTGATGGTCCCTGTGCCGTTGCTGTAACGCTGTGCCAATATCCTTTATTTTGTTTGCGTATTTATAGATTTGCTATTTCTGATGAAGGAATTTCAGGTTCTAGTCTTGTAGATACACCTTGCCAATATGTTGTATGTTGAGAAGTTGCTTATTTCCTTTTTTCAGTGGATGCTGAAGTACATACCATCCCCGCCCGGGACGCTACCTTGGTCACGTGTCTCACCTTGACAACAACCCATCATTTTTGCTGAAGGGGACGTTAAACACCAACCAAACAAACAAAAACTTTGGCAACAGTAGGTGATTGCTTAAAACCCAGTTCAGTAACTATAAGTGTTGTGAGAAAAGTTCTTTATTCACTTCATGAATATAGCAATTTGCCTTAAAATTTGAAGTCAATTTTCAATATTTAAAGAAATTGTCATCGACTTTAGAGGTGTTTTAAATTTACCTTAGCTTAAAAATATCTGGTATTTTAAGATTTTGTGCTTACATGCGTATATCACCTAACTAAAATTATGTTCAGTTAATATGCATGCTAGTCATATTGTCTGTACGCTCGGCTGTGCGATTTCTTTGCAGGTAACGATGAAACAAAAACACATCCAGGAAAAACGTGCCAGAACAGTTGAGAGTGGCTAGGTCAGAGAAAGAAGGCTAAGTACACGGTAGGGGAGAGATTAATATCTGACTGATAATAAGGATCTGACTGGTTATTGTGGTTATTTATTTTGAGGTCCCAAAATGTGCTTAATGCTTTGACATATTTATTAAAGTTAGAAGACGTAGTATTTTGGCTATTACATTTCTAACGATTCTCCGAAAATTCCTCGAAAGTTTTCAGAAATATTGGTAAACAAATTTTTGCATTGCAAACTTGATTTATGTTGGATATAACCATACTATCTCGATTTGGTCAAACTGCATTTTGTTCACTTACTTATCGCCAGTGCGGTGGATGCATTGAAGTTTTCGACACCATCCTGGCCACGTGTTTCATCATGCCAACAACAGATGATTGTTTAAAACCAAATTCAGTAACGACAAATATGGTGAGAAAAAAGTTCCATATTCACCTGATCTTCCTAAAATTTTGGAGTCAATTTTCAACATTTAAAGATATTTTCAGCGATATCAGGAGGTGCTGAGTTTGCTGTATTCTAGTGTTTTTTCATTTCGTTTCCACACAATGTCTGATATTCTACGGTTGTGTGTTTACATGCTCTTTTGACTCAACTAAAGTCAATTTCATTCAATATGATTGCTACTATATTGTCTGTCAGCTCAGACATGCGTTTTATTTGCAGGTAACGATGAAATAAGAACATGCCCAGGAAAAAATTGCCAGAACAGAGTGGGGTATGGCTAGATCGATATCTGACTGATACTAAGAATATTGTTTTACTGTTTTGAAATTTTTATTAAAGGTAGCAGACGTGGTTATTTAGAAAAAAATTGCTTAATGTTTGTCATATTTAGTAAAATTAGCAAGCGTGGCAATTTGGCTATTAGATTTTTAACGATTAACGAAATTCCTCGAAAGTTTTCAGAAATATTGGTAAACAAAATGTTTTGCATTGAAATCTTGATTATGTTGGATATAACCATAATGTCATGATTTAGTTAGCAGTTTGCATTATAATCTTACATTTTGTTCACATACTTAATCGCCGTTGTGTTGGATGCATTGCAGTTGCCGACCCCATCTTGGTCACGTGTGTCATCTTGCCAACAACAGATGATTGTTGAAAACCGCATTCAGTAACGACAAATAGGTGAAAAAAAGTTCCTTATTCAACTCATGACAGTAGAAATCTTCCTCAAATTTTGAAGCAGATTTTCAACATTTAAAGATGTTTTCAGCGATATCAGGAGGTGCTGAGTTTGCTGTATTCTGGGGTTTCTTTTTAATTTCGTTTGCATAAAATCTCTGGTATAGTACGGCTGCGTGCTATCATGATTTTTTGACTCAAATAAAATCATTTACATTCAATATGCATGCTAGTTATATTATCTGTCAGCTCTGAAATGCGTTTTATTTGCAGGCAACGATGAAATAAGAACGTGCCCAGGAAAAATGTGCCAGAACAGAGTGGGTAATGGCCTGATCAGAGACAGAAGGTCAAGTACACGGTAGGGGAGCGATAAATATCTGATTGATACTTAGGATATTATTTTAACTGTCTTGAAACTTTTATTAAAGGTAGCAGACCTGGTTATTTAGTTTGACGTCCAAAAAATTGCTTAATGTTTGACATATTTATTAAAGTTAGAACACGTGGTAATTTGGCTGTTACATTTTAAACGATTCGCCGAAAATTCCTCGAAAGTTTTCAGAAATATTGGTAAACAATTTTTGCGTTGAAATCTTGATTTATGTTTGATGTAACCATATTGTCTTGATTTGGTTAACAGTTAGCATTATAATCTTACATTTTGTTCACTTTCTTATACACCGTTGACAGTGACTGCTCAAGTGGATGCATTGCAGTTCGCGACGCCATCTTGGTCACGTGTTTTATCTTGATAACAACAGATGATTGTTGAAAACTGAATTTAATAAGAAAATATGGTGAGAGAAAGTTCAATGTTCACCTCATGAAAGTAGAAATCTTCCTCAAATTTTGAATCAGATTTTCAAGTTTTAAAGATATTTTGAGCGATATCGGGAGGTGTTGAGTTTGCTGAATTCTGGTGTTTTTTTTTAATTTCGTTTGCATTAAATGTCTGGTATCGTACGGTTGCGTGCTTTCATGATTTTTTTATTCAAATAAAATCATTTACATTCAATATGCATGCTAGTTATATTATCTGTCGGCTCTGAAATGCGTTTTCTTTGCAGGTAACGATGAAATAAGAACGTGCCCAGGAAAAATGTGCCAGAACAGAGTGGGTAATGGCCTGATCAGAGACAGAAGGTCAAGTACACGGTAGGGGAGCGATTAATATCTGATTGATACTTAGGATATTATATTAACTGTCTTGAAACTTTTATTAAAGGTAGCAGACCTGGTTATTTAGTTTGACGTCCAAAAAAATGCTTAATGTTTGACATATTTATTAAAGTTAGAACACGTGGTAATTTGGCTGTTACATTTTAAACGATTCGCCGAAAATTCCTCGAAAGTTTTCAGAAATATTGGTAAACAATTTTTGCGTTGAAATCTTGATTTATGTTTGATGTAACCATATTGTCTTGATTTGGTTAACAGTTAGCATTATAATCTTACATTTTGTTCACTTTCTTATTCACCGTTGTCAGTGACTGCTCAAGTGGATGCACTGCAGTTCGCGACGCCATCTTGGTCACGTGTTTTATCTTGATAACAACAGATGATTGTTGAAAACTGAATTTAATAAGAAAAATATGGTGAGAGAAAGTTCAATGTTTACCTCATGAAAGTAGAAATTTTCCTCAAATTTGGAATCAGATTTTCAAGACTTAAAGATATTTTGAGCGATATCGGGAGGTGCTGAGTTTGCTGAATTCTGGTGTTTTTTTAATTTCGTTTGCATAAAATGTCTGGTATCGTACGGTTGCGTGCTTTCATGATTTTTTGATTCAAATAAAATCATTTACATTCAATATGCATGCTAGTTATATTATCTGTGAGTTCTGAAATGCGTTTTATTTGCAGATAACGGTGAAATAAGAACATGGCCAGGAAAAACTTGCCAGAACAGAGTGGAGTATTGCTAGGTCGGAGAAAGAAGGCCAAGTATACGGTAGGAGAGAAAGTAATATCTGACTGATACTAAGGATATTTTCTTACTGTCTTGAAACTTTTATTAAAGGTAGCAGACGTGGTTGTTTAGAAAAAAGTGCTTAATGTTTGTCATGTTTAGTAAAATTAGCAAACGTGGTAATTTGGCTATTAGATTTTTAACGATTAACGAAATTCCTCGAAAGTTTTCAGATATATTGGTAAACAAAATGTTTTGCATTGAAATCTTGATTTCTGTTGGATATAAGCATAATGTCATGATTTAGTTAACAGTTTGCATTATAATCTTACATTTTGTTCACATACTTAATCGCAGTTGTGTTGGATGCATTGCAGTTGCCGATCCCATCTTGGTCACGTGTTTCATCTTGCCAACAACAGATGATTGTTGAAAATCGAATTCAGTAACGACAAATAGGTGAGAAAAAGTTCCATGTTCACCTCATGAAAGTAAAAATCTTCCTCAAATTTTGAAGCAGATTTTCAGCATTTAAAGATATTTTCAGCGATATCAGGAGGTGCTGAGTTTGCTGTATTCTGGTGTTTTTTTAAATTTCGTTTGCATAAAATCTCTGGTATAGTACGGCTGCGTGCTATCATGATTTTTTGACTCAAATAAAATCATTTACATTCAATATGCATGCTAGTTATATTATCTGTCAGCTCTGAAATGCGTTTTATTTGCAGGCAACGATGAAATAAGAACGTGCCCAGGAAAAATGTGCCAGAACAGAGTGGGTAATGGCCTGATCAGAGACAGAAGGTCAAGTACACGGTAGGGGAGCGATTAATATCTGATTGATACTTAGGATATTATTTTAACTGTCTTGAAACTTTTATTAAAGGTAGCAGACCTGGTTATTTAGTTTGACGTCCAAAAAATTGCTTAATGTTTGACATATTTATTAAAGTTAGAACACGTGGTAATTTGGCTGTTACATTTTAAACGATTCGCCGAAAATTCCTCGAAAGTTTTCAGAAATATTGGTAAACAATTTTTGCGTTGAAATCTTGATTTATGTTTAATGTAACCATATTGTCTTGATTTGGTTAACAGTTAGCATTATAATCTTACAGTTTGTTCACTTTTTTATTCACCGTTGTCAGTGACTGCTCAAGTGGATGCATTGCAGTTCGCGACGCCATCTTGGTCACGTGTTTTATCTTGATAACAACAGATGATTGTTGAAAACTGAATTTAATAAGAAAAATATGGTGAGAGAAAGTTCAATGTTCACCTCATGAAAGTAGAAATTTTCCTCAAATTTTGAATCAGATTTTCAAGACTTAAAGATATTTTGAGCGATATCGGGAGGTGCTGAGTTTGCTGAATTCTGGTGTTTTTTTAAATTTCGTTTGCATAAAATGTCTGGTATCGTACGGTTGCGTGCTTTCATGATTTTTTGATTCAAATAAAATCATTTACATTCAATATGCATGCTAGTTATATTATCTGTGAGTTCTGAAATGCGTTTTATTTGCAGGTAACGGTGAAATAAGAACATGGCCAGGAAAAACTTGCCAGAACAGAGTGGAGTATGGCTAGGTCGGAGAAAGAAGGCCAAGTATACGGTAGGAGAGAAAGTAATATCTGACTGATACTAAGGATATTTTCTTACTGTCTTGAAACTTTTATTAAAGGTAGCAGACGTGGTTGTTTAGAAAAAAGTGCTTAATGTTTGTCATGTTTAGTAAAATTAGCAAACGTGGTAATTTGGCTATTAGATTTTTAACGATTAACGAAATTCCTCGAAAGTTTTCAGATATATTGGTAAACAAAATGTTTTGCATTGAAATCTTGATTTCCGTTGGATATAAGCATAATGTTATGAATTAGTTAACAGTTTGCATTATAATCTTACATTTTGTTCACATACTTAATCGCCGTTGTGTTGGATGCATTGCAGTTGCCGATCCCATCTTGGTCACGTGTTTCATCTTGCCAACAACAGATGATTGTTGAAAATCGAATTCAGTAACGACAAATAGGTGAGAAAAAGTTCCATGTTCACCTCATGAAAGTAAAAATCTTCCTCAAATTTTGAAGCAGATTTTCAGCATTTAAAGATATTTTCAGCGATATCAGGAGGTGCTGAGTTTGCTGTATTCTGGTGTTTTTTT
Organism: Protula sp. h YS-2021; assembly: GCA_949752745.1. Lineage (NCBI taxonomy): Eukaryota > Metazoa > Annelida > Polychaeta > Sabellida > Serpulidae > Protula > Protula sp. h YS-2021. The sequence goes on along the minus strand of OX457031.1, from coordinate 25,977,977 downwards.
AAATTTCGTTTGCATAAAATCTCTGGTATAGTACGGCTGCGTGCTATCATGATTTTTTCACTCAAATAAAATCATTTACATTCAATATGCATGCTAGTTATATTATCTGTCAGCTCTGAAATGCGTTTTATTTGCAGGCAACGATGAAATAAGAACGTGCCCAGGAAAAATGTGCCAGAACAGAGTGGGTAATGGCCTGATCAGAGACAGAAGGTCAAGTACACGGTAGGGGAGCGATTAATATCTGATTGATACTTAGGATATTATTTTAACTGTCTTGAAACTTTTATTAAAGGTAGCAGACCTGGTTATTTAGTTTGACGTCCAAAAAATTGCTTAATGTTTGACATATTTATTAAAGTTAGAACACGTGGTAATTTGGCTGTTACATTTTAAACGATTCGCCGAAAATTCCTCGAAAGTTTTCAGAAATATTGGTAAACAACTTTTGCGTTGAAATCTTGATTTATGTTTGATGTAACCATATTGTCTTGATTTGGTTAACAGTTAGCATTATAATCTTACAGTTTGTTCACTTTTTTATTCACCGTTGTCAGTGACTGCTCAAGTGGATGCATTGCAGTTCGCGACGCCATCTTGGTCACGTGTTTTATCTTGATAACAACAGATGATTGTTGAAAACCGAATTTAATAAGAAAAATATGGTGAGAGAAAGTTCAATGTTCACCTCATGAAAGTAGAAATTTTCCTCAAATTTTGAATCAGATTTTCAAGACTTAAAGATATTTTGAGCGATATCGGGAGGTGCTGAGTTTGCTGAATTCTGGTGTTTTTTTAAATTTCGTTTGCATAAAATGTCTGGTATCGTACGGTTGCGTGCTTTCATGATTTTTTGATTCAAATAAAATCATTTACATTCAATATGCATGCTAGTTATATTATCTGTGAGTTCTGAAATGCGTTTTATTTGCAGGTAACGGTGAAATAAGAACATGGCCAGGAAAAACTTGCCAGAACAGAGTGGAGTATGCCTAGGTCGGAGAAAGAAGGCCAAGTATACGGTAGGAGAGAAAGTAATATCTGACTGATACTAAGGATATTTTCTTACTGTCTTGAAACTTTTATTAAAGGTAGCAGACGTGGTTGTTTAGAAAAAAGTGCTTAATGTTTGTCATGTTTAGTAAAATTAGCAAACGTGGTAATTTGGGTATTAGATTTTTAACGATTAACGAAATTCCTCGAAAGTTTTCAGAAATATTGGTAAACAAAATGTTTTGCATTGAAATCTTGATTTCTGTTGGATATAAGCATAATGTCATGATTTAGTTAACAGTTTGCATTATAATCTTACATTTTGTTCACATACTTAATCGCCGTTGTGTTGGATGCATTGCAGTTGCCGATCCCATCTTGGTCACGTGTTTCATCTTGCCAACAACAGATGATTGTTGAAAATCGAATTCAGTAACGACAAATAGGTGAGAAAAAGTTCCATGTTCACCTCATGAAAGTAAAAATCTTCCTCAAATTTTGAAGCAGATTTTCAGCATTTAAAGATATTTTCAGCGATATCAGGAGGTGCTGAGTTTGCTGTATTCTTGTGTTTTTTTTAATTTCGTTTGCATAAAATCTCTGGTATAGTACGGCTGCGTGCTATCATGATTTTTTGATTCAAATAAAATCATTTACATTCAATATGCATGCTAGTTATATTATCTGTCAGCTCTGAAATGCGTTTTATTTGCAGGCAACGATGAAATAAGAACGTGCCCAGGAAAAATGTGCCAGAACAGAGTGGGTAATGGCCTGATCAGAGACAGAAGGTCAAGTACACGGTAGGGGAGCGATTAATATCTGATTGATACTTAGGATATTATTTTAACTGTCTTGAAACTTTTATGAAAGGTAGCAGACCTGGTTATTTAGTTTGACGTCCAAAAAATTGCTTAATGTTTGACATATTTATTAAAGTTAGAACACGTGGTAATTTGGCTGTTACATTTTAAACGATTCGCCGAAAATTCCTCGAAAGTTTTCAGAAATATTGGTAAACAATTTTTGCGTTGAAATCTTGATTTATGTTTGATGTAACCATATTGTCTTGATTTGGTTAACAGTTAGCATTTTAATCTTACATTTTGTTCACTTTCTTATTCACCGTTGTCAGTGACTGCTCAAGTGGATGCATTGCAGTTCGCGACGCCATCTTGGTCACGTGTTTTATCTTGATAACAACAGATGATTGTTGAAAACTGAATCTAATAAGAAAAATATGGTGAGAGAAAGTTCCATGTTTACCTCATGAAAGTAGAAATTTTCCTCAAATTTTGAATCAGATTTTCAAGACTTAAAGATATTTTGAGCGATATCGGGAGGTGCTGACTTTGCTGAATTCTGGTGTTTTTTTAATTTCGTTTGCATAAAATGTCTGGTATCGTACGGTTGCGTGCTTTCATGATTTTTTGATTCAAATAAAATCATTTACATTCAATATGCATGCTAGTTATATTATCTGTGAGTTCTGAAATGCGTTTTATTTGCAGGTAACGGTGAAATAAGAACATGGCCAGGAAAAACTTGCCAGAACAGAGTGGAGTATGCCTAGGTCGGAGAAAGAAGGCCAAGTATACGGTAGGAGAGAAAGTAATATCTGACTGATACTAAGGATATTTTCTTACTGTCTTGAAACTTTTATTAAAGGTAGCAGACGTGGTTGTTTAGAAAAAAGTGCTTAATGTTTGTCATGTTTAGTAAAATTAGCAAACGTGGTAATTTGGGTATTAGATTTTTAACGATTAACGAAATTCCTCGAAAGTTTTCAGAAATATTGGTAAACAAAATGTTTTGCATTGAAATCTTGATTTCTGTTGGATATAAGCATAATGTCATGATTTAGTTAACAGTTTGCATTATAATCTTACATTTTGTTCACATACTTAATCGCCGTTGTGTTGGATGCATTGCAGTTGCCGATCCCACCTTGGTCACGTGTTTCATCTTGCCAACAACAGATGATTGTTGAAAACCGAATTCAGTAACGACAAATAGGTGAGAAAAAGTTCCATGTTCACGTCATGAAAGCAAAAATCTTCCTCAAATTTTGAAGCAGATTTTCAGCATTTAAAGATATTTTCAGCGATATCAGGAGGTGCTGAGTTTGCTGTATTCTGGTGTTTTTTTTTTAATTTCGTTTGCATAAAATCTCTGGTATAGTACGGCTGCGTGCTTTCATGATTTTTTGACTCAAATAAAATCATTTATATTCAATATGCATGCTAGTTATATTATCTGTCAGCTCTGAAATGCGTTTTATTTGCAGGCAACGATGAAATAAGAACATGCCCAGGAAAAATGTGCCAGAACAGAGTGGGTAATGGCCTGATCAGAGACAGAAGGTCAAGTACACGGTAGGGGAGCGATAAATATCTGATTGATACTTAGGATATTGTCTTAACTGTCTTAAAACTTTTATTAAAGGCAGCAGACCTGGTTATTTAGTTTGACGTCCGAAAAATGTGCTTAATGTTTGACATATTTTTTAAAGTTAGAAGGCTATTACATTTTTAACGAATCGCCGAAAATTCCTCGAAAGTTTTCAGAAATCTTGGTATACCTTTTTTGCATTGAAATCTTGATTTATGTTTGATGTAACCATATTGTCTTGATTTGATTAACAGTTAGCATTATAATCTTACATTTTGTTCACTTTCTTATTCACCGTTGTCAGTGACTGCTCAAGTGGATGCACTGCAGTTCGCGACGCCATCTTGGTCACGTGTTTCATCTTGCCAACAACAGATGATTGTTGAAAACCGAATTTAATAAGAAAAATATGGTGAGAAAAAGTTCCATGTTCACCTCATGAAAGTAGAATTCTTTCTCAAATTTTGAAGCAGATTTTCAACATTTAAAGATATTTTCAGCGATATCAGGAGTTGGTGTGTTTGCTGTATTCTGTTGTTTTTTTATTCCCCACAGGGGAAATATATGCGATCGACCGCGTGTCGGTCTGTCATTCGGTCGGTCATTCGGTCTGTCGGTCTGTCGGTCCGTCATCAAGAGCTTGTTAACACGATAACTTAAAAACTGCTTCAAGGATTTTAATGAAACTTGGTATGTGGCTTCTATGGGAGCAATCACAGATCGGTATTGTAAATGAGCCAGGTTCGTCCAAGGAAAATGGACCAGCTGGACTTAGAAAATTTCAGCCCTTGACTATGGATGGCCGTGTTTAACTGATGGGGGGTCTGTGGGGAATATGTGGGCTATGCACACTGCTCTAGTTTAATTATGCGTTTGCATAAAATGTCTGGTATTCTACGGTTGTGTGCTTACATGATTTTTTTACTCCACTCAAATGATTTCCAGTCAATATGATTGCTAGCTATAGCTAATTCAAGATATCAATAACTCAATGTAGAACTCGTTAACTTTTTATATTTTGCTATCAAGAACTGAATTTTAGATGGCAAAATTCATTTTTGAAATCAATTTTACGAAAATCTCAAGCGAGACACACATTTGGATAAAATTTAACGAATCATGAATTAAATTTTGGAGATTGAAACTTAAATCAGTGATATCAATATTAACAACACATTTTTTGAGATCAGGAATTGCTTCTTTTTTTTTTACAGTAAAGAATTAAAAGAAAGATCCATACACATCTTGTGAATAAAAAGTAATGACTGGATCTTGTATACAAGATCTTTCTTTTAATTTTTTACTATACAAAAAAGAAGCAATTCTTGAGCTCAGAAACTGCGTTGCTAATATTGGTATCAATAATTTAAGTTTTCATCTCCAAAATTTAATTGACGATTCGTTAAATTTTATATAATCTTGCGTCTCCCTGAAGATTTTTTAAGTTTTAAATTGATTTTCTGAGCAGAAAAGTCACTTTTTGGCATCTAAACTTCAATTGTTGATAGTAAAATATAAATTACTGAGATCTACATTGATTTATTGATATCTTTTCATGCTTATTTTTGATATCGAAATATATTTATGTTAAAACGACATTTCATAAAAACTGGCCAAATAAATGGATAATTTTAATTGAAACACAAACACACACACAAGCACACACACACACACATACACACACATACACACACACAAAAATGCTGTTCGTCGCACAGATCCTGTTCGATGCGATTCTTCCTTGCCCGATTGCTTTTGACAGCAGTAATGTTTCCCGTGAGGCGTTCTATCAAATTTAAATTTGTCAAAATTCGTCGATTTCACCTTTCACTTTTATAATGTGTCCTCTTTTATGGCTGGGTATAATGTCCGCGTTATAATCATTAGAACGTTATCGTAGATTGTACTCCACTTACTTAACTTATTTATATGAACGCATATGATATGCAGAAAAATGCGAAAATAACTTTCTTTTTTTTTTTTTTAAATATAAAACTTCGCTTTTGTCGAAAGTTAAAAATGCAAAACTTTTAGAATTATGAAGGTATGACACTTTGCAAACCGACCTTAGCACTGATTTCATAGGCCACCCGGTGCTATGGATGGGATCGTGCCTCTCTGAGGCTCCAGTTACACGTGTATGGCGGTATAATTGTGCAAAAATTTCACGACGTTCGCACTATGGCGGTATATTTGAACTAAAAATCAAAACGTACATGTTTGTATATTTTATTATATGTCTCCCCGTAAGGGGAAACATATGTAGATCTTGTTGTATCCGTCCGTCTGTCTGTCTGTCTGTCCACCGCGATTTCTCAAAAACAAACAAGCTGAATTCTCTCAAAATTTGCATGCAGGTTGGGGGCAATAACCAGATGATGCTCATGTCTTTTTTTTCGTCCCCACTAAAATTAATTGTTTTGCGATTTTTTAAAACATATTTGTGGTTTACGTGCTCTCTTGCTCAATCAATGGATTGTAATTTAACCAAACCTTGCAGGAATAAAGACTGTAAAGTGCGAATATGTACTGGATTATTATTGTTCATTTTCGTCAAGAATTGCATTTTTGGCGATTTTTTTTTTTTACTTTTTGACTTATGTGTCTTTAATTTTGCATGCGATATCTCCGAAACGGGTTGCTAGATTTTACTCAAACCTTGCAGGAAGAACGACCGTATAGTGCAAATGTTTTCTTTTTGATTAAAATTGTAGTTGTGGCGATTTTTTATAAAAAAAAAAATTGCCGATCTAGTTTTTGATTGTTTTTTTTTTTTTCGTAGCATGCGTTCAAACGTAATTTCTTAATTCTGGAACGCGAAACAATTAAGAGGCACGTAAAATTAATGCATGTCAATGCAAATCCTGTAATTTATTTTCGGAATAATGAAACCACGTGCAGAACGTAGCACTGACTTGGATGGCATAAAAAGTGGTTCTCGAAAGAATTAGCCCTTTTCTGGTGTGTGAATTGTACCTATATGCCGCCATAATTTTGTATCGCTTTGATATTTATGTACAAAAAAAGCAAAACATACATGTTCTATGTTTTTTTTCGCTTTCATTTGAATGGCCTCGCGGCAATTTTCCTAACCTTGCAACATTTACATTTCATGCGTTATTTGACTATTTATTTCGCGCTCTTTAATTTCGCCATAATTTTATCCCGCACCATAATTAAACGTCTTGTGTTTTAAGGAACGTTTGTCTGACTATGCGTTTTTATTACGTAATTTAATTTCTTAATTTTGGAACGCGAAAAGTTAATTATAGTATGCAATAAATTGAATTCATTCTGGCATTTATTTTTTAATAAAAAAAAACCACGTGCAGAAATTAATAGTGACTTGTATAACATAAAAAGTGGTTCGCGAAAGAATTAAATATTTTCTCATCTATTAATTGCACATAAATACCATTGCAATCAAAAATAAATGTTGGAGCGCGAACGCCATGAAAATTTTGTACAAATAGGATGAATTCAATTTATCGCGCCCTATAATTAACTTTTCGCGTTCCAAAATTAAGAAATTAAATTACGTGATAAAACGCATGGTCAGACAAACGTTCTTTAAAACACAAGATCTTTAATTATGGTGCGGGATAAAATTATGGCAAAATTAAAGAGCGCGAAATAAATAGTCAAATAACATATGAAATGTAAATGTTGCGCGGCTGAGAATATTGCCGCGAGGCCATTCAAATGAACGCGAGAAAAAATTAAATAAACGACATGTACGTTGTGATTTTTTGTACAAATATACCGCCATAGTTAAACGTCTTGTGTTTTAAAGAACGTTTTTCTGAACATGCGTTTCGCGTAATTTAACTTCTTAATTTTGGAACGCGAAAAGTTTATTATAGGGCGCGATAAATTTAATCCATTCTGTCATTTATTTATCCAATAATAAAAACAACGTGAAGAAATTAATAGTGACTTGGAGAACATAAAAAGTGGTTCGAGAAAGAATTAGGTATTTTCCCGTCTATTCCCTACAAAACAGTATACGTAAATATACGTATTTAATATCTAAAATGCATGGGTAAAATGGGCATCTTTTCTCCGACGCATAATAAACGTATAAATTACGTATAAAAATATCCGCATTTCTAGAACCATATATTATACGTATAAGATGCGTGGGGAAAAAGATGCCCATACTGAACCCGCATATTATACGTGTATTTTCACACGTATAATATGCGCTTATCAAGGAATGTTTATCACCCATATAAAATACGAGGGAAAATATATATGGCCATTCTCAATGCGCATATTATACGCATTTTTTCCTACGCATATTATACGCGTATCTAGGGACGCATATTATGCATATATTTTGCATGGTAAAAAAGATGCCCATATTAGAAACGCATATTAAACGCATTTTTACTCGCATATATAAGACGCATATTTAAGAACGATTATTACACGCATTTTCGCCCATGCATATTATACGTGTAATATGTGACGCATATTAAGCATATGTTTTACGTGGGATTTCCCATATGGGTAAAATACACGTATATAATGCATGAAAATTTCCACGTAGTAAACGCATGGGAAAATATACGCATATTATACATAGTGTGGCAATGTGGGCCCATTATCGCAGACCGGAAACAGCCGCAAATGAGCGATAATATATTTAAATTTTGCTAAATGATACATATTTTGGTAGAGGGCTGCCTTTTTTCTAAGTATAATAGAAAGTTAGACATGGGAATACCAATTTCACTAAAATTTTTATGCTGAAAATTGTTTTAAGGAGTACTTTATAACTGCACTATAGTGATAAAGGTTCATGTGCATAATACATGTGGGACTGCTATCTGGGTCATTACATTGGTGGGCAAACTCTGAAATGCATATAAAATAAGTTTAAAAAAATGCGTGAAATCCGTCTGATATCCGTGGGAAAAAACACGTGTAAAGGGCGTTTAATAATCGGTGGGAATTACGTGCAAAATGCGTATAAATTTTTACGTGGGAAAATATGCGTATTTTATGCGCATTATCGGTAAACAAAATGGCCAAAATACACGTATATTACACCTAACTTTCCCATTTTGCCCACGTATTTTACACGTATAATATCCGCTAAAATTTTGTCGGGTTAATTCTAGATAAATACCATAGCAATCAAAAATAAATGTTGGATCCCGAACGCCGTGAAATTCTTGTACAAATATGCTGCCGTACAAAAAGTGTTTTTGTGAAGGATTTCTTTCTGGTGTATTAATTATACATAAAAACCAAACCGATACAAAATACGACCGAAGCGCGAGCGTCGTGACATTTTTGTATAATTATACTGCCGTACATGTGGACATGTATATCACACGCTTTAATCTCTTTCTGATATTTTGGGCTGTTCTACATGTGATTATTTTTCGTTTTTTAATTGCAAAAAAAAAATTGCTGTTCCAGCTATGAATTTAGATGGTTTACACTCTCTAATCTCAGGAGGTGCGCTGTATTTGTGTGGCTAAACTGGATAGGAGCTCAAACCAACTCGTTAACTTGTTACACTGCGAGTTTGTTTAGGATTAAGTTATGCCCGGCGCATCATGACCTAACGTTGCGTCATTACGCTATTGGAACTTTTTAACTAGGCTGAGCAAGTATGGTGAGCGTTCACATTCACGATTAACTAATTCAGGGCGTGATAAGTTGATTTTTAGTGCAAAATTTGCTCAGGATTAGTTAAGCTGATTCAAAGCAGTATGAAAAGATAATTTTTCTTTGGGACAAGTCAAAACAATAGAACTTGTTTTCGTCAACATCCCTGAGTAATCTTGTTTAATTATTACGAAAAGCAGGGTTCATAGCGATCGTTGAAAATAGAACTATATGTACCCTTTTAAATTAAAAACTGTATTTGCTTGCAGGTTTTTATCCTGAATGTCTTGGTTGAAGTTAGCAAGCATAAAAGAGCTTACCTGGATACTACTTGTTTGACAATTCACGAAGAATTGATGGAAATACTAGCCAAAAGCCAATTTTCTTCAAAAACGTATGGCTTCCTGGGATGGAAGGTAAGGAGCGTTTGTGCCCGCAAGACCATTACTTCTTTTTAGACCCCAACCGGGCGATCCCGAGGGGTCTATAGGATTGCCTTCTGTCCGTCCCTCTGTCCGTCCGGCCGTCTTTCCGTGCATCGGTCTGTGCGTTCGTGTGTCACACTTTGAAGGCTGTTTTGTTTCCACGCAAGCTCTCCGAAACTATTTACCCTAGGCATATGCAACCTTACACAGTGAAAATATATATTGAACTTATGCAACGTTGTGTTATTTTTTCAAATCGGCCAAAAACTGCCAAAATGACGACTTGTCAAAACTTGCCAATTTATTAGATAACTCTATTGTAAGACTTAGGTGGTTTCCACGCGAGCTCTCCGAAACTATTTACCCTAGGCATATGCAACCTTGCACAGTGAAAATATATACATTGATGTTGTGCGACGTTGTGTTATTTTTTAAATCGGCCAAAAATTGCCAAAATGGCGACTTGTCAGACATTGTGATTTTTTTTAGATAACTGCAATGTAAAACTTGGGTGCTTTCCAATCGAATTCTCCGGAACTATTTATCCTAGGCATATGCTACCTTGCATAGTGAAAATATATATACCATGGCTGTACAGCGTTGTGTTATTTTTCAAATCGGCCAAAAACTGCCAAAATGACGACTTGTCAAAACTTGCCAATTTATTAGATAACTCTATTGTAAGACTTAGGTGGTTTCCACGCGAGCTCTCCGAAACTATTTACCCTAGGCATATGCAACCTTGCACAGTGAAAATATATACATTGATGTTGTGTTATTTTTCAAATCGGTAGAAAATTGTCAAAATGGCGATTTGTTGTGTCCGGTTGGGGTCTGCGCCTTCGACGATGCCTTTTTTTTTTTTTGGATTCGCAACATATTGACTAAAATATTGGCAAAAAAACCAAATCTTTCCTTAAAAGTTTAACTTTCGCCAGGGAAATGCAAAGACTATATAGTGGAGCTGTGCAACGAAGGGTTATTTTGAGATTGTCGTAAAAGTTGGGAAACGGGAAAGCTTTGGAAATTCAACACAATTGACCTATTCAATGGGTGTTTGTCGTATTGAAATCCTGTGATTGCATGCCTGCGGGGGAGTTAATCAGTTTTACTGACACACTTGTTTAAGGTAGCAGGCATAGCTACCCACCAGATTTGTTTTTTGTATGGTGATTCCAAAAAAATGGGTAAAAATATTGGAGAAACATAGAAGAAAAAATCAGTAAAATATTAAATAACGCCAGAGAGGAACACTACTTCATCGAAATTTTAGCTAAAGGTCGCTGTCTACTGTCCTGGTTAAAACGCGATTCGGTCCAAACTTGAGGAAATATTGGTGAAAAACCTGTTTCTTAAAAAAGTATTTCCGCCCAAGATTTAAGTAGAAACGGCTTAAAATTTTGATGGTAGGGGACACGCTTCAACATGGATGTTTTTTGGCGTCAAACAGTGGCAGAAATATTTGCGATAACTCTTTTTTTTCGTAAAATCTTAACTGGCACAAGGGTAGCAAGGTATTCCGACTTTTTCCTTGTTTTTTTTTTTTTTTTTTAATTTTTTTTTTTTGATAGTACAGCAAAAAGTGGCTGAAATGTTGAGGAAAACAGAATAAGATAATGATCATTGGTGACTTACCGGGCCATAACTTTGTGAATCAGAGAAAATGGCGGAAATATTGGAGAAAACTAATTTCTTACTAGGTCGTAATTACCGCTTGGAATATAATTTTACTGTCTGAAAATTTTAAAGAATTTGGAAGTGAACATTTGACTTTCCAGCTGTTTTTTGTTTTTTTTTTTTTTTTGATTCGCTAAAATTTGGCGAAAATATTGAAGAAAAGCCAAACTTCTCCAACACTATCTTTTCCTAAAACTTTCGTCAAAACGTAGTAAAATTTTGATGGAAAGTAGGGGGATATACGTGTCTATTTTGGCTGTTTTCTTATTAGTAATTTACTAGAAACTTGTAGAAATATTGACGAGAACCCGTTGTGATTTACAAAAACCTGGCGGAAATATTGGCGCAAACCAATTTTCACCAAAAATTGAATTACCGCCACGGATGTATGGAATGCTGTTTTATATAGAATGCCATTTTCACATTTATTAGGAAATTATTGACATCAAGAATTAATTATCCGCCGGGAACCGGACGGATATAGTTTTCATTCTGTCCGTCTGTCTGTCCGTCCGTCTGTCCGTCTGTCCGTCTGTGCAATTTCAGTCTCACGCGCCTACAGCCCGCATTAGTGGGTGGATTGATTTCAGATTTTACCCAGGGTTTGCTCCTAAGCATCCCGCAGTGCAGTGACCAGGATTCGACGGGATCGGAGCAAAATTGCCAAAATGGCAAGACTTTAAAAAATTGCAGAAACTGAATAAGGACTTTGCATAACACACATCAGTCTCACGCGCCTACAGCCCGCATTAGTGGGTGGATTGATTTAAGATTTTACCCATGGCTGCTCCTAAGCATCCCGCAGTGCAGTGACCAGGATTCGACCGGATCCGAGCAAAATTGTCAAAATGACAAAACTTAAAAAATGGAAGAAATGAATTAGGAATGAGCATAACACATATCGGTCTCACGCGCCTACAGGCCGCATTAGTGAGTGGATTGATTTAAGATTTTACCCATGGCTGCTCCTAAGCATCCCGCAGTGCAGTGACCAGGATTGGACCGGATCCGAGCAAAATCTTCTGCCAACTTCGTTTGAAGCAACAATGCCATCTGGTCGATGTATCGATATTATCTTCACACCAAATCAACCATGTACCACTGGCTCTACAAACCTCTACTTCACTGACCACAAGGCTGTATGGTGTTCTTTGGAACAGTTGTTCACAGGAACATCATAATCAAGTATACAATTTGCGCGAACCCGGCGGATTCATGCTTCTCGAGCATCTAGTTTTTTATCTAAATATCTGTATTTGATATCAAGTAATAATTTTTGATAGCTGTAATTGTATTTTGGGCGAAATTGAATAGTTTTAACATTTAATGCTCATTTTTAAGAAAGATTCTGTATACAAGGGCCAAACCTGGGGGTCTATAGAATTGTCTTCTATTCGTCTGTCCGTCCGTTCGTGTGTCACACTTTGGATGCTGTTTTGCTTCCACGCAAGTTCTCTGAAACTATTTACCCTAGGCATATGCAACCTTGCACAGTGAAAACATATATATTGAAGTTGTGCAATGTTGTGTTATTTTTTAAATCGGCCGAAAATTGCCAAAATGGTGACTTGTCAAAAGATTATGATCTCTTGAGATAACTGCAATGTAAGTAAGACTTAGTTGCTTTCCACGCGAGATCTCCGAAACTATTTATCCTAGGCAAATTCAACCTTGCACAGTGAATATATATATATATACTGAAGTTGTGCAAAGTTGTGTTATTTTTTAACTCTATAAAAATTGCTGAAGTGGCGACTTGTCAAAAATTGTGATCTCTTGAGATAACTGAAATGTAAGACTTGGGTGTTTTCCACTCTAGTTCTCCGAAACTGTTAATCCTACCCATATGCTACCTTGCACTGTGAAAAAATATAAATTGAAGTTGTACAACGTTGTATTGTTTTTCAAATCGGTCAAAAAGTGCTAAAATGGCGACTTTGTCAAAAAATGTTATCTTTGAGATGATTGTAGTGTAACACTTGGATGCTTTCCACGTGAGTTCGTCGAAAGACAGAGGCAAATGCTTCATTAGCTAATCTGATAATCTATTGAGATTCTTTCACTGTTCTCTCTTTTCTATCAGTTCAAGTAAAGTTTTTTCCTTCAATCATTGCTATCGGTTGCTGATTCCTATGGAATTCCGTTTTAACATTTAATGCTTATTTTTGATATCAAAATATAATTAAAGATATCAAGAGATCAATTTAGATCTCAATAATTTATATTTTGCTATCAATAATTGTATTTTAGATGGCAAAAGTTTATTTTTGAGATCAAAAATGAAATTTACAAACTTAAAAAATCTTAAAGCAGACAAACAGTTGCATAAAATTTAACGAATCGTAAATTAAATTTTGAAGATGCAAATTTGAATTATTGAGATCAATAATAACAACGCAATTTTTTATCTCACGAATTGCTTCTTTTTTGTACAGTAAAAATTTTAAAGAAACATTCTGTATACGAGGACCAGTCATTATCAATATACAGATGTTTGCTTCTGATTTTTTTTTTAAATAAATAGACTGATATTATGAGATCAAAAATGAATTTTTGAGATCAAAAAATTATTTGCAGTTTTCAAAAATATATTAAAGAAACCCTATTATGAAATAATGATATCTGAAAAAAATTCTTGTTATGAATAAAGGGAAAACGAATTATTGAGCTCAATATTGATATTTTGCTCTCAAATATTTCATTTTTGCTATCAAGAATTGAATTTTCGACCTCAAAAATTCAGTTTTAGATATCATTAAATCAATTTTGATATCAATAAATATTTCTTGATGTATCTAAATATTTATTGATATCAAAATTATTTTTGAGATCAAGAATATATTTAGAGATATCAAAAATACACTTACAGATAGCAAAAATGAATTCTTGATATCAAAATATGAATTTTTTTAGATCAACAATTAATTCTTGATATCATAAAATCAATTTTTGACATCAAACATCAACTCTTGATATCAATAATTCTCCAATAAATTTGAAAATGGCATTCATTAGATTCCTATATTCCAGTGATTGTTATCGTTTAGTCGCTCACAGTTTTCGGTTGGGGTCTGAACCATAGCTTGACGATGGCTTGTTTTTTTTTTAAATAGACTGATATTTTGATATCAAAATCAATTTTTGAGACCAAAAAATCGTTTGCAGATTTCAAAGTACAAATTAAAAAAGTATCAGTTTGAAATAATGATATCTGAAATAAATTCTTGATATCAATTTAATGGAAATGAATATTTCTTTTCTGCTATCAAGAATTAAACTTTTGATCTCAAACAATCAATTTTAGATATCATTAAGTCATTTTTATATCAATAAATATTTATTGATATCTGCACATATTTATCGATATCACAAATTATTTTTTGAAATCAAGAATACATTTAGTGATCTCAAAAACACAATTACAGATAGCAAAATATGGATTGCTGCATTAACATTTAATGCTTATTTCTGATATCAAAATATAATTACAGATATCAATAAATTAATGTAGATCTCAATAATTTATATTTTGCTATCAATAATTGAATTTTAGATGGCAAAAATTTATTCCTGAGATCAATTTTACAAACTTAACAAATCTTAAGGGAGACACATATTAACATAAAATAAAACAAATCGTCAATTAAATTTTGGAGATGAAAGCTTGAATTATTGAAATCAATAATAACAACACAATTTTTTATCTCAAGAATTGCTGCTTTTTTGTACAGTAAAAAATTTAAAGCAAGATTCTGTATACAAGGACCAGTCTATTGATTTACAGATGTGCGTTTCTGAATTTTTGAGACCAAGAAATCGCTCGCAGATTTCAAAATACAAATTACAAAAGTATACGTCTGAAATTATGATATATGAAATAAATTTTTGATATCAATAAAAAGAAAATGAATTATTGGGCTCAAAATTCATTTTGATCTCAACTATTTCATTTTTGCTCTCAAGAATTCAGTCTTTGATCCCAAAAAATTAAATTTAGATATCATAAAATCATTTTTGATATCACTAAATATTTCTTAATATCTCTAAATATTTATTGATCTCAAAATTTTTTTTTGAGATCAAGAATACATTTAGAGATTTTAAGAATGTCATTACAGATAGCAAAAATTAATTCTTGATAGCAAAATATGGATTTTTTGAGATCAAACAGGAATTCTTGATATCAAAAAAGCAATTTTTGGGATCAAAAATTAATTCTTGAAATCAATAATTCAGCAATTAATGTGAAAATGGCATTCAATAAAAAATTCTTGACATCAAAATATAGATTTTTTAGATCAAAAATAATTCTTGATATTAAAAAATCAATTTTTGAGATCAAAAATTAATTCATTAAAAAATCAATTTTTGAGATCAAAAATTAATTCTTGATATCAATAGTTCCCTAATAAATGTAAAAACGGCATTCCATAGTTTCTGCCTGGCTATTTAAGTCAGCTAAATGGTCATAATGTATTAAAACTTCAGTTAACGTTAGCAGACACTACTATCTAAGTGCCTATTTCTCTTTTTTTTTGCGCTCGGCCAGACTTGATTATTGGCGAAAAACTAATTTTTATAGTAAAGTCTAAACTGATGCCAAATAGCAAAATTAGCACAAAAAATACAGATTCGCCAAAAATTGATGGGAAAATTGGTGAAAAACAATCTTATTGAAATCTTTAACTCAGAAACATCACATCGCTTGCTTGAAATTTTAATTAACTGTAACGGACATTACTCCGCACCTGGGTTTTCTGGTGATTCTGGCTAGGATTCGAATAACGGAAACGTATTTCAGTACCCAGATGGTATAATTTGTTTTGGTGGTTTGCAAAAAATATCGGGAAGCTTAAACACAAAATTTAATTTTAATCAAACGTAGCGGACATTAGTACCTGCTTGGCTATTACTTCTTGCGTGATTCGTTAAAATTTATTCTAAGTGTTGACGGAACTTAATAAAGGGCATCTGTCGTCTGTATGTACGGATGTAAACGTGTACTTAAAATGTTTCTTCTTCTTCTTTAGGTTTGAACAGATTCCTCCAAAGTTCACTACGAACTGCTTCAGGTAGGCCTCTGAAATCTTACTATTTTTGGCGATGTGCTAGAAGCAGATCAAATGTGGGAGGTGGGAGTTGACCATTTTTTTTGTTGCCAAATTTTAAAACACAATTTTGATCCATTTTTCTTCAAATTTTGGCAAAAATGCTCACCTAAGTATGCCTCTCTTGAAAATATATTTTTGGTGATCCACAAAATATGACCAAATGGGTGGGGGGGGGGGAGGCATTTTTAATTTATTGGTGGCCAATTTTTATCAGATTCCTTTCCGATTGTGCAGAATTATATGTCACCCCCTAAGGGAGACATGTATAGCATTTGGTGTGTCCGTCCTTCCGTCCTTCTGTCCGTCCGCCGCACTGAGATCTTATAAAATTAATGACTCAAATTTTTTCAAAACATACATACATATTTTGGTTCATGTCTAGATGATGCCCGTGTTATTTTTTTTCGTTCCTTCAAAAATTCTATTTTTGGCAAATTTTTGAACATAGGGAGGGTTTTCGTGCATTTTTTCACTTTGGCAAGCTATATCTCCAAAACAGTTCGTTGGATAAAACTCAGATGTAGCAAGAAGAACACACATATAGCGCAAATGTATAGTGCAAAGTTTTTTTTTTATTTCCGCTAAAAATGTATTTTTTGGCCAATTTTTGGCTTAAAAATTTTGGGCCGATATTATTGCGATATCTCCTAAACAGTTTGTTGGATTAGACTGAAACTTGGAAAGCACAACACACATATGGTGCAAATGTTTACTGCGAACTTTTTCTCCATTTCCGTTGAAAATGAATTTTTGGCGATTTTTTTCATTTTTGATTTTTAGCTTTTTTTGGGCCATATTGTTGCGATATCTCCGAAACAGTTTGTTGAATTAGACTGAAACGTGGCAAGAAGAATTCACATATAGTGCAAATGTTTACTGCGATGTTTTTTTTTCATCTCCGTTGAAAATGTATTTTTGGCGATTTTCTTAAGTTTTGATTTTTAGCTTTTTTGGGCCATATTGTTGCGATATCTGAGAAACGGTTTGTTGGATTAGACTGAAACGTGGCAAGAAGAACCCACATATAGTTCAAATGTTTACTGCGAAGGTTTTTTTCATTTCCGTTGAAAATTAACTTCTGGGCCGTATTGTTGCGTTATCTCCGAAACGACTTGTTGGATTAGGCTGAAACGTGGCAAGAAGAACCCACATATAGTAGAAATGTTTACTGCGAGGTTTTTCATTTTTTGTAAAAATGTGTTTTTGGCGATTTTTCCAATTTTTTGGGATCGCCAATGTTGTACTCTTAAGCAAGGAATTTTTTTCCACGTGGCTGATTAGGGGGGGGGGGGGGGGCAGGAGAGACATATCCGTTTTTGTTTTAACAGAAACACTGGCAAGTCTAGTTGTTCCTCAGATGGTTCTCTCTTAAAAATTTAATTTTTGATAATTCCCTAAATATTTGCCAAGTTGGCACATTTATAAATTTTTGGTAGTCAATTTTCAAAATACTTCTTTTATAATTTTGACCGAATAAATCTTTGCTAGACTATCCTGTTTTGAAAAGTAATTTATTTTTGGTGATCTAAAATCTGAAGTTTCCATAACTGGGGCCTTTTTAAAGTTTTTAGTGGCTAATTTTCAAAATGCTTCTGCTTCCACAATTTTAATCGGATTCCCTTCAACTTTTTCCGACGATCTACCAAAAGTTGGTTAAATGGGGGATATTTTTTAAATTTTTTGGTCGCCAATATTTAAATGCCTTTTCTTTTATAAATTGATCAGATCCCATTCAAATTTTGCATAAATGTTCATGAACCGTTCGTTTTTTTTTTCAAAATTAGTTTTTTTAGCGATCCACCAAAATTTAACCAAATTACGGGCAGTTTTAATTCTTCGGTAGCCAGTTTTCAAAATGGTTTTACTCCCACAATTTGGATTGTATTTCTTTTCAAATTTTGCCATTGTTCCCTAAATACTTTGCTTTTGATAAATATCTGTTTTTACGATCAGCAAAAACCTAAATGGGGGGCGGGGCGCATTGTAATTTTTAAAATGCTTCTACTTCAACATTTTGAATAGAATTCCCTTCAAATTTTATGCCAACGTTTACTTGGCAGGTCAAAACGGATTTTTTTTAGCAATCCGCCAAAAATTGGTAGCCAGTTTTCCAAATGCTTCTTCTCTCACAACTCCTATCGAATTACCTTCAAATTATCAAATTGTGCTTAAATGTTCACTTGCCTGTTCTCCTTTCAATTGTTACTTTTTGGTCGATTCAAAATAAACCAGGTAACAGGGAGAGGAGAGGGGGGGATATTTTAAAATTTCTTAGTAGCCAATTTTCGAAGTGCTTGTATTTCCACAATTTGAATCCAGTTGAAATTTTGTGCCAACGTTTAGTTGGTAGGCCTGTCTTGAAAGATTTTGGCGATCCACCAAAAACTGGCCAAATTGGGGTATTTTTAATTTTTGGTAGCCGCCTTTTCTACGGCTTCGTCTTTCACAATTTTGATAGGATTGCAGGGCATTTTAATTTTTCGGAAGCAAATTTTAAAGGTAGTTTTAGTCCCACAATTTGGATCAGATTCCTTTTCAATTTTGTGTGATTCTTTCCTAGATGCTTCTCTTTTGCCTCCCACAATTTTGATCGGATTGCCTTCAAATTTTGGTTAGAAGTTCACTAGCCTGTAATCACTTGAAAAATACCTTTTTGGCGAGCCTCAGATTTGACCAAATTTGGGGCTGGGCACATTTTTCAGAACCTTTAACAATTTTGAACGAATTTGCCAGATGGTTCTCTTTTGAAAAATATTTTTGTCGATCCGCCATAAATTGGTGAAATGGGTGGGGAGGGGGCATTTATAATTTTTCTTACAAGCAATTTTCAAAATGGTTCTACCCCACAATTTTAAACGAATTACCTTAAAATTTATGCGTATGTTTACTGGGCAGGCCTGTCTTGAAACGTGTTGGCGATCAGCCAAAAACTGGCCAAATACGATTGTTAATAGTCAATTTTCCAAAGGTTTTTTTTTTCTTGCACAATTTGATTGGATTGCCTTCAAATTTTGCATAAGTATTCACTGGGCTGTTCTCTCTTGTCCCCTTGTTTAGGCGATCCATTAGAAGTTGGCTAAGTGCAGCATTTATGATTTGTTGGTTTCCAGTTTTCAAAATATTTATTTCTCCCGCTATTTTGATTGGATTGCCTTCAAGTTTTGCGTAAATATTCACTGGGCGGTCCTTTCTTGAAAAGTAACTTGGCCAATTGGCGGCATTTTAAATCTTCTTGTTTTCCAAAATGCAGTGCTTGCTGCAGTTTGATTTGATTTATTCAAACTTTTAGAATATTACTCTTCATGCCATGAATGTTTTAGGGATCGAGTTTTTCAAAATAGTTCTCCTACGTGTAATCAGAATGCTTTCACGTTTTCAGTAACCGGGTTTTAAATACGACTGCCACTTTTTGGCTACCATCCAAGTCTATTGATAATTATCCCCTGCCGTCCTAGCGGAGGTGGGGATATAGAAAGGCCTCATGTCCGTCCGTCTGTCCGTTATCACTTATGTTCAGGCCATATCTCCGCAACCGTTGATCACAGGCATACCATACCTTGGGGAATGAAAGAATATATAATGTAGTTTTGCAACGTTAGGATAATTTTTGATTTCATCGAAAAATGTCAAAGTTATGGACTTTTGAAATGCTTGTATTTAGCCGTTTTCTTAGGGTACCTTGTTGTATTTCAGACAAGTTTTGATTTCTTTAGAATTGTCTTTTTTTGGGAAAATTTGGACTCCCCCGCCCGGGGACTATAGTTTTCGGGTTTGTCTGTCCGTCTGTCCGTCTGTCGACACCTTTTTTGTTAACACACTCAAGCCTACATTTTTCCATTGTTAAGATATTGTATATATGGGTAGTACTGGAAGGAACAAGGATCGGTATTGTAAATGAGCCATGTCGGCCCAAGGACATTGGCCCAGCTGAGCTTCACAAATTTTCCAAATCCTTACTCAGTCGAATGAGTTTGTTAACACACTCAAGCCTACATTTTTCCACCGATTGTTAAGATATTGTATATATGGGTAGTACTGGAACGAACAAGGATCTATTGTATATATGGGTAGTTCTTGAACGAACAAGGATCGGTAATATAAATGAGCCATGTCGGCCCAAGGACATTGGCCCAGCTGAACTTCACAAATTTTCCCAATCCTTACTCAGTTGAATGAGTTTGTTAACACACTCAAGCCTACATCTTTCCACCGATTGTTAAGATATTGTATCTATGGGTAGTACTGGAAGGAACAAGGATCGGTATTGTAAATGAGCTCTATCGGCCCAAGGACATTGGCCCAGCTGAACTTCACAAATTTTCCCAATCCTTACTCAGTCGAATGAGTTTGTTAACACACTCAAGCCTACAATTCTGGATCGATTGTTGAAATCTTTTAGATATAGGAAGTATTGGAACCAACAAAGGTCGGTATTGTAAATGAGCTTTGTCGGCCCAGGGACATTGGCCAAGCTGAACTTCACAAATTTTCACAACCCTTACATACTGGAATGAAACAATTGGCAAAATGTTATTACACATAGGTAGTATGGATGGTAACAAGAATTGGTATTGTAAATGAGCCATGTTGGCCCAAGGACTTTGGCCCAGCTGGAATTTTAAAATTCCCGAATATGATACGAAGGGTTGTAGTCCAACCTAACAAAATCAAATACTGGGATTGTACGCCGGCGGGGGACATAGTCAGTTTCACTGATCCACTTGATTTTTTATTTCTTCAAAACATGTAATTTTGGCGATTTATGACAATTTAGATTTTGTCGTAGATTAGCGCGGCGGGGCATGTGCAGTCTATGATTGTCTTGTTATAAGTAGGTCTCGGCTGTTTACAATGTTCCTGGACATTCTTTTTAATGATATCTGAACAGAGTCTGTCTCGGTTAACGTTAATTTTGGTTAACGGTAGCAGGCATATGTACCTTCCTGGCTATTATTACCATTTTTATTCACCAAAAATTGAAAGAAGAACTGGCGAAGAAACAATAAGCTATTTAGAAAAATATTAAGTGATGCCAGTTATTGTCTTGAAATGTCGATTAAAGGTGGCAGATCTACCAAAACTAGAGGAAATGATGGCTTAAACGACACTTTCTTAAAATTTGCTCCTCCTAGCATCTTTGTGAAATGTCATAAAATTTTCTTCTTGACAGTTACTCGTATTGTAGCTTGCCGAAAATTGGCTCAAATATTGGCAAAAAAAAAATTATTTGATTAAAATGGAAATATGGACGGAAAATCAATTTTCTGTAAAATGTTTGAGGTGAAGGTAGTGAACATTACAAACGCCTTGGCTATTACTTTTTTTCGTGACCTGGAGCATTGTCCATGGACAATCCCGTCTTTTTTTTTTTTAATTTAACATTCAATCTATTAAGAGTCTTGTTTATGTTACTGCCTGTTAGTGATGTCCATGTCATTTTTTTTTCTCCTTACAGTTGCGTTCTCCCCCTGACTACTCAACGCTGTGTGTCGTTTGCCTGCGTTCTGCATCACATGCTACGTCATAGGGTAAGCGCACGGTTATGTCTCTTTGAATACAGGGTGGTATGTTCACGAAGAAGGGGGGGGGGGGATTTACGCGTAGAATGTCCGTATTTGATTATAATGACTAGAATGCTTATGATGTTCAGCTTACACGATTTGATGCGCATATTCTTGAGGGTGTGACGTCAACCAGGCCAAATCGCAACATTAAATTTAATTCTAAATGAATGGTTGCGACCATAAATCAACGTTTTTTTTATCAATTTTTTAGCTCTCCAGTCAAATGTTGGCTGAGGGCTATTGCTTTCTGTTAGTCCGTCCGTTAACATTTGGGGTACTCTATTTTGTACGCACCAAAACGTTAAGTTTCCGAGTTTGAACCTTTTCATATTTAATACAGTGAAAGAATATATATTAAAGGTATGCAGCGTTAAGGCTTCAATTTGATTGATAAAAAATTGTCGAAATTACGGCCTTCTCATCTCAGGCAATTTTTCGTGTATTGCATTGTCATACAGGCGACTTTGTACGCATCACTTCGACATGAACGCTTTGATATAAAGCTATGCAACCTTGCACAGTAAAGAATATATATTGAAGTTTGTGTAGCGTTAAGGTTTCAGTTTGATTGATCAAAAATTGTTGAAATTATGACCCTCTCACCTTAGGCAATTTTTCGTGTATTGCACTGCCATACAGGCGACGCTGTACGCATCACTACGACATGAACTGTTTGATATAAAGCGTTGAACCCTTACACAGGGAAAAAATATACATTTAAAATGTGCGACGTCAAAGTTTGAGTGTGCTCGACCAAAAAAGGAGCTGGCTGAAGGCTTAGTATCTCTGATGCCTATATTTTTTACAAAACGTAGAATAGACGTTAGAAAAGCGATGTTGTTTAGACGTTGCTTTTGTCTCAAACAAAACCCAGTTTCCCCGACGTTTATTCAGCGTCTTTTGTGCAACGTTGAAATGACGTCGGAAATATCGAGTTGTGTTGGCGTTGGAGTTTTAACTACACAAACTCATATTATCACTCATCGGAATTAAAACCACAATAGCTGGTTTTGACAATTAAATTGACCAAAACTAAGACGTGAACTCTAGGAATTTCAGGAGTGTGAAAGTTTTTTCTTGACTCCTTTTGAAAAATATTCATGAAAAATAATCTGGGTTACCAGATGACCCAGAGGTAGTACATTTTGACGACGGGGTGTCGGCGACACTTTGATTTTTCCCACGTCTATATAGTATGGCGGAATATTTGAACAAAAACTCAAAACGCGCATGTTGCATATTTTATTTTTCCTCGCTTATATTTGAATCGCCTCGCGGCAATTTTATTAGCCGCGCAACATTTAAATTTCATATATTATTTGACTATTCAGGTCGCGTTCTTCAGTTACGCTATAATTTTATCGCGCACCATAATTAAACCTCTTGTGTTTTAAAGAACGTTTGTCTCAACATGCGTTTTATCATGTAATTTTTTTTTTTCATTTTGGAACGCGAAAAGTTAATTTAATCACAGGTCGCGATAAATTTAATTCATTCTATCATTTATTTTTTTTTTATAAGAAAAACCACGTGCAGAAATTAATAGCGACTTGGATAACATAAAAAGTGGTTCGCGAAAGAATTCAACATTTTCTCGTCTATTAATTGCACATAAACACCATTTCGATCAAAAATAAATGGAGCGCGAACGCCGTGAAATTTTTGCACAAATATACCGCCATAATATAGCGTCGCTCTCTTGACGTCGGGAGATTGACGTTGTTTCGATTTTTCTCTACAGACTTTTCGTAACTTTGATCATACGACTTCTATAATCAACAAAATCCCAACGTTGATATATCGCCTGATTTTTTTTTTTTTTTTGGAAACTTTTTAGTATTTTTTGCAATGAGAAAGAAAAAAAGAAAAAAAAAGAATGAAAAAGAACACATAAATAAGAGAGAAAAAATATGTAAAAACGGCTTCTTCCGCAGTGAATGCTTAGCCAACATTTAAAGCTCTAGAAGGAAGAAAAGTTTACTCCATTTTGCTTTGAAAACACTGATGCGACGTCTATGTGCAACGGTACTCAATCGGTGACATACTTACTGGAATAGTTTAACCACAAATCCGTCTCCCGTCTGAAATTTTATTCCAAATGCTTGGTCACCAACACTTGTCGTCAGATTTCCTTCAAATTTTGGTTATAAGTTCACTAGCCTGTCTTCACTTGAAATAGTACCTTTTTGGCGAGACTCAGAAATCGGCCAAATTTAAGGCTTGCGGCATTTTTCAGAATCGTGAACAAATTTTGAACGATTTTCCGAGATAGTTATCTTTTTAAAAATAATTTTGTCGATCCGCCAAAAATTGGTCAAATGGGGTGGGGGGTGGGGGTGGGGGAGGAGCATTGATAATTTTTAAACCAATTTTCATCATGCTTCTACTCCCACAATTTTAAACGAATTACCGTAAAATTTATCCGAATGTTTACTGGGTAATCCTGTTTCGAAATGTTTTGGCGATCAGCCAAAAACTGGCCAATTCTGGGCATTTAAAAACTTTTAATAGTCAATTTTCCAAAGGTTTTTTGTTGCACAATTTTATTTGGATTGCCTTCAAATTTTGCATAAATTATCACTAGGCTGTTCTCTCTTGTCCCCTCTTTTCGGTGATCCAGCAAGAATTGGCTAAGTGCAGCATTTATGATTTGTTGGCTGCCAGTTTTCAAAATGTTTTTCTCTCGCCATTTTGATCGGATTGCATTCAAACTTTTAGAATATTACTCTTTGTGTAATAGTTTCTTTAAAAAAATTTTTTCCCGAAATCCAAACACTGAGCTCGTGCCGCCTTTAGAATATTTTGGGGATCACGTTCTTCAAAGTAGTTCTTCGCACATAATCAGAATGGCTTCATGTTTTAGGAGTTGTCCTTTGAAAAATTTCCAGTAACCTGTTTTTAAAATGCGACTACCACTTTTTGGAGACCATGCAAGCCTATTGATACTTCAATAAATGGGTTTTTGCTGCTTACAATGTCTCTGGACATCCTTATCTACTACAATCTTAATTAATAAACGCCAGTCTTGCCTCGGTTAACGTTTAATTTTGGTTAGCGGTAGCATTGGTACCTATTTGGCTATTTTTTTTATCGTTTTTTCACCAAAATTTGGAAAAGAATACGCGAAAAGAACAACAATAATTTATTCAGTAAAGCATTAAGTGATTCGTTTTTTTGTCTTGAAATGTTGGATAAAGGTAGCAGATCTTCATAACTAGCGGAAATACTGACTTAACCAAATTTTCTTAAAATATACTCCACCTAGGGTCTTTGTGAAACCTCATAAGATTTTGATCGAATGAAGGGAGGGTACAAGTTACCCCCACCCCTTTCTCCTTGACTGTTATATTGCAAGTCGCCTAAAATTGGCTGAAATATTGGTGAACAATTTATTATATCAGAATCAAAACCTAAGTCTGAGATATGGCGTTACTGTCATCCCGACAAAATTTAAGTGGATATTATACGTGTAAAATACGTGGGCAAAATGGACAAGTTAGGTGTTATATACGTGTATTTTGGCCATTTTGCTCATCTATAATGCGCATAAAATACGCATATTTTCCCACGTAAAAACTTATACGCATTTTACATGTAATTCCCACCGATTATTAAACGCCTTTTACACGTGTTTTTTCCCACGGATATTGGACGGATTTCACGCATTTTTTTTAACTTTTTTTATATGCATTTCAGAGTTTGCCCACCAATGTATTGGCCCAGATAGCAGCCCTACATGTATTATTCACATGAACCTTTATCACTATAGTGCAGTTATAAAGTACTCCTTTAAACAATTTTCAGCATAAAAATTTTAGTGAAATTGGTATTCCCATGTCTAACTTTCTATTATACTTAGAAAAAAGGCAGCCCTCCACTAAAATATGCAGTATTTAGCAAAACTTAAATACATTATCGCTCAATGACGGCTGTTTCCGGTAGGATCACATTGCCAGACTACGTATACTATGCGTATATTTCCCACTTGGCATTGAAAATGCCAAATGGGGATGGATTGCCTCGAATTCTTCACCTATTTTTCCTTTTTTTTCTCGCTTTTTTTTTATTTTTTTTCTTCTTCCGCCGAATCGGTTTCCAGACATCTCCTCCGAGACCGCTGAAGCTAGACCAACCAAACTTGGCACATGTATGGAGGGTCATCTGAAGTGGTGCACCTGATAAAAATTTTTGACCTTGACCTTACTGGTCAAGGTCAAATCGCGAAAAAGATCAAACGGTTTTCTGACAATTACTGCAAGGCCGTTGAAGCTAGAAAAGCCAAACTTGGCATATATATAAAGGGCGATGTGATCTAAAGCAACCAATAAAAATTTTTGACCTTGACCCTGACCATGACCTTGAAATTGCGAAAAATGTTATTTAAGAAAAACAATGAGTTATCTCGAAAACGTCCGAGACCACTGAAGCTAAACCAACCAAACTTGGCACATATATGGAGGGTCATCGAAAGTGGTGCACCTAATAAAAATTTTTGACCTTGACTTTACTGGTCAAGGTCAAATCGCGAAAAAGGTCAAACGGTTTTCAGACAATTACTGCCAGGCCGTTGAAGCTAGAAAAGCCAAACTTGGCACATATATAAAGAGCGATGCGATCTAAAGCAACCGATAAAAATTTTTGACCTTGACCTTGACCATGACCTTGAAATGGCGAAAAAACGTTATTTAAGAAAAACAATGAGTTATCTCGAAAACGGAAAGAGATAGAGCAATTCTGACCACATTTTCGACCTCCACCCCCTATACGACGATACTTAAGGTATAACTTCCGGTGTCCTTGACCTCCAGTTCACGTTCGAACCCCAAACCGGAAGTTGGCCTTTATCTGGAAAACGGTAAGAGATAGAGCAATTTTGACCTCATTTTCGACCTCTACCCCCTATACGACGATACGTAAGGTATAACTTCCGGTGTTTTTGACCTCCATGTCACTTTCGAGCCCCAAACCGGAAGTTGGCGGGGGATGGGCGTATGATTTTATTATCGCACTTCTCTATAATTCAGAGACGATTATATATATATCATATTGCTGTCATCCCAAGCATTGAAGGAAATCAAAAATACCTTTCCTCTCTTTATCTCAGTGTGACATTATTTATGGCGGCTTTTGGTACATTTCGTCGACATTAATTGCCCAAATGCAACAAATATTGGATGGTGATGGTGGTTGTTAAGAGGGGGTGTGGGAGGTTGGTGTGTTAGATTTCTTTTCCCTTATCGTCCTTCAAGTTTTACATATCCTGTGTGTGTTTTTTTTTCGTGTGTTTCTGCTGCATTTTTTGGAGTAGTCTTGCTTTTCCTATGCGCTATTTGATGTACAGTATCAATTCTACATCGTCCAAGTTTGGATCTCTCTCTCTCTCCCTCTCCCTCTCTCTCTGTCTCTCTCTCTGTCTCTCTCTCTCTCTCTCTGTCTCTCTCTCTCTCTCTCTCTCTCTCTCTCTCTATATATATATATATATATATATATTAATCACAGGATGCACACACACACACACACACACATATATATATATATATATATATATATATATATATATATATATATATATATATATATATATTATATATGTGTGTGTGGCTGCATCCTGTGATTAAGTGATTTATTCTACTATATGATAAACATTTTTGGTGTGCGTATGATTTTATTCCCACTTGGTATTGAAAATACCAAATGGGGAAGGATTGCCTTGAATTCTTCACCTATTTTTTTCTCCTTTTTTTTCTTTTTCCGCCGAATCGGTTTCCAGACATCTCCTCCGAGACCGCTGAAGCTAGACCAACCAAACTTTTCACATGTATGGAGGGTCATCTGAAGTGGTGCACCTGATAAAAATTTTTGACCTTGACCTTACTGGTCAAGGTCAAATCATGAAAAAGGTCAATCGGTTTTCAGACATCTACAGCAAGGCCATTGAAGCTAGAAAAGCCAAACTTGGCACATATATAAAGGGCGATGTGATCTGAAGTAGCCGGTAAAAGTTTTTGACCTTGACCTTGACCTTGAAATCGCGAAAAACGCTTTTTAAGAAAAACAATGATTTATCTCGAAAACGGTAAGAGATAGAGCAATTGTGACCTCATTTTCGACCTCCACACCCTATACGACGATACTTAAGGTATAACTTCCGGTGTCCTTGACCTCCAGGTCATTTTCGAGCCCCAAACCGGAAGCTGGCCTTTATCTCGAAAACGGAAAGAGATAGAGCAATTCTGACCACATTTTCGACCTCTACCCCCTATACGACGATACGTAAGGTATAATTTCCGGTGTCCTTGCCCTTCATGTCACTTTCGAGCCCCAAACCGGAAGTTGGCCTTTATCGCGAAAACGGTAAGAGATAGAGCAAATTTTTGGCCTTGACCTTACCGGTATAGTAAGTAGCATTTAGGAGGATATTCTACATTCAGACATGTGAAAATTGTTAACAAACTGCAATATCATCTACCTCCCGTTTAAAGTTATCATTCCAAGTGGGGCTAATTCGCTGTGCGAATTTCGGTCTAGTTTCCCATGCATTTACTACGTGGAAATTTTCACGCATTATATACGTGTATTTTACATGGGAATACCCATATGGGAAATCCCACGTAAAATATATGCTTAATACGCGTCACATATTACACGTATAATATGCATAGGCGAAAATGTAATAAACGTTCTTAAATATGCGTCTTATATACGCGAGTAAAAATGCGTTAATATGCGTTTCTAATATGGGCATCTTTTTTACCATGCAAAATGTATGCATAATATGCGTCCCTAGATACGCGTATAATATGCGTAGGAAAAAAAATGTGTATAATATGCGCGTTGAAAATGGGCATATATTTTCCCGCGTATTTTATATGTGTAATAAAGGTTCCTTGGGTATGCGCATATTATACGTGGGAAAAATACACGTATAATATGCGGATTCAATATGGGCATCTTTTTTCTCACGCATTTTATACGTATAATATATGATTCTAGAAATGCGGATATTTTTATACGTAATTCATACGTTTATTATGCGTCCGAGAAAAGATGCCCATTTTGCCCATGCATTTTAGATATTAAGTACGTAAAATATACGTATACTGTTTTATAGGAGTAAAATGCAGTTTTAATCTTCTGTTACTTTTTTGTGATTAGTATCAAACTGGCTATTATTTTGCAAATTCGCCAAATATTTGACCGAAAATCAGTTTTGTGTAATATTTGGGGGGGGGGCGGAAAGGGTGAGGGGGTGAGGTAGCGGACAAGCGGACATTAGTATCTCCCTTGTTGTTCCTGTTTTCGTTGGCTGAGGCATTGCCTGTGACGTCCATGTCGTTTTTTTTCTCCTTACAGTTGCGTTCTCCCTCTGACTACTCAACGCTGTATGTCGTTTGCCTACATTCTGCATCATCGTCAGTGGGAGACAACGTCACATGACACGTCATGGGGTAAGTCACTATTATATATGTTTGAATGCAGGGTGGTATGGTTAGGGGGAGAAGTTACGTGCAGAATGCCAGAATGTCCGTATTTAATCAAAATGACTAGTCTAAGAATGCTGTGATGTTCAGCTTATTTGATAAGAGTGGTGCATTTAGTTTAAGGATGCATAGTCGACCCAGCCATATCGCAACATTAAATTGAATTCTAATTTGATAAAAATACGTTAATTTATAGTGGCGACCAATCACAACCATTTTTCTTTTTTTACAAAACGTTGAATAGGCGTTAGATAAGCGATGTTATTTAGACGTTGCTTTTGTCGCAAACAAATCGCCACTTTCTTTGACGTTTATTGAACGTCTGTGGTGCAACGTTGAAAAGACGTTGGAAAATCGAGGTAAATGGACGCCGAATAATCAACGTTGTGTTGGCGTTGGAGTTTTAACCACACAAACTCGTATTATCACTCATCGGAATGTAAACCACGATAGCTGGTTTTGACAATTAAATTGACCAAAACTAGAAAGTGAAGTGTAGGAATTTCAGGAGTGTGAAAGTTTTTTCCTGACTGCTTTGGAAAAATATTCATGAAAAATAATCTGGGTTACCAGATGACCCAGAGGTAGTATATTTTGACGACGGGGACATGTGACGGCGACATTTTGATTTTTGCCAAGTCTACATAACGTCGCTCTCTTGACGTCGGGAGATTGACGTTGTTTTGATTTCCCTTTACAAACTTTCGTAACGTTCATTACACGACTTCTATAATCATTAAAAACCCATCGTTGATACATCGCCTGATGCGACGCCTATGTGCAACGTTATTCCATCAGTGCCATATTTTCTGGGATACATTAAACACACACCCGTCTCCCGTATTAATTTTTATTCAGAATGCTTGACAACAAACATTTTTCGTCGGATTGCTTTCAATTTTGCATTCATTTTGCCTAGATAGTATTTTTTCACGAGAACTGTTTTGCTAAACTTAGCCATATATGGCGGCATTGTAGCCAATTCCAATTTAAACGAAAAAATACTTTTCCTGACATTTTGCAACTTCTGGTAGATATTCCAGCACAAATTTATGTCACTGTGATGCACAAATTTATGTCACTGTGACGTCAGAGCAAAAATCTTTCTAACATTGTTATTGTAGCCGCCTTTACACCGTCACTTCACATGGTCTGACAAGATATGTAATAGAATTAATGGTGCTTCAAGCGACGTCAGCTGTCGATCTTTTAAGTGATATTGCTTCACTTACGTCATTACCTTATCGAAGGGTGTTGTCACTATATCGACATAGGTTTAGTACAACTTACTTTTTTTTTTTGGTTCCGGCCGACCTTCGGTTGTGGGGTAGATCCATCACTGTGTTGTCTTCCGTTATGTTTGTACCGACCTGACTAAGGCCAGAAGGGGCATTATGCTTTTGATTGGCTCATCTGTCCGTCTGCCCGTCCGTCCATCATTCTGCGCGTCACGCTGTGATCGTGAACATCATATCCCAAGTTTTATCAATGTGTATTTAAATGAAACCTAGTACGTAACTTTTATTAGACCCCAACCGGGCGAACCCGGGGGTCTGTGGGATTGCCATCTGTCCGTCCGTCCTTCTGTCCGTGTTTTAGATAACTATAATGTAAGACTTAGGTGGTTTCCACGCGAGTTCTCCGAAACTATTTACCCCAGGCATATGCAACCTTGCACAGTGAAAAAATATATATTGAAGTTATGCAATGTTGTGTTATTTATCAAATCGGCCAAAAATTGTCAAAATGGCGACTTGTCAGACATTGTGATTTTTTTTTAGATAACTGCAATGTAAGACTTAGGTGGTTTCCACGCAAGTTCTCCGAAACTATTTACCCCAGGCATATGCAACCTTGCACAGTGAAAAAATATATATTGAAGTTATGCAATATTGTGTTATTTATCAAATCGGCCAAAAATTGCCAAAATGGCGACTTGTCAGACATTGTGATTTTTTTTTTTTTAGATAACTGCAATGTAAGACTTAGGTGGTTTCCACGCAAGTTCTCCGAAACTATTTACCCCAGGCCTATGGAACCTCGCACAGTGAAAATATATATCGAAATTGTGCAACGTCGTTTTATTTTTCCAATCGGCCAAAAATTGTCAAAATGGCGACTTGTCAAACAGTGATTTTTTAGATAACTGCAATGTAAGACTCAGGTGGTTTCCACGCAAGTTCTCCGAAACTATTTACCCCAGGCATATGCAACCTTGCACAGTGAAAAAATATATATTGAAGTTATGCAATGTTGTGTTATTTATCAAATCGGCCAAAAATTGCCAAAATTGCGACTTGTCAGACATTGTGATTTTTTTTTTTTTTAGATAACTGCAATGTAAGACTTAGGTGGTTTCCACGCGAGTTCTGCGAAACTGTTTACCCTAGCCATATGCTACCTTGCGCAGTGATAATATACATGTTGAAGTTGTGTAACGTTGTGTCATTTTTCAAATCGGCCAAAAATTACCAAAATGGCGACTTGTCAGACATTGTGATTTCTTAAGATAACTCCAATGTAAGACTTAGGTGATTTCCACGCGAGTTCTCCGAAACTATTTACCCCAGGCATATGCAACCCTGCACAGTGATAATATATATGTTTAAGTTGTGCAACGCCGTTTTATTTTTCAAGTCGGTAAAAAATTGCTAAAATGGCGACTTGTCAAAACTTGCCAATTTATTAGATAAATTTATTAGACAACTCTAACGTAAAACTTCGGTGGTTTTCACGCGAATTCTCCAAAACTATTTATCCTAGGCATATGCCATCGTGGATTGTGAATATATATATTGAAGTTGTGCAACGTCGTGTTATTTTTCAAATCGGCCAAAAATTGCCAAAATGGCGACTTATCTGAAAGTCAAACATTGTGATTTTTTCAGATAACTGCAATGTAAAACTTAGGTGGTTTCCACGCGAGTTCTCCGTGTCAGACTTAGGTGGTTTCCACGCGAGTTCTCCGAAACTATTTACCCCAGGCATATGCAACCTTGCACAGTGAAAATGTATATTGAAATTGTGCAACGTCGTTTTATTTTTCAAATCGGTAAAAAATTGCTAAAATGCCGACTTGTCAAAACTTGCCAGTTTATTAGGTAAATTTATTAGATAACTCTAATGTAAAACTTAGGCGGTTTTTACACAAGTTCTCCGAAACTATTTACCCTAGACATATGCTACCTTGCACAGTGATAATATATATGCTGAAGTTGTGCAAAGTCGTGTTATTTTTCAAATCGGCCAAAAATTGCCAAAATGGAGACTTGTTGTGTCCGGTTGGGGTCTGCGCCTTCGACGATATCTTGTTTTTTAATACACTAGAGCTGATTAGGCTTTGATGACCTTGCGTCATTGCTCAAGGTCACTGTGGCACTTTGAAATTTTACAGAATTTCTTATACCGAGTTGTTTGTGAACACCATATCTCAGGTTCTACTTGGTATATGGCTTGTATATATAATGTTTCGTAGTTGAAGATATATCTAGCCAATTGCTCTTTTAGGAATCCCAATTCCCGAACCATGTATCAGTTCGGTTTGAGCATCCGTGTTCCAACGGACACATTTATAGTTCACAATGCTACTCTTCGAACATTTTTGTTGGCTAGTCTTCCATACAGTTTGTATTGCTTTTAGCGATTTGGCTGACACGGGTAGAGCATACATTGAAGGTGTGCAATGTCGCATGTTTTACTGATTCATGAATTTTTTTCTTTTTTTGCTACATGTTCGGCGTCCGTGTCCAGGCTAAATCTCTCAACCTAAGAGTCGGATTGTTTTCAAATCTCACACACAGATAAGCATAGTAGAGTAGTTTTGTTGGGATTTATGAAACATTGTAGAAATGAGAGTATTTTGAAATTTAGGAAAACTTAGTGTTTATAAATTTTGCCCGCGTAATGGAACGTCGTGTTGGCCATATCAGCGGAAGTTTTAAGTCAGATTGTTTTTTTTTTTTACATACGGAAAGAACACATATGGAATGAGACACACAGATTAAAAAGTCAGCTAATCCTAAGTAAGTCATTGACCAATGCACAGCTTGTGATAGTCTCACGAACAGCATCAATTCCATCAGTGATTGGATGTAAAGCATATTTTTAGTGTTAATCATGCTTGATTGTTGCGCCTAAGCATAAGCGCATTATAAGAACCAGAATAGAATAGAATAGAATAGAATGTGTGCAACGTTGTGTTTTTATTCGGAGTACTGAAGTGACAGATTTTTTTTGCGGAAGCAAATTTTCTATGCCGTGTCCAGGCTAGATCTCCAAAACTGTTAATCGGATTGTGTTCAAATCTCACATGCACACAGAGCGCATGTTGTAGATGTGGAACATTGTACTTTTATGCGGATTCATAAAAAAAATGTTGAAGTGAAAGTATTTTGCAATTTGGTAAAACTTCGCGTTTTGTCAGCGTAATGGAACGTGTCGTCAGGCGAGATATGTGCGGTGTCCACAAAACTATTCATCAGACTTTCTTTTAATTCACACAGTGACATTAGATAAAACTGATGCTGAAAATTATCAATATTGTTTTTAATGTAAAACTGAGCTTTTGTCGGAATTTTAAAACTAAGAATCGTTAAAAATGTGATGAAAGTGGCAGTAGAATTCTTTGCAAACCGAATCTAGAACCGATTTCATAGATCATCCTCGCTACATCGTGTCCATGAGGCTTTGGTTTGTATGGCGATTTGGCCAAATTACCGGCCAAAAGCAGTCA
Source organism: Protula sp. h YS-2021 (assembly GCA_949752745.1). NCBI lineage: Eukaryota > Metazoa > Annelida > Polychaeta > Sabellida > Serpulidae > Protula > Protula sp. h YS-2021. The sequence goes on along the minus strand of OX457031.1, from coordinate 25,943,981 downwards.
GTTGCAGAAAAATCACAATGTGCTCCTACTTGACACTTCTTCAAGTCTTAAAGGGAAATGCGGGTATCTCTGCGCCATCTAGCGACCGAAATGCGCATTACATTGAATATCACTGAGTTTGAATCCATGTTTACACAGTATAAATAACTACTAAATCCGTCTAGATCGAAGCTCAAGCCACACTCAAATCGTACCTTTTCATTACCTCCTGTAATTATCCGCCGGGAACCGGACGGATATAGTTTTCATTCTGTCCGTCTGTCTGTCCGTCCGTCTATCCGTCTGTCCGTCTGTCCGTCTGTCCGTCTGTGCAATTTCAGTCTCACGCGCCTACAGCCCGCATTAGTGGGTGGATTGATTTCAGATTTTACCCAGGGCTGCTCCTAAGCATCCCGCAGTGCAGTGACCAGGATTCGACCGGATCCGAGCAAAATTGCCAAAATGGCAAAACTTTAAAAAATTGCAGACACTGAATAAGGACTTTGCATAACACACATCAGTCTCACGCGCCTACAGCCCGCATTAGTGGGTGGATTGATTTCAGATTTTACCCAGGGGTGCTCCTAAGCATCCCGCAGTGCAGTGACCAGGATTCGACCGGATCCGAGCAAAATTGCCAAAATAGCAAAACTTTAAAAAATTGCAGACACTGAATAAGGACTTTGCATAACACACATCAGTCTCACGCGCCTACAGACCGCATTAGTGGGTGGATTGATTTCAGATTTTACCCACGGCTGCTCCTAAGCATCCCGCAGTGCAGTGACCAGGATTCGACCGGATCCGAGCAAAATTGCCAAATTGGCAAAACTTTAAAAAATTGCAGACACTGAGTAAGGACTTTGCATAACACACATCAGTCTCACGCGCCTACAGCCCGCATTAGTGGGTGGATTGATTTCAGATTTTACCCACGGCTGCTCCTAAGCATCCCGCAGTGCAGTGACCAGGATTCGACCGGATCCGACTAAAATTGTCAAAATGACAAAACTTTAAAAAATGGAAGAAATGAATTAGGAATGAGCATAACACATATCGCTACAGGCCGCATTAGTGGGTGGATTGATTATTATCTTCACACCAAATCAACCATGTACCACTGGCTCTACAAACCTCTACTTCACTGACCACAAGGCTGTATGGTGTTCTTTGGAACAGTTGTTCACAGGAACATCATAATCAGGTATACAATTTGCGCGAACCCGGCGGATTCATGCTTCTCGAGCATCTAGTTAAAATTGAATTATAATCATAGTAATGTTTTATATACGAGCACAGTGTAAAACGGTTTGAGCAAAATTATACGAAAAAATATTAAAGATATGAAAACTCTTTCTTTTGTTTTTTTTTTCTTTCCTTCCTTCCCTCCCCTGATCCCAGGTAGATCTGAAGTGGAGTTGCAGCATTTTTGCGATCGTTTCAGCAAAAACTTGCAAAATAAACGAATGCCTTAAAGAGAAACGGATAGAGAAACACATGAGGCGTTCTACCAAATCTTTTTATTACAAAATTGGTTTGTTTCTGCTTTCACCTTTCAAGAGAAACACAAAGCTGTTTGTGCAACAAATTCAGCAGTAGGATTACTTCTAATAGCAATGCATTCCATTGGGCCTTCTACCAAATCTTTTTTTTTTTTATTGGTTGGTTTCTCCTTTCACCTTTGTGATATGTTCACTTTTACGGCTGGGCACAACGTGCACTGGCATTGTTTATTTATTGTATTGTGCAGTTTATGAATATACCCACCTACGCAGCAAACGTTGTTACAAGGTTGCAAATTCGAGTCGAAACACGGGATGACGTCATCCGGTAGGCAGAATAGGTATCAAAGTTGGACGGGATAAAACACTTGTACGCTCCTGAAATATCCAGACTTAACGTCTTTATTGTGGTCTTTTGGGGACAACCTGTCATGACTTCCATTTCCAGCGAGTGTTGCGCAACGTTGCGCAAAAGATGTTGGTTAGAAATCGAAGAAAGTGGGGATTTGGTTGCGACCAAAAAGAACGTCTACCCTACCAAACCACAACATTAATTCTGGTTGTTTGTGGTTGTGCTTCGAAGCAAACCAAGATCAACGTCTTACCAACATCTTTGATACAACGTTGGATAGGCGTTATATAGACGAAAAGCAACGCTGTTAGCCTCAGCTTCTAAAGAAACAGTCGTTGAAAGTGTGTGCGTATGTGCATTTGTAGGCTTTAAGTTAAAAAATCGCTTCTCCTAGGTTTTTAGCCTGAATGTCTTGTAATTTTTGTTCATTGTAGCTGACATAAGTACCTACTACACCACTACTATTTAGACGATTTGCCCAAAAAACTGGTCAGAATAGGGCCAAAAACCAAATTTCTTTAAACATATCTCCTCCTAGAGTTTTAGCGGAAACTTTCTTAAATTTTGGCGAAAGGTAGAGGGCATAAGTGTCCACCTGGCTGATACTTTCTTTGGCGATTCACCAAAAATTGGCGAAAAACCAAAACAAATCAGTAAAACCTTAACTAACTGCTGAAAAATAGTCTTCTAGTGATTTGAAAGTTGAAGTAAACGAAGCAGGCATTATTAGCTACATCGCTGTTACTTTTTTCATGATTAGCCAAAAACAATAGCGAAAATTCTAAGGAAAGTCTTAAATACCTCAAGGAAAGTACTATTGCTGAAATGTTAAGTAAAGCTAGCAAGCGTTACTATCTATCTGACTTACTTTTTTTGGTGATTGGCCAAAAATGGAGAAAATTTTGACCAAAAATCGCCAAAAAATCAATAAAATCTTAATGAACTCCATGAAAATAGTCTTCCTGTCGTGAAATTGTAGGTGAGAGTAGCAAGCTTTACTACCTATCTGGTCGTTCGTTTGTTTCCTTTTTTGTGACTGGCCAAAAACTGGTGAACAGTTTGGCGAAAAACAAAAGAGTTTCAGTAAAATCTTAAATAACTCAAAGAAACTAGTATTACTGTCTTGAAATTCTAGGTAAGGGCAGCAAGCATTACTATATATCTGACTGTCAGTCTTTATTTGTGATTGGCCAAAATACTGGTGGAAATTTTGGCAAAAATCCCAACAAATTTTCAGTAAAAACGCTACCGAACTCCAGGAAAATATCCTCATTGCCTTGTGACCGTGGAATAAATTGCATCTGAAGTGATTACTAGTTTGTTTGGCAATTCGCAAAAAAACTTTGTGGAAATATTGGCCGAAAACCAATTTTCTCTAAATGTATTTCCTGGGGTTTTCGTAAAAACATTCTACAATTTTGGCGCAAGGTAGGATGCATAGTTATCTATCTATCTGTTACTTGTTTTGGGCGATTCGCCAAAAAATGGCGGAAATATTGGCGAAAAAAACTTTTTTTGTTAAATCTTAGCTAACTCCAGAAAAATAGTCTTACTGTCTTGAAGTTTAAGGTGAAGGTAGCAAGCATTAATACCTCCCTGGGTATGACTTCTTTTAGTGATTGGCCAAAAATTGGGGGTCATTTTTAGTAAAATCCTAATTAACTCCAGGAAAATAGTATTACTTTCTTGCAAATTTAACTAAAGATAGCAAGCGTTACTATCTCTCTGGCCGTTACTTTTTGTGGTGCTTTGCTAAAAAATTGTCGAAAATTTTGACGAAATCCTCCTTACCCCCCCAAAAAAAATCCAGTAAATTCTTAATGAATTAAAGGAAAGAAATCTTACTGTTTTGAAACTTCAAGTGATTGTAGTAAGCGCTACCACCTACCTGACTATTACCTTTTTGGCGATATACTAAAAACTGGCAAATATTTTTGGCGAAAAACCAAAACATTTGCAGTAAAATGTTAAATAACTTCAGCAAAAATGGCATTATTGTCTTGAAATTTTAGCTAAATGTAGCAAACATTACTTTATACCTGGCTGCTAATTTGTTTCGTGATTGACCAAAACATTGATGGAAATTGTGGCTAAAAACTAAATGACTTTCAGTTAAATCTGGACGATCTCCAGAAAAGTAGTCTTGAACTCTTGAAATTTTAAGAAAAGGTAGCAGACCTTACTACCTACCTAGCTGGTACAAGTTTTGGTGATTGACCTAATATCGGCGAAAATTTTGACCAACAACAAAAAAATCAGTAAAATCTTAAAGAACCCCAGGAAAATCGCCTCAGTGCCTTGTTATTTTCAGTAACAGTAGCACACATTACTACCTAGCTGGGTGGTTGTTTCTATATTCGGCAATTGACCAAAAATTGGAGCAAATATTGGCCAAAAACCAATTTTATGTAAAACGTATCTCCTAGAATTTTCATAGAAACATTCTACAATTTTTGGCGCAAGGTAGGGTGCATGTGTCCATCTATCTGTTCCTTATTTTGGCGATTCGCCAAAACTGGTGGAAATATTTATGAAAAACCTAATTGTTTTTTAGTTAAATCTTAACTAACTCTAGGAAAATAGTCTCATGGTCGTGAAGTTTTAAGTGAAGGGAGCAGACGTTACTATCTACCTGCTTATTGCTGTTCTTAGTAATTTCCCAAAAAAACTGGGGGAAATTTTTGAGAAAACAAAAATATTTTCAGTAAATCTTGACGAGCTCCATAAAAATAATCTGACTATCTTTAAATTTTAAGGAAAAGTAGTAGGGTTCACACCTTCCCGATGTTGCAGTTTTGGAGGAACTGGCGAAAATTGTGGCACAAAAAAAAAAAAAAAAAAAATTCAGTGAAATCTTAACTTCGGGAAAATAGTCTTACTGTTTTGAAAATGCCAATATCATCTTTGCTGGCTATTACCTTTTTTGGTGTTTGGCCAAAAAGTGGGCGAAAATAAGATGCTTACATTGTAATTTTAAGTAAACGTAGCAGACGCTGCTACCTAATTGGCTATTGCTATGTTCCAATTTTAGATAAAGATAACCATCACTGGTACTTACCTAGCTATTACTCTTCTTCGTAATTCGGAAAAACCAATTTCTTACTAAAATATTCAGTAAAATCTTAACTCCCAAGACAGAAATTGCCTTACCATCTTGGAATTTTTATTAAAGATAGTGCTCATTGTTACTCAACTTATTATTGCAGTTTTGCGTAATTCGGAAAAATAGCGGAATTATTGCCAAAAAACCAATTCTCACTAACATCGTTACTAACGCTAGGAATACAATGTTACCTTCTTAAAATTTTGAATTATTTAAGCGCAAATTAGTACCTTTTCGTTGATTCGTCAAAAACATTATTGAAAAAGCAGTTGGCTCTAGGTATTTGATCTTAATCTCTTGAAATTCTGATTAAAAGTGGCAGGCTTTGGTACCCACCTGGCTTTTATTTTTTTTTTTGTGATTCGCATAAAATTGGTGGAAATATTAGTCAAAAACATTTTTCATGAAAACGTATCTCCTACGATTTGAATGGAAACGTCCTGAAATTTTAATGGAAGGTAGTGGTATATATGCACCTGGCTATTACTTTTTTTCTTTTTGTTTGGCTATTAGAAGAAAATTTCTCAATTCGCCATAAATTGGCGGATATATTGGCGATAAACCATTATTTTGCATTAAAATCTTGACTGACGCCACCCTTTCTGTCTTGAAATTTGGGTTACAGGCTATACGTATGTCTTAAATCTTGGCATCGGCATTCGTGAGCTGGGGCATTGTCCATGGACAGTCTTGTTTAGACATCGCTTTTGGTCGCATCCAAACTTTCAATTAACCTCTTTAGTGCAGCGTTGAATCAACATTGGAAAATCAACATTGGATAGACGTCGGACTCGCAACCAAAAGAATATCCTTGTGTTATCGCTCACCGGAAATGGCAGGCATGACAAATGATTTTGAAAATAGACCAGAACGAGGGCATAGAATATGAGAACTTTAAGATCGCCGAAGTTTTTTCACCTGCTTTGAGAAGTATTCAAGGAAATCGACTTCAGTTTTCAACCTATACGCAAAGCTGATTAGACGTGGGATAATCGACGCCTATCCAACGTTGGAAGACAGAAGATGTTCCACTTTCATAAATAATTCACACCCGACATTGATCCGAAGTGGGGTGCTACGACTATCTAACGTTGATCCAACGTTGATATATGGCTGTAACCAATTGCAGCCAAATTACAATCAGATTTAATGTTGCGATTTAGGAGGGTCAATGTCACACCTCAAACAGGCGTTAGTTCGACGTCGGAATGTTTACGTCATAAACGCAGTGTTGTCTGATAAAATGTCAGGGGTTTTATCGCATAACACCCCAAGTAAGCTGTGTAGCTCACCATGCGGAAAGACTTACAAAAACGTGTATTTCATTAATTCCAGAATGGTGATGTAGCAAAAAAAAAAAAAAAAAAAAAAACAAAAACAAAAAAACTTGTGCCTCGAACACCACTGGCACAATATACTCATAATCTTGCAGAGTCTGTGTTGACTTTTGTTATAAAACTTAATCGAATGGGGTGGATAGCAGTCTTTAGAAGAAGTGTGAAGTTTCTCGCTAAGTAGTAGGTCAAGAAAAAACATTGTTATCCCCCGCCATCTTGACAGAGGCGGGGGATATAGAAACGCACTCTGTCCGTCCGTCCGTCTGTCCGTCTGTCCGTCCGTCCGTCAGTCGCCAGTTTTGTTTCCAGACGATATCTCCGAAACTAGTGAGCGGATCTAGTTCATATTTGGTATGCGTAACAACCAAGATATCTAGATGTGCCTTTTTGGGGTTTTGGTCGGATCGAAGCCCATCTGGATCTGTATTTGGACTAAGAATCCCAAAATTCGGATCTCAACGTGTACTTTGGTTTCAAGGCGACATCTCCGATACTAGCGAACGGCTCCGGTTCATATGTGATATGCGCAACTACCAAGACATCTAGATGTGCCTTTTGGGGGTTTTAATCGGATCGAAGCCCATCTGGATCTGTATTTGGACTTAGAATCCCAAAATTCGAATCTCAATGTGCACTTTGGTTTCCAGACGATATCTCCGATACTAGTGAGCGGATCCGGTTCATATTTGATGGGCCTAACAACCAAGATATCTGGATGTGCCTTTTGGGGGTTTTGATTGGATCGAAGCCCATCTGGATTTGTATTTGGACTTAGAATCCCAAAATCCGGATCTAAACTTGTACTTTGGTTTCCAGACGATATTTCCGAAAGTAGTGAGCGGATCCGGTTCATATTTGATATGTGTAACAACCAAGACATCTAGATGTGCCTTTTGGGGATTTTGATCGGATGGAAGTCCATCTGGATCTGTATTTGGACTTAGAATCCCAAAATCCGGATCTAAACTTGTACTTTGGTTTCCAGACGATATTTCCGAAAGTAGTGAGCGGATCCGGTTCATATTTGATATGTGTAACAACCAAGACATCTAGGTATGCCTTTTGGGGGTTTTAGTCGGATAGAACCCATCTGGATCTATGGAATGCCATTTTCACATCTATTAGGAAATTATTGATATCAAGAATTAATTTTTGACATCAAAAATTGATTTTTTGATATCAAGAATTTATTTTTATGTAAAAAATCGATATTTTGATATCAAGAAATAATTTTTGCTATCTGTAATTGTATTTTTGATATCTTTAAATGTATTCTTGATCCCAAAAAATAATTTTTGATATCAATAAATATTTAGAGATATCAAGAAATATTTATTGATTTCAAAAATGGTTTAAAAATATCCAAAATTTAACTTTTGATATCAAAAATTTAATTCTTGATAGCAAAAATGAAATATTTGAGAACAAAATATCAATTTGGAGCTCAATAATTCATTTTCATTTCATTGATATCAAATATTTATTTCAGATATCATTATTTCAGAATGAAACTTTTTTAATTTGTATTTTGAAATCTGCAAATGATTTTTTTATCTAAAAAATTTATTTTTGATATCAAAATATCAGTCTATTTTTTAAATAAAAAATCAGAAATACACATCTGTAAATTAATAATGACTGGTCCTTGTATACAGAATCTTTCTTTAAATTCCGTACTGTACAAAAAAGAAGCAATTCTTTAGATAAAAAATTGTGTTGTTATTATTGATCTCCAAAATTTAATTGACGATTCGTTGAATTTTATGTGAATGTGTGTCTCCCTTAAGATTTTTTTAAGTTTGTAAATTTGATTTTTTGATCTCAAAAACAATTTTTTGTATCTAAAATTCAATTTATGATAGCAATATATAAATTATTGAGATCTACATAGATTTCTTGATATCTTTAATTATATTTTGATATCAAAAATAAGCATTAAATGTTAAAACGGCATTCCATATGGATCGGTATTTGGACTTAGAATTCCAAAATCCGGATCTCAATGTGTACTTTGGTTTTCAGGCGATATCTCCTAAACTAGTGAGTGTATCCGGTTCATATTTGATATGCATAACAGCAATATAGTGTAGTTGGTTTATCTACTTGGTTTAAGTGCGACGTACAGCACCCGCCTTACTAATTAACCCCCACGGCGGGGGATATGGCAATCACTGATTGCTCTTGTTACTGTTACAAATGTATGTTGTTTCCCGTCTTAAAAAATTAACCCGGCCGGCGATCATTTTTAGCGTCAGCTTAGACAGAAGCAGGGGCTAAAGCCATCATTGAAAGTATGTGCCTATGTACACTTTTAAGATGAAAAGTTTCCCAGGTTTTTATCCTGGACGTCTTGAAGTTTTGATTGAAGGTAGATGAAATTATTACCTGTTTGACATTAATTTTTAAGTGACTACATGGGAAATAACCTTGATGTCTTGAACTTTTACAGACAGCGGTTGTTAGCACTTTTTAGACCACCCGACTTCGCTGGGCTGGTCCTGTTGCATCAGTGGGAGGGGGTGATGGGGGGTGGGGGGGGGGGAATCCGTCGTCTATACGAATGTATGCACGTATGTAAACTTTTACTTAAGATGCTTCTTCAACAACTTGAACGTGATTACTTTCAGATTTTAGGCGAATGTTTGCTGGGTGTTCCTCTCTTGAAACACAATAGTTTTTCTTGATTAGCCAAACGTTGGTCAAATGTTACCTGATTTTCAAAATGCTTTCTATCAAGGCACTGCTAAAATGATTCCTTTAAAATATTGCATGAATGTTCCCTAGGTAGTCATCTCTTGCAAAAAAAAAAAACTACTTTATTGGCAATTCGTTAAAAATTAGCCAAAAGGACGCCATTTCGATTTTAATATTTTTTTGCCGATTTTCTTAATGCTTCTCTTACAATTTTGACCAGATTTCTCTAAAATTTTGTAGGAATGTTCCCTGAAAGGACCTCTTTGGAAATCTTCTTTTTGGAAACCTGGCCAATTTCTCCACTTTAAATTATTTTGCCAGCCAGTTTTGAAAATGAATTCTGCCACAGTTTTGATCCGATTCTTTTCAAATTTTGTACGAATGTCTTGAAAAAAATTCTTCTTCTTCTTCTTCTTCTTCTTCTCCTTCTTTCTTTTTTTTATTTTTCTTTTTTCTTTTTTTTGTTGGTTAAAAGTATTGACGTAACACCAATTTCTTTCCGAAATCTTAACTGACACCAAGAGTAGCTTTACTCCCTGAAATTAATTTCGAACCTAAAGACAGCGAACATTGTTACCTACTGAAAAAGTTCTGTTTTTTTTTTCGTGATTTGATAAAAATTAGAGCTATTTCGTCAATACTCCCCCTATTTTTTAGTAAAATCTTAACTGACGCCAGAAAAAAATTTGAGCTTGGTGAGTGGTGTAATTAATATAATTGCTGGGAAATTGTTCATAGATATTTTCAGTGACAAGTGACGGCTCCCATGCTGTTACAATTATGCTGTATTACTCTCCTTACTTATAAATTTAAGTCTTATATTTTGTACTTTGTTAACTTGTTTATTCGTTGTTTACAGCTGATGCCGAAGTTGATGCATTCCAGTTCGCGACGCCATCTTAGTCGACGCGTCTCACCATGACCGCAGCAGTTGTTTGTTATCCCCCGTTAAACAGGGGGATAAAGTAATGAGCTGGTCCGTCTGTCGGTCATTCTGCCTGTCCACAAAAAGTGCTAAGTTTTGTCCGGCCGAACTTTCATAGAAGGGTATGTCATGGAAACCTGAAACTTTGCATGGTGAAAATATATATATTGAAGATGTGCAATGTGGCAAAAATTGAGGTCGTGGAAAATTGTCAAATATGGTGAATTTTTGGCTTGAACTTAGTCGTGAGACGATGTTTTGTCCTGTCGACTTCTCATAGAAGTGATTGTCAGAGGAACCTGAAACCTGGCATGGTGAAAATATATAGTCTGAAGAGAGATGTGCAACGCGGCATTATTGTCAAAATCGGCCAATTGTTAATTGTTAAAATTGAGAAATTCTAAAAAAAACTGTGAATTTTTGGCTTGACTTAGCTGTGATACGATATTTTGTCTGGCCTTTTTGTCATAGAAGTGATTGTCAGGAAACGAAAACCTTGCATGGTGAAAGTATATAAACCCGGCAAAAAAGTTTCTAGCCACATAATATTTTTGAGAAAAGAAAGCGTTTGAATTTTAAAAATGTGTAATATATATACCTTTCCAAATACCCCTGTATATGTGTGGCAGAATACTGTGTTTAGCAATATTATTCGGCCATGCTCCAGTGAACACGATTCGTTTTTACAGAGGAGGGGTCTCTTTCAAAAATTGCACTATGGAAGATTCAATGCCAAAGTGTCTATTGTTTCATGTGTACGCTTTGTGTGCTTGTGTGCAAAAAACCAAAATGTTTAATCCGATTCGCCCTGCGGTGTTGAAGATGGGCAGATTATCTAATCTTGATCGGGCCCGCGCCATCGGGCTACTGGAGGAATACACCGAATGGACTGGCCGCCTTGCTCACCCTACTTAAATCCCATCGAGCACGTGTGGGATTACTTAGGAAGGGCACTACATCGCCGAGTAACGACGGAGAAAATCTCAACGACATTAGGAGGTATCTTTTGGAAGAATGGGACAGAATGCCAGAACAGTACGTTAGAAAACTCGTGCATAGCATGCGCAAGCACTGTGCAGAATGCATAACAAATACAGGTGGCGACACCCATTACTGAACAGGGATTTTAAAAGTGCAATTTTTGAAAATGACCCCTGCTGTAGAAATTAAAGAGTGATGGAATTTTTGTGAGAACATATCTGTTATAAGTTTCAACTGAGCTTAGAATAAGAGATGCTGGAAGCAGACAAGAGCAGTCATTACCTCGTAAGTAGACTATATTTTGAAATATTCACAAATCTGTAAGTGGCTAGAAACTTTTTTTTGCCGGGTTTATATATATATTGAAGATGTGCAACGTGGCATTATTGTGAAAATCGGCCAAAAATTGACGTCACGGAAAATTGTTAAAAACTGTGAATTTTTGGCTTGAATTTAGCCGTGAGACGATGTTTTATCCGGCCGACTTCTCACAGAAGTGATTATCGTAGGAACCTGAAACCTTGCATGGTGAATATATATATATATATATTGAAGATGTGCAAAGTGGCATCATTGTCAAAATGGGGAAAAAATTGACGTCGTGGTGTAACCGGTCAACTACTACTTTAAGGATAAATCAGGGATTATTGAACACTGGATTGTGAAAGATCTATAAATTGAAGTTGTTATTTTGAAAATCTGCCAAAACTTTACCTGAGGGAAGCTGTCAAAAATCGTTAATTTTTACATGTAACTTTTACTTTTTTATGCATTTTACTTTTACTGCTTCACGGGGGATCCTGTCTTACTGAGGCTGTAGTTTAAAACCTCTTTAAATTTCTTTGACAATATTTTTTATCTTATTATTGGAATTTAGCGAATTTTCGACGTCGTATCAATTCGTTGAATGTTATTCGGATTGCTTTGAAATTTCACACACAGATAGAGCACATTGAAGGTTTGCAACCTACTTATACCACTCCGAGGGAGGGGAGGAGTATGCGGTTTGTACCTTCTGTGTATGTGCGTGTGTGTGTGTTAGTTTGTGAGCAAAATTTTGCATGTAAGATAACCCGAAAAAAGAAAAGCTTTTAAAAAGACTTCAAAATTGGTTGGTCTATTTCTTGGGTAGGTCGGATGATTCTGTCAACATCTGACGCATTTTTAACGAATTAAGGAAGGCCAATATATATGACGTAATTACGTATAAATCTTGTGTGCGAAATTTCTCAGCCGCTGAAAATTCAAACTTGATGGGATCGCAGGTCTAACAGATACTGCCAATTTTTAACGCATGTGGAAGGAATATGGCGGCATTATGTAAAAATCGTCTGTGTCCAATTTCTCAGTCGCTCAATAAAGTTCAAACTTTGTTGGATTGCTGCTGAGTAAGTCTGAAAGATTCTATTGATTTCTTAGAAGATGTGACGTCATTATGTAAATATCCATATGTAAGGTCCAAAACACCTTGAATGGAAAATTCGTATAGACGTCAAACTTTGGATATTCTTTGCATCAGTCGGACGGTTCTGTCAACTTCTGGTGCGTGTTACATTATTAAGGAAGGCGTATATGACCCCAATACGTCAAAATCTTACTTGCAAAGTCTTTCGACCCATGAACGTCTGAGATCCTTCAGAGTTGTTTGGATTGCAGTTTGGTGGGGGTTAGAAAGATTGGATTGAATTTGTTGCAAACTGTGTAAACAAAAGTCCATATTTAACGTCATTAAGTGAAGTTGTCTGCCCCAAGCAAAAACTTGCATACAAAATATCTCGAAAAAAGAGTTTTACATAACTTGAAATACGTGCTGTGAAATAGATGGACGGCGTGTGACGTCATCACGTAAAAATATTACGTTTTACATTTTTATTTCGCTGATCTCCGTCCATGTGTAGGCTCTTTTGTTAACTACGCTTCGTAAATAATGTTAGTTACTACGCTAGAGATTATATTGTTTTCAACGTTACAACATATTTACATAGTGCAAGTTTCTGGGAAGTTTTGACGGTCATTCTTGTGAAAAATGTCCTATCTTCTTAGAATTTATCATAATCAATTAAGATTATATTTGAAGAAAAGGAAAATTATTCTTTTATTTCTGAAAATGTCAGACGGTTATTGCACAACAAGAACAATTGAATCGCACAGTCAACGATTAAATTTAGAGATCCAGACCGACGACAAAAATACGCCAAAACTCTCATACACACGTATAGAGCACATACTGAAAATGACTTTTGTTGGTAGTCCTAAAAAATTTTACAAATGACAGCAGTTGAAATTTTTAGCCCTCAGCCAATATTGGCTGAAGGCTATTGCTATGGCCGTGTCCTTCCGTCCGTCCGTCTGTCCGTTCGTTAAGACTTACCTTGTGAATACAATTGCCTACAATTGTTTGCCAATCGCTTAGATATTTTAAATATAGCTTGTATATGGACCAATGAAGATCTCTATTGTTTTTTAGCCATATCCAACCAAGGACAGTAGCTCAGCTGGACTTGGAAATTTTCTGATTTTATCCATTATCAAGTTTGCTTAACATGTGGCTTGTGAACACTCTAGCCTACAATTCTTTACCAACTACTAAAATATTTCGGATTTAGCTAGTATATATGAAGCGATAAAAATCCCTATTGTATCTGAGCCATATCCGACCAAGGACAGTGGCTCATTTGGACTTGGAAATTTTCTGAGAAATTTTCTGATTTTAACCATTATCAAGTTTGCTTAACATGTGGCTTGTGAACACTCTCTAGCCTACAATTCTCTATCAATTACGAAGATATTTTAGATATAGCTAGTATATAGACTGATAAAGAGTTCTATTGTTTATGAGCTATATCCAACCAAGGACAGTGGCTCAGCTGGACTTGGAATTTTTCTTATTTGTACCATTATCAAGTTTGCTCAACATGTGGTTTGTGAACACTCTCTAGCCTACAGTTCTTTACCAATTACTTAGATATTTCGGATAAAGCTACTATATGGAGCCATAAAGATTGCTATTGTATATGAGCCATATCCGACCAAGAACAGTGGCTCAGCTTGATTTGGAAATGTTCTTATGTGTACCATTATCAAGTCTGCTCAACATGTGGCTTGTGAACACTGTCTTGCCTACAATTCGTTACCAATTACTAAGATATTTCGGATATAGCTACTGTATGGAGCAATGAAGATCCCTATTGTTAATGAGCCATATCCGACCAAGAACAGTGGGTTCAACTGGACTTAGAAATTTTCTTATTTGTACCATTATCAAGTTTGCTTGTGGCTTGTGAACACTCTCTAGCCTACAATTCTTTACCAATTACTAAGATATTCCAAATATAGCTACTGTATGAAGCAGTAAAGATCCCTATTGTTAATGAGCTATATCCGACCAAGAACAGTGGCTCAGCTGGACTTGGAAATTTTCTTATTTGTACCATTATCAAATTTGTTCAACATGTGGCTTGTGAACACTCTAGCCTACAGTTTTTTACCAATTGCTAAGATGTTTTGGATATAGCTAATATAAGGACTAATAAAGATCTCTATTGTTTATGAGCCATATCCGACCAAGCACAGTGGTCTGCTGGACTTTCTCATGTCAAATGGTTTTGTTTTTTGTTCATCTTAAAGCACTGCCACCTTTTTTTCTTTTTAGTGTTAAGGATTGAAATGAGCCTGTGACCAGCCTCAAACCTACTATTTTCCTTGTTTCGAATGTTCCGGCTGGCTGAGGGCTTTGCATCTCTGATGCCTATGTTTAAAACTGTGATGTAATTTTGTCCTTGTAGTGGAACGTGTCGCCGTATTCGTAAAGGTTGCAGTTGCAAGTCAAAACAACGTCTCATGACGTTGCATAGACGTCTGAAAAATATCACACCAGAACCCCGGCTTGACTTAAGTTGTGTTCCTGCTAGTTAAGGGGGTTAGGCAATTCTCAAAGAACACAATGCCGCGTGAAATTAAATAGAATGGGGCATATATTAAAAGGAAACAAAAGATGTTTGATAGCTACGTTCTGTACAGGAATCGCCTTTTGATTACGGAGGTCTGTTGGAAATAAGTGCAACCAACTGATTATTTTAGCCAACGCAGAAAACTACTACCCGAGGGTAGCGATGTCATTGCGCATTTCGCACTTGCGAAGCCGCTCCTGTAGGCGTTCGGAGGACCCCGGGGCTGCGTTACCCCCAAACAGAGCATTGGCTCTGATGACTACGGCTCGAAACTCTACGTTTGCTCTACTCCTCGTTTCTTCACGGGTCAGTCACAACAGGCTGGCCGTGTTTTGTGAGGAGATTTGAATTGCGAATGTAACTCCTGCTTTCGATCTCATCTTTGGTTTCCGGCCCTGGCTTTGGATCAGAACTATAATTCAATAGACCGATTAAAGCACTAATTGCATCGACATCTCTGACTCTGGGTCCTTGTAGTAATTACAAATGATCATTTTATATATCAACTGCATCAATATAGGCTTAAGATCTCAACTTTGAGTTCAACTCCGGTTCTTAATCGGCCCCTGTATACAAACCGTTAAATGTTTACTGGCACCATAAAATGTAAAGTAAAACAAAACAATGAATTCTAAACATGGCGTTAATGAAAGACGAAAACGCAAAGATCTCTCATTTCATATTAAAGTAGAGTTAATTGAAGTAAAGGACAAGAGTTCATTATGATGCAGTAATGTCCCAGTATAGGACACCTTGCTTGGAACCCCACCCCACCCCACCTCCCCCCCCCCCCCCAAAAAAAAAAATAAATAAATAAATAAATAAAGACTACTTTGGCCGGCAGATGATCGTATTTCCGGGGTTCTTGTGTAATCTGAAATCGCCCTCTAGACAGCGACAATTATAGTGTGGTCATCCCAGTGTCATTGCCTCATATCAACGTTGGATCGACGTTGGAATGTTTGCTGGGTTGTATTCAAAGGCGTCTTCTTGTGGAAAGATGCCTTTCGACGTATTTTTAGATTTATCAATGTAATTTGAGACTTAACAGAAATTTATTTTTACAGACATGAGACATGAGCAGGAGACGGCCAAAAGCGCCCCCGGACGAAAGCGCCCCAATTTTTGCAAAGTAGGACTAAAGCGCACCCCGGACTAAACTGCCCCTTTTGCATTTATTTTCCCAGTGTATGTTTAATTTAAACGAGAGTAAATAAAGTCACTTCTCTGTTTGATCTCTTCAATTATCCTAATTCTATAAAATGATCGATTGTTTTAATGCTATAAATCACACACAAGTTCATAGTTCATAATTCACTTGAATTAAATCACAGTTCATAATTCACGTAAGAGTTTAAAGTTCACTGGAATCGCCCATTGTGTTCCAATCCCTGCATGGTATCGACGAGCGACTTCTCGCCGTTAGATCGGGCGATGCATAGGGTCCTCAGGCGACTTTGCAGAGTCGTGTACCTAGAAGAGGTTGGGGCGACAACCGGTGTAGACGCAGATTAAAGGGAAATGCGGGTATCTCACCTACAATTGACATTTCCTTCATACTTTCACAGTTTAATGCTTTGAGGATATGCATTCAAAAATTGATGCTTTGAGGGTATGCATTCAAAAATTGAAAAGAAAAAGGGGGGTCACCGATGTTATAAGAGAAATAGACGCTGAGAGGTCGCATACTTTTACTATAGAAACCATTGGGAAAACCAAGAAATTTCAATCAAAACGCAAAATTCACACATAATCACAATTGACAATTGCCTCATTTTTTCCCTGTTTGAAGAACACGTCAAACAAAATGTTTTCAAGCAAATAAAAAATATATGTCACCGTATCAATGAGAGAATTATTTATCCATTGAGTCAATGGGATTTTGTCACAAAGATTGTATATGTGAAAGCAGTGTAATATGATTTTAATGGACAATATATCAACACAGGCCCTTCTAGGAACAAAATATCAATACAGACCATTTCTGGACCCGACCATATTTGTCTTTGAAAATAATTTTTCGATCTAGACGGATTTAGTAGTTATTTATACTGTGTAAACATGGATTCAAACTCGGTGATATTCAATGTAATGCGCATTTCGGTCGCTAGATGGCGCAGAGATACCCGCATTTCCCTTTAAGTACACGAAACCACATCCATCTTTGTCTAATAAGATTACGGCCAGCCTCGTACTTTAGCATTTTAGACACTCTGGCATAGATTGGTTTCCTTTTGATATTGAGTAGACAATGCTTTGTATAAATAGATTTTCCTTTTGATGCTGAGTAATAAATGCTATGCAAAGAAGGGGGGCTAGTGGAGTAAGGGATTTGCTAATATATGACAGAGGGGCGCTTTGGTCCAAGGTCGCTTTAGTCCGAGGTGCGCTTTAGTCCTAGCCTGCAAAAACGGGGGCGCTTTTGACCGGGTGCGCTTTGGCCCGGGGGCACTTTTGACCGGGTGCGCTTTGGTCCGGGGGGCGCTTTTGACCGGGTGCGCTTTGGTTCGGGGGGGGGGCGCTTTTGACCTACATTCGACATGAGCAGTTTGAGTGAAGAGGCAATTCAAAAGGCCATGCAGGCGTGTATAGGTCCTAATGCCGGTAAATTGAGAATGATTGTCATGGTTTGAACGTTGTAGCAATAAATGAAATAAATATGATAAGAATTAAAAGTTACTTCATTTTTTGAAAAGCCGGCTTCGTCGGTGGGTTACACTCCTCACTTGGGGTATCCGCAGTCCCTTACGTGTGTGTGTGTGTAAACAATTTTTCAAAATACTACAGCTCTGGTCCTGTTGTTTTCCCTGGGTATTCTCCCTTCAGACCCTGCCCAACTGCGTTGAAATTAGTTGTCGGTCGCCTGCTAATCAAGTTGCCCAAAATTGTAAATTGTTGTCGGTTGCCAGGCAACATGCCGTGAATTTAAGCCTCGCGAACTTTTTCACTGTGTCCCTTTATAGGCGTTGCAAGAAATATTTACAGCTCTGCCGCCCATAGAAGCAGCAGTGTGTGGTGTTGCAGGAAAGCAAGAGGTTGTGAGTTCAAGCCCCGCCCAAGGTCTACTTTTTTTAGCCCAGCCGACCGTAGGTGGGGTATTCTCGTCGATTGTGAGGTATCAGCCTTCGGTTGTGTCTGTGTGTGAACAATTTTTAAGAATGCTACTCTTCTTACATTTTTGATCCGATTGGCAAAAGTTAGCGGCAGTTAGTACCCAGCAAATATTAAGACGCCAGATTGACGTCGGGTCGACGTCGTGACCCGACGTTTCCGACGTCGGACTGACGTGACGGTTTTGGTTGTATATGAAATGGAACCGACGTCGGGTTTTCAACGTCAGAATGATGTCTGGTTCCGACCTAATCCGACGTCGGAATTAAGTCGGTTTTAGGCTGTATATATACTTGGAACCGACGTCGGATTCCGACCTGAAACTGACTGAGTTATATAATTGATAGATAACTAATCATTCAACTGCTGTTGTGAAATACATACGAAAGCATTTTTCATGTAAATTTTTATAATCTAGGAAGAAAAATACCGACCCGCCATCAAAATTCTAAAATTTTCATGTAAAAATTACGTTTTTTCTTCCCTTTTTTCAAAATTACTTCCATTTCCGGTGAGCGATAATAATGTTCATCGCTTTTTGGTCGTTTTTGCAACGTCGGAATGACGTCAGAAATCCGACGTCGCCTCGACGTCGGAATAATGTCGGGATTTGGAGAAATAGGTCAGAATATGGTTGTGAAATCGTTGCGACCAAAATCCAACCTTTTTTCAACCAAAAAAGACGTCGGTTGTTTGCTGGGTACCTACTGGCTATTACGTAATTACCCCCGTCTAACGAGGGAATATAGGTTTCAGCTGTCCGCCTGTCTGTCCGCTTCCGTGCATCCTTATGCCCGGGCTCTATCTCAACAAAAGTATTTGTCCTATAGCTTTTTCCTTTGGCATACGTTTAGAACGTATATTGAAGGTGTACATCGTCTTAATATTTTTTACTGTGGCCAAAATTCTCAAAAATACGACTTGTCAAAAATGGCTGTTTTTCAGGAAATTTTTTAGCGCGGAGATAGGTTTTGTCCAGACGAATTCTCCAAAACTGTTCTATCCAGCGTTCTGAAACTTCATGCAGTGAAAATATACATATCCCAGATATGCAAAATTGTATTGTTTTTGAAATCAGAAAAAAATGTCAAAAATACGACTGCAACGTCGTACATGTGCAACGTTGCATTAGTTTTGAGTTTGGCTAAAAATATTCAAAAATAGCACTTGTCAAAAATGTTTTTGACTTGCCAAAAATTATTATTATTATTATTATTATTATTATTATTATTATTATTATTATTATTATTATTATTATTATTATTATTATTATTATTATTGTTATTGTTATTGTTATTGTTGTTATTATTATTATTATTATTATTATTATCATTATTATTATTGGGAGGAAGAAGAAGAAGAAGAACTCATAAAGAAAATAATGATAATATAATAATAATAACAATTAATAATATTGAGAAGAAGAAGATGAAAGAAGAAGAAGAAATTCTACACAGTACGCATGCAAGAGAAGTTATTCGTCGGATCATTCCGAACGAAAAATACCTATTTGCATGATGAATGCACTCGTATAAGAAAATACTTTGTTGTCTGTTCAGAGATCGTTGTGGAACCAGTTTTAAAATAAAAACATCTAGTGGCAATAAAACACTAAACATGATAATAATAATAATAATAATAATAATAATAATAATAATAATAATAATAATAATAATAATAATAATAATAATAATAATAATAATAATAATAATTATAATAATAATTAATAATAATAATAATAATAATAATAATAATAATAATAATAATAATAATAATAATAATAATAATAATAATAATAATAATAATAATAATAATAATAATAATTACAATGAGAATGATAAGAATGATAAGAATGACAATAAAGGAATAATCAGAAAAATAATAATAATATAATCAGACAAAGAAGAAGAAGAAATCATAATTAAAAATAAGGATGTTATTTATAATGAGACTAATAATAATGCGAATAGTAATAACAATAATTTATGATAAGAAGAATAACAGGAGACTCTTGTCGTGAATGATAAATAATTATAAGAAATCTGATCGTTAATAATAATAGTATTAGCACTTTTATTATTATCATTTATTTATATTATTATTATTTATTATCATTATTTCTTCCTATTCTTGTTCTTTCTGTTTTTATTATTTTTATTATTATTATTATTATCATCATCATTCTTATTATACTTAATATCATAGTTGTTACTATTAGCAGTAGTAGCAGTAGAAGCAGTAGTAGAAGAAGTAGTAGTAGTACTATTAGTAGTAGTAGTCTGTCGGAAACCGTATTTCGGCTATCTCATATTTATATTTCTTCCCTAAGGGACGATTTTTGACATGTGTGTGTGTTTGGCTCAGCGTATTCGATATTTCCGAAACTATTCTCTGGATTTTGCTCAAACTTTCAATAAGAACGACCATAGAGTGCAATTGTACACTGATTGGCTATTGTGTGTTTTCGTAAAAAAAAAGATTTTTTTGCGATTTTTTGAATTTTTTATTATGCTTTATTAAGGTTGAGTCATACTTAAGAGACAACCTGTTGGATCTTCACTTTACCTTGCATAGTAATAGAATCTATATTCTAGGTGTGCAGCGCATTTATTAGTCCCCCGCCGAGGCCTAGCCCGAGCTGTGCACAAGATATCTCAGCCGCTATTCAACCCTGGCTTTTGATTAGCTACAGTGAAAATATATTTATATTGCATTATTGGCGAATTGTTGAAAATAGGCAATTTTTCTGTATTTCTTTTGCCTACAGTGCAACTTTGTGCACGCGATATCTCAGCCGCTCTTCAACCCTGGATTTTGATTGTTGCTACAGTAAAATAAATATAAATTGAAGTTGTGCAACATCGTAATATTTTTCAGTTCGACCAAAAAGTGACGAAATGGCGGCTTGTTGAAAATAGGCAATTTTTCTGTATTTCTTTTGCCTACAGTGCAACTTTGTGCACGCGATATCTCCGCCGCTCTTCAACCCTGGATTTTGATTGTTGCTACAGTAAAATAAATATAAATTGAAGTTGTGCAACATCGTAATATTTTTCAGTTCGACCAAAAAGTGACGAAATGGCGGCTTGTTGAAAATAGGCAATTTTTTAGTATCTCTGTTGCCTGCAGTGCAACTTTGTGCATGCGAAATCTCAGCCGCTATTCAATCCTAGATTTTGATTGTTGCTACAGTGAAAATATATATATTGAAGTTGTGCGACGTCGCATTATTTTTTGATTGCTTTGTAAACCGTGATTTGACATGCAGTTTTATATTGCAAATACGAAAGTGCAATGCAAATGCAACGGAAATGAGTCCACACTCTTGTGCTGCGCCGGAAAACCTGTCCACTGCTATTTGTCCTGGCATCAGCGAAGAGCAGATCCTCTGATCACCATTAATGGGATATCTCGCACTATAACTATGTAGACATGTATTGATAGATCTATTTCTTAATACTTCGGTTAATTAAAGTGTTCTTTATGAACATGCTGAAGCTTTGTCGGGTGGGATAATTGATACATGGCTTTTGGGTTTCATTCGAATTTCTTCTCCAACGAGTTAGTTCGTATCGGGGGACATTCATCAGTTTCACTGATAACTGTTGTTTTTATTTGAGTAAATTTTCAATTTCTCTCAAATTTTTGAAAAAAAAGAGTGTCGTTATACTGTGACGACAACATACCCGTGGCATAATGGTGAACGCGTTAGACGTTAAATCGTGAGGCCGTGAGTTTGATTTCCGACTTGGGCGCTAAATATTTTTTTAGCCGGATTAAATTGATTTTTGGCAGAAAACATCCTGTATGCCACTTTTTTTCTTTTCTTTCTGGTTGATTTTTTAAATTTTTAACGATTCTTTTTTAAATTTAAATAAATACTTATACACATGAAATAGATAGTGTTCAAAGTGTGCCCTCCAACAATGGTTGAAGCGAGAGATCGATTCCAATATCCAAGATAGTTCCTCCACTTCGCTGCGAGTAAGGCTTTTTTAAGCGGTTCATACATTTTACTTTTGCTCAGTCAGGCTGAGTAGTAATTTGCTGCTATGACTCACACTTTCGTTCAATGTTCATATCTCTAATATCTGTTGTTATTTTGAGTAGAGTTGTTGGTTTGTGGTTACTAATGCAGGGTGTCATTGACTATTATGAGACTCTTATTTTCAAAAATGACGAAATTTTTGAAATTGGTCAAAATGACTCAAACACTTTTGCTCAGCGTATATATCCATACAATAGCAAATTAGCCCTTTAGTTAGAAATAGGTTTAGGCTAATAGTGTTATTTTGAGCTGAATTATTGGTTTGTAGTTTCGAATACTGTGTATAATTAACTAATATGAGACTCCTCTTTCCAAAAATGGTGATATTTTCAAAATTGGTCACTATGACTCAAGCACTTTTGATTAGCGTCCATATATAGCATAGCAAGCAAGCCCTTTAGTTAGTGCTAGGGTAAGGGCTAGGGTTAGGCCTTTGCGTTGATTTGTTGTTTCGAATTCATGGTGTAATTAACTAATATGAGACTCCTCTTTCCAAAAATGGTGATATTCTCAAAATTGGTCACTATGACTCAAGCACTTTTGATTAGCGTCCATATATAGCACAGCAAGCAAGCCCTTTAGTTAGTGTTAGGGTTAGGGCTAGGGTTAGGACTTTGCGTTGATTTGTTGTTTCGAATACAGGGTGTAATTAACTAATATCAGACTCCTCTTTAAAGAAATGATGATATTTTTTAAATTGGTCACTATGACTCGTGCACTTTTGATTAGCGTCCATATATATCATAGTATAGCAAACAAGCCCTTTAGTTAGTGTTAGGGTTAGGGCTAGGGTTAGGTCTTTGCGTTGATTTGTTGTTTCGAATACAGGGAGTAGTTAACAAATATGAGGCTCCTCTTTCCGAAAATGGCGATATTTTCAAAATTGGTCACTATCACTCAAGCACTTTTGATTAGCGTCCATATATAGCATACGAAGCAAGCCCTTTAGTTAGTGTTAGGGTTAGTGCTAGGGTTAGGTATTTGCGTTGATTTGTTGTTTCGAATACAGGATGTAAATAACTAATATGAGGCTCCTCTTTCCAAAAATGGTGATATTTTCAAAATTGGTCACTATGACTCAAGCACTTTTGATTAGCGTCCATATATAGCATAGCAAGCAAGCCCTTTAGTTAGTGCTAGGGTTAGGGCTGGGGTTAGGCCTTTGCGTTGATTTGTTGTTTCGAATACAGGGAGTAATTAACAAATATGAGGCTCCTCTTTCCGAAAATGGCGATATTTTCAAAATTGGTCACTATGACTCAAGCACTTTTGATTAGCGTCCATATATAGCATAGCAAGCAAGCTCTTTAGTTAGTGCTAGGGTTAGGGCTGGGGTTAGGCCTTTGCTTTGATTTGTTGTTTCGAATACAGGGTGTAATTAACTAATATGAGGCTCCTCTTTCGAAATATGGTGATATTTTCAAAATTAGTGACTATCACTCAAACGCTTTTGTTTAGCAACCATATATAGTATAGCAAACAAGCCCTTTAGTTAGTGTTAGGGTTAGGGCTAGGGTTAGGTACTTGCGTTGATTTGTTGTTTCGAATACAGGATGTAATTAACTAATATGAGGCTCCTCTTTCCAAAAATGGTGATATTTTCAAAATTGGTCACTATGACTCAAGCACTTTTGATTAGCGTCCATATATAGCATAGCAAGCAAGCCCTTTAGTTAGTGCTAGGGTTAGGGCTAGGGCTAGGGTTAGGCCTTTGCGTTGATTTGTTGTTTCGAATACAGGGAGTAATTAACAAATATGAGGCTCCTCTTTCCGAAAATGGTGATATTTTCAAAATTGGTCACTATGACTCAAGCACTTTTGATTAGCGTCCATATATAGCATAGGAAGCAAGCCCTTTAGTTAGTGTTAGGGTTAGTGCTAGGGTTAGGTATTTGCGTTGATTTGTTGTTTCGAATACAGGCTGTAATTAACTAATATGAGGCTCCTCTTTCCAAAAATGGTGATATTTTCAAAATTGGTCACTATGACTCAAGCACTTTTGATTAGCGTCCATATATAGCATAGCAATCAAGCCCTTTAGTTAGTGCTAGGGTTAGGGCTAGGGTTAGGCCTTTGCGTTGATTTGTTGTTTCGAATACAGGGTGTAATTAACTAATATGAGGCTCCTCTTTCGAAATATGGTGATATTTTCAAAATTAGTGACTATCACTCAAACGCTTTTGTTTAGCAACCATATATAGTATAGCAAACAAGCCCTTTAGTTAGTGTTAGGGTTAGGGCTAGGGTTAGCACTTTGCGTTGATTTGTTGTTTCGAATACAGGATGTAATTAACTAATATCAGAGTCCTCTTTAAAGAAATGATGATATTTTTTAAATTGGTCACTATGACTCGTGCACTTTTGATTAGCATCCATATATAGCATAGTATAGCAAACAAGCCCTTTAGTTAGTGTTAGGGTTTGGGCTAGGGTTAGGTATTTGCTTTAATTTGTTGTTTCCTATACAGGATGTAATTAACTAATATGAGGCTCCTCTTTCCAAAAATGGTGATATTTTCAAAATTGGTCACTATGACTCAAGCACTTTTGATTAGCGTCCATATATAGCATAGCAAGCAAGCCCTTTAGTTAGTGCTAGGGTTAGGGCTAGGGCTAGGGTTAGGCCTTTGCGTTGATTTGTTGTTTCGAATACAGGCAGTAATTAACAAATATGAGGTTCCTCTTTCCAAAAATGGTGATATTTTCAAAATTGGTCACTATGACTCAAGCACTTTTGATTAGCGTCCATATATAGCATAGCAAGCAAGCCCTTTAGTTAGTGCTAGGGTTAGGGCTAGGGTTAGGCCTTTGCGTTGATTTGTTGTTTCGAATACAGGGTGTAATTAACTAATATGAGGCCCCTCTTTCCAAAAATGGTGATATTTTCAAAATTGGTCACTATGACTCAAGCACTTTTGATTAGCGTCCATATATAGAATAGCAAGCAAGCCCTTTAGTTAGTGCTAGGGATAGGCTGGGGCTAGGGTTAGGTCTTTGCGTTGATTTGTTGTTTCGAATACAGGGAGTAATTAACAAATATGAGGCTCCTCTTTCCGAAAATGGTGATATTTTCAAAATTGGTCACTATGACTCAAGCACTTTTGATTAGCGTCCATATATAGCATAGGAAGCAAGCCCTTTAGTTAGTGTTAGGGTTAGTGCTAGGGTTAGGTATTTGCGTTGATTTGTTGTTTCGAATACAGGATGTAATTAACTAATATGAGGCTCCTCTTTCCAAAAATGGTCATATTTTCAAAATTGGTCACTATGACTCAAGCACCTCTTTCGAAATATGGTGATATTTTCAAAATTAGTGACTATCACTCAAACGCTTTTGTTTAGCAACCATATATAGTATAGCAAACAAGCCCTTTAGTTAGTGTTAGGGTTAGGGCTAGGGTTAGCACTTTGCGTTGATTTGTTGTTTCGAATACAGGGTGTAATTAACTAATATCAGACTCCTCTTTAAAGAAATGATGACATTTTTTAAATTGGTCACTATGACTCGTGCACTTTTGATTAGCGTCCATATATAGCATAGTATAGGAAACAAGCCCTTTAGTTAGTGTTAGGGTTAGGGCTAGGGTAACGTATTTGCGATGATTTGTTGTTTCGAATACAGGATGTAATTAACTAATATGAGGCTCCTCTTTCCAAAAATTGTGATATTTTCAAACTTGGTCACTATGACTCAAGCAATTTTGATTAGCGTCCATATATAGCATAGCAAGCAAGCCCTTTAGTTAGTGCTAGGGTTAGGGCTAGGGCTAGGGTTAGGCCTTTGCGTTGATTTGTTGTTTCGAATACAGGCAGTAATTAACAAATATGAGGTTCCTCTTTCCAAAAATGGTGATATTTTCAAATTTTGTCACTATGACTCAAGCACTTTTGATTAGCGTCCATATATAGCATAGCAAGCAAGCCCTTTAGTTAGTGCTAGGGTTAGGGCTAGGGCTAGGGTTAGGCCTTTGCGTTGATTTGTTGTTTCGAATACAGCGAGTAATTAACAAATATGAGGCTCCTCTTTCCAAAAATGGTGATATTTTCAAAATTGGTCAATATGACTCAAGCACTTTTGATTAGCGTCCATATATAGCATAGCAAGCAAGCCCTTTAGTTAGTGCTAGGGATAGGCTGGGGCTAGGGTTACGTATTTGCGTTGATTTGTTGTTTCGAATACAGGATGTAATTAACTAATATGAGGCTCCTCTTTCCAAAAATGGTGATATTTTCAAAATTGGTCACTATGACTCAAGCACTTTTGATTAGCGTCCATATATAGCATAGGAAGCAAGCCCTTTAGTTAGTGCTAGGGTTAGGGCTAGGGCTAAGGTTAGGCCTTTGCGTTGATTTGTTGTTTCGAATACAGGGTGTAATTAACTAATATGAGGCTCCTCTTTCGAAATATGGTGATATTTTCAAAATTAGTGACTATCACTCAAACGCTGTTGTTTAGCAACCATATATAGTATAGCAAACAAGCCCTTTAGTTAGTGTTAGGGTTAGGGCTAGGGTTAGGACTTTGCGTTGATTTGTTGTTTCGAATACAGGGTGTAATTAACTAATATTAGACTCCTCTTTAAAGAAATGATGACAATTTTTAAATTGGTCACTATGACTCGTGCACTTTTGATTAGCGTCCATATATAGCATAGTATAGGAAACAAGCCCTTTAGTTAGTGTTAGGGTAGGGCTAGGGCTAGGGTTAGGCCTTTGCGTTGATTTGTTGTTTCGAATACAGGATGTAATGAACTAATATGAGGCTCCTCTTTCCAAAAATTGTGACATTTTCAAACTTGGTCACTATGACTCAAGCACTTTTGATTAGCGTCCATATATAGCATAGCAAGCAAGAGCTTTAGTTAGTGCAAGGGTTAGGGCTAGGGTTACTTATTTGCGTTGATTTGTTGTTTCGAATACAGCATGTAATTAACTAATATGAGGCTCCTCTTTCCAAAAATGGTGATATTTTCAAAATTTGTCACTATGACTCAAGCACTTTTGATTAGCGTCCATATATAGCATAGCAAGCAAGCCCTTTAGTTAGTGCTAGGGTTAGGGCTAGGGTTAGGCCTTTGCGTTGATTTGTTGTTTCGAATACAGGGTGTAATTAACTAATATGAGCCTCCTCTTTCGAAATATGGTGATATTTTCAAAATTAGTGACTATCACTCAAACGCTTTAGTTTAGCAACCATATATAGTATAGCAAACAAGCCCTTTAGTTAGTGTTAGGGTTAGGGCTAGGGTTAGGTATTTGCGTTGATTTGTTGTTTCGAATACAGGATGTAATTAACTAATATGAGGCTCCTCTTTCCAAAAATGGTGATATTTTCAAAATTGGTCACTATGACTCAAGCACTTTGATTAGCGTCCATATATAGCATAGCAAGCAAGCCCTTTAGTTAGTGCTAGGATTAGGGCTAGGGTTAGGTATTTCCGTTAATTTGTTGTTGCTAATACAGGATGTAATTAACTAATATGACGGTCCTCTTTCCAAAAATGGTGATATTTTCAAAATTAGTCGCTATGACTCAAGCACTTTTGATTAGCTTCCATATATAGCATAGCAAGCAAGCCCATTAGTTAGTGCTAGGGTTAGGGCTAGGGCTAGGGTTAGGCCTTTGCGTTGATTTGTTGTTTCGAATACAGCGAGTAATTAACAAATATGAGGCTCCTCTTTCCAAAAATGGTGATATTTTCAAAATTGGTCACTATGACTCAAGCACTTTTGATTAGCGTCCATATATAGCATAGCAAGCAAGCCCTTTAGTTAGTGCTAGGGTTAGGGCTAGGGTTAGGCCTTTGCGTTGATTTGTTGTTTCGAATACAGGGTGTAATTAACTAATATCAGACTCCTCTTTAAAGAAATGATGACATTTTTTAAATTGGTCACTATGACTCGTGCACTTTTGATTAGCGTCCATATATAGCATAGTATAGGAAACAAGCCCTTTAGTTAGTGTTAGGGTTAGGGCTAGGGTAACGTATTTGCGATGATTTGTTGTTTCGAATACAGGATGTAATTAACTAATATGAGGCTCCTCTTTCCAAAAATTGTGATATTTTCAAACTTGGTCACTATGACTCAAGCAATTTTGATTAGCGTCCATATATAGCATAGCAAGCAAGCCCTTTAGTTAGTGCTAGGGTTAGGGCTAGGGCTAGGGTTAGGCCTTTGCGTTGATTTGTTGTTTCGAATACAGGCAGTAATTAACAAATATGAGGTTCCTCTTTCCAAAAATGGTGATATTTTCAAATTTGGTCACTATGACTCAAGCACTTTTGATTAGCGTCCATATATAGCATAGCAAGCAAGCCCTTTAGTTAGTGCTAGGGTTAGGGCTAGGGCTAGGGTTAGGCCTTTGCGTTGATTTGTTGTTTCGAATACAGGATGTAATTAACTAATATGAGGCTCCTCTTTCCAAAAATGGTGATATTTTCAAAATTGGTCACTATGACTCAAGCACTTTTGATTAGCGTCCATATATAGCATAGGAAGCAAGCCCTTTAGTTAGTGCTAGGGTTAGGGCTAGGGCTAAGGTTAGGCCTTTGCGTTGATTTGTTGTTTCGAATACAGGGTGTAATTAACTAATATGAGGCTCCTCTTTCGAAATATGGTGATATTTTCAAAATTAGTGACTATCACTCAAACGCTGTTGTTTAGCAACCATATATAGTATAGCAAACAAGCCCTTTAGTTAGTGTTAGGGTTAGGGCTAGGGTTAGGACTTTGCGTTGATTTGTTGTTTCGAATACAGGGTGTAATTAACTAATATCAGACTCCTCTTTAAAGAAATGATGACAATTTTTAAATTGGTCACTATGACTCGTGCACTTTTGATTAGCGTCCATATATAGCATAGTATAGGAAACAAGCCCTTTAGTTAGTGTTAGGGTAGGGCTAGGGCTAGGGTTAGGCCTTTGCGTTGATTTGTTGTTTCGAATACAGGATGTAATGAACTAATATGAGGCTCCTCTTTCCAAAAATTGTGACATTTTCAAACTTGGTCACTATGACTCAAGCACTTTTGATTAGCGTCCATATATAGCATAGCAAGCAAGAGCTTTAGTTAGTGCAAGGGTTAGGGCTAGGGTTACTTATTTGCGTTGATTTGTTGTTTCGAATACAGCATGTAATTAACTAATATGAGGCTCCTCTTTCCAAAAATGGTGATATTTTCAAAATTTGTCACTATGACTCAAGCACTTTTGATTAGCGTCCATATATAGCATAGCAAGCAAGCCCTTTAGTTAGTGCTAGGGTTAGGGCTAGGGTTAGGCCTTTGCGTTGATTTGTTGTTTCGAATACAGGGTGTAATTAACTAATATGAGCCTCCTCTTTCGAAATATGGTGATATTTTCAAAATTAGTGACTATCACTCAAACGCTTTAGTTTAGCAACCATATATAGTATAGCAAACAAGCCCTTTAGTTAGTGTTAGGGTTAGGGCTAGGGTTAGGTATTTGCGTTGATTTGTTGTTTCGAATACAGGATGTAATTAACTAATATGAGGCTCCTCTTTCCAAAAATGGTGATATTTTCAAAATTGGTCACTATGACTCAAGCACTTTGATTAGCGTCCATATATAGCATAGCAAGCAAGCCCTTTAGTTAGTGCTAGGATTAGGGCTAGGGTTAGGTATTTCCGTTAATTTGTTGTTGCTAATACAGGATGTAATTAACTAATATGACGGTCCTCTTTCCAAAAATGGTGATATTTTCAAAATTAGTCGCTATGACTCAAGCACTTTTGATTACCTTCCATATATAGCATAGCAAGCAAGCCCATTAGTTAGTGCTAGGGTTAGGGCTAGGGCTAGGGTTAGGCCTTTGCGTTGATTTGTTGTTTCGAATACAGCGAGTAATTAACAAATATGAGGCTCCTCTTTCCAAAAATGGTGATATTTTCAAAATTGGTCACTATGACTCAAGCACTTTTGATTAGCGTCCATATATAGCATAGCAAGCAAGCCCTTTAGTTAGTGCTAGGGTTAGGGCTAGGGTTAGGCCTTTGCGTTGATTTGTTGTTTCGAATACAGCGAGTAATTAACAAATATGAGGCTCCTCTTTCCAAAAATGGTGATATTTTCAAAATTGGTCACTATGACTCAAGCACTTTTGATTAGCGTCCATATATAGCATAGCAAGCAAGCCCTTTAGTTAGTGCTAGGGTTAGGGCTAAGGTTACGTATTTGCGTTGATTTGTTGTTTCGAATACAGGATGTAATTAACTAATATGAGGCTCCTCTTTCCAAAAATGGTGATATTTTCAAAATTGGTCACTATGACTCAAGCACTTTTGATTAGCGTCCATATATAGCATAGCAAGCAAGCCCTTTAGTTAGTGCTAGGGTTAGGGCTAGGGTTAGGTATTTGCGTTGATTTGTTGTTTCGAGTACAGGGTGTAATTAACTAATATGAGGCTCCTCTTTCGAAATATGGTGATATTTTCAAAATTAGTGACTATCACTCAAACGCTTTTGTTTAGCAACCATATATAGTATAGCAAACAAGCCCTTTAGTTAGTGTTAGGGTTAGGGCTAGGGTTAGGCCTTTGCGTTGATTTGTTGTTTCGAATACAGGATGTAATTAACTAATATGAGGCTCCTCTTTCCAAAAATGGTGATATTTTCAAAATTGGTCACTATGACTCAAGCACTTTTGATTAGCGTCCATATATAGCATAGCAAGCAAGCCCTTTAGTTAGTGCTAGGGTTAGGGCTAGGGTTAGGCCTTTGCGTTGATTTGTTGTTTCGAACACAGGATGTAATTAACTAATATGAGGCTCCTCTTTCGAAATATGGTGATATTTTCAAAATTAGTGACTATCACTCAAACGCTTTTGTTCAGCAACCATATATAGTATAGCAAACAAGCCCTTTAGTTAGTGTTAGGGTTAGGGCTAGGGTTAGGTATTTGCGTTGATTTGTTGTTTCGAACACAGGATGTAATTAACTAATATGAGGCTCCTCTTTCCAAAAATGGTGAAATTTTCAAAATTGGTCACTATGACTCAAGCACTTTGATTAGCGTCCATATAAAGCAAAGCAAGCAAGCCCTTTAGTTAGTGCTAGGATTAGGGCTAGGGTTAGGTATTTCCGTTAATTTGTTGTTTCGAATACAGGATGTAATTAACTAATATGAGGCTCCTCTTTCCAGAAATGGTGATATTTTCAAAATTGGTCACTATGACTCAAGCACTTTTGATTAGCGTCCATATATAGCATAGCAAGCAAGCCCTTTAGTTAGTGCTAGGGTTAGGGCTAGGGTTAGGTATTTGCGTTGATTTGTTGTTTCGAGTACAGGGTGTAATTAACTAATATGAGGCTCCTCTTTCGAAATATGGTGATATTTTCAAAATTAGTGACTATCACTCAAACGCTTTTGTTTAGCGTCCATATATAGCATAGCAAACAAGCCCTTTAGTTAGTGCTAGGGTTAGGGCTAGGGTTAGGCCTTTGCGTTGATTTGTTGTTTCGAACACAGGATGTAATTAACTAATATGAGGCTCCTCTTTCGAAATATGGTGATATTTTCAAAATTAGTGACTATCACTCAAACGCTTTTGTTCAGCAACCATATATAGTATAGCAAACAAGCCCTTTAGTTAGTGTTAGGGTTAGGGCTAGGGTTAGGTATTTGCGTTGATTTGTTGTTTCGAACACAGGATGTAATTAACTAATATGAGGCTCCTCTTTCCAAAAATGGTGAAATTTTCAAAATTGGTCACTATGACTCAAGCACTTTGATTAGCGTCCATATAAAGCAAAGCAAGCAAGCCCTTTAGTTAGTGCTAGGATTAGGGCTAGGGTTAGGTATTTCCGTTAATTTGTTGTTTCGAATACAGGATGTAATTAACTAATATGAGGCTCCTCTTTCCAGAAATGGTGATATTTTCAAAATTGGTCACTATGACTCAAGCACTTTTGATTAGCGTCCATATATAGCATAGCAAGCAAGCCCTTTAGTTAGTGCTAGGGTTAGGGCTAGGGTTAGGTATTTGCGTTGATTTGTTGTTTCGAGTACAGGGTGTAATTAACTAATATGAGGCTCCTCTTTCGAAATATGGTGATATTTTCAAAATTAGTGACTATCACTCAAACGCTTTTGTTTAGCAACCATATATAGTATAGCAAACAAGCCCTTTAGTTAGTGTTAGGGTTAGGGCTAGGGTTAGGTATTTGCGTTGATTTGTTGTTTCGAATACAGGATGTAATTAACTAATATGAGGCTCCTCTTTCCAAAAATGGTGATATTTTCAAAATTGGTCACTATGACTCAAGCACTTTTGATTAGCGTCCATATATAGCATAGGAAGCAAGCCCTTTAGTTAGTGCTAGGGTTAGGGCTAGGGTTAGGCCTTTGCGTTGATTTGTTGTTTCGAACACAGGATGTAATTAACTAATATGAGGCTCCTCTTTCGAAATATGGTGATATTTTCAAAATTAGTGACTATCACTCAAACGCTTTTGTTCAGCAACCATATATAGTATAGCAAACAAGCCCTTTAGTTAGTGTTAGGGTTAGGGCTAGGGTTAGGTATTTGCGTTGATTTGTTGTTTCGAATACAGGATGTAATTAACTAATATGAGGCTCCTCTTTCCAAAAATGGTGATATTTTCAAAATTGGTCACTATGACTCAAGCACTTTTGATTAGGGTCCATATATAGCATAGCACGCAAGCCCTTTAGTTAGTGCTAGGGTTAGGGCTAGGGTTAGGCCTTTGCGTTGATTTGTTGTTTCGAACACAGGATGTAATTAACTAATATGAGGCTCCTCTTTCCAAAAATGGTGAAATTTTCAAAATTGGTCACTATGACTCAAGCACTTTGATTAGCGTCCATATAAAGCAAAGCAAGCAAGCCCTTTAGTTAGTGCTAGGATTAGGGCTAGGGTTAGGTATTTCCGTTAATTTGTTGTTTCGAATACAGGATGTAATTAACTAATATGAGGCTCCTCTTTCCAGAAATGGTGATAGTTTCAAAATTGGTCACTATGACTCAAGCACTTTTGATTAGCGTCCATATATAGCATAGCAAGCAAGCCCTTTAGTTAGTGCTAGGGTTAGGGCTAGGGTTAGGTATTTGCGTTGATTTGTTGTTTCGAGTACAGGGTGTAATTAACTAATATGAGGCTCCTCTTTCGAAATATGGTGATATTTTCAAAATTAGTGACTATCACTCAAACGCTTTTGTTTAGCAACCATATATAGTATAGCAAACAAGCCCTTTAGTTAGTGTTAGGGTTAGGGCTAGGGTTAGGTATTTGCGTTGATTTGTTGTTTCGAATACAGGATGTAATTAACTAATATGAGGCTCCTCTTTCCAAAAATGGTGAAATTTTCAAAATTGGTCACTATGACTCAAGCACTTTGATTAGCGTCCATATAAAGCAAAGCAAGCAAGCCCTTTAGTTAGTGCTAGGATTAGGGCTAGGGTTAGGTATTTCCGTTAATTTGTTGTTTCGAATACAGGATGTAATTAACTAATATGAGGCTCCTCTTTCCAAAAATGGTGATATTTTCAAAATTAGTCGCTATGACTCAAGCACTTTTGATTAGCGTCCATATATAGCATAGCAAGCAAGCCCTTTAGTTAGTGCTAGGGTTAGGGCTAGGGTTAGGCCTTTGCGTTGATTTGTTGTTTCGAACACAGGATGTAATTAACTAATATGAGGCTCCTCTTTCCAAAAATGGTGATATTTTCAAAATTAGTCGCTATGACTCAAGCACTTTTGATTAGCGTCCATATATAGCATAGGAAGCAAGCCCTTTAGTTAGTGCTAGGATTAGGGCTAGGGTTAGGTATTTCCGTTAATTTGTTGTTTCGAATACAGGATGTAATTAACTAATATGAGGCTCCTCTTTCCAAAAATGGTGATATTTTCAAAATTAGTCGCTATGACTCAAGCACTTTTGATTAGCGTCCATATATAGCATAGCAAGCAAGCCCTTTAGTTAGTGCTAGGGTTAGGGCTAGGGTTACGTATTTGCGTTGATTTGTTGTTTCGAATACCGGATGTAATTAACTAATATGAGGCTCCTCTTTCCAAAAATGGTGATATTTTCAAAATTGGTCACTATCACTCAAGCACTTTTGATTAGCGTCCATATATAGCATAGCAAGCAAGCCCTTTAGTTAGTGCTAGGGTTAGGGCTAGGGTTAGGCCTTTGCGTTGATTTGTTGTTTCGAATACAGGATGTAATTAACTAATATGAGGCTCCTCCTTCCAAAAATGGTGATATTTTCAAAATTGGTCACTATGACTCAAGCACTTTTGATTAGCGTCCATATATAGCATAGCAAGCAAGCCCTTTAGTTAGTGCTAGGGTTAGGGCTAGGGTTAGGCCTTTGCGTTGATTTGTTGTTTCGAATACAGGGTGTAATTAACTAATATGAGGTTCTCTTTCGAAATATGGTGATATTTTCAAAATTAGTGACTATCACTCAAACGCTTTTATTTAGCAACCATATATAGTATAGTAAACAAGCCCTTTAGTTAGTGTTAGGGTTAGGGCTAGGGTTAGGTATTTGCGTTGATTTGTTGTTTCGAATACAGGATGTAATTAACTAATATGAGGCTCCTCTTTCCAAAAATGGTGATATTTTCAAAATTGGTCACTATGACTCAAGCACTTTTGATTAGCGTCCATATATAGCATAGGAAGCAAGCCCTTTAGTTAGTGCTAGGGTTAGGGCTAGGGTTAGGCCTTTGCGTTGATTTGTTGTTTCGAACACAGGATGTAATTAACTAATATGAGGCTCCTCTTTCGAAATATGGTGATATTTTCAAAATTAGTGACTATCACTCAAACGCTTTTGTTCAGCAACCATATATAGTATAGCAAACAAGCCCTTTAGTTAGTGTTAGGGTTAGGGCTAGGGTTAGGTATTTGCGTTGATTTGTTGTTTCGAATACAGGATGTAATTAACTAATATGAGGCTCCTCTTTCCAAAAATGGTGAAATTTTCAAAATTGGTCACTATGACTCAAGCACTTTGATTAGCGTCCATATAAAGTAAAGCAAGCGAGCCCTTTAGTTCGTGCTAGGATTAGGGCTAGGGTTAGGTATTTCCGTTAATTTGTTGTTTCGAATACAGGATGTAATTAACTAATATGAGGCTCCTCTTTCCAAAAATGGTGATATTTTCAAAATTAGTCGCTATGACTCAAGCACTTTTGATTAGCGTCCATATATAGCATAGCAAGCAAGCCCTTTAGTTAGTGCTAGGGTTAGGGCTAGGGTTACGTATTTGCGTTGATTTGTTGTTTCGAATACAGGATGTAATTAACTAATATGAGGCTCCTCTTTCCAAAAATGATGATATTTTCAAAATTGGTCACTATCACTCAAGCACTTTTGATTAGCGTCCATATATAGCATAGCAAGCAAGCCCTTTAGTTAGTGCTAGGGTTAGGGCTAGGGTTAGGCCTTTGCGTTGATTTGTTGTTTCGAATACAGGATGTAATTAACTAATATGAGGCTCCTCTTTCCAAAAATGGTGATATTTTCAAAATTGGTCACTATGACTCAAGCACTTTTGATTAGCGTCCATATATAGCATAGCAAGCAAGCCCTTTAGTTAGTGCTAGGGTTAGGGCTAGGGTTAGGCCTTTGCGTTGATTTGTTGTTTCGAATACAGGGTGTAATTAACTAATATGAGGCTCCTCTTTCGAAATTTGGTGATATTTTCAAAATTAGTGACTATCACTCAAACGCTTTTATTTAGCAACCATATATAGTATAGTAAACAAGCCCTTTAGTTAGTGTTAGGGTTAGGGCTAGGGTTAGGTATTTGCGTTGATTTGTTGTTTCGAATACAGGATGTAATTAACTAATATGAGGCTCCTCTTTCCAAAAATGGTGATATTTTCAAAATTGGTCACTATGACTCAAGCACTTTGATTAGCGTCCATATATAGCATAGCAAGCAAGCCCTTTAGTTAGTGCTAGGATTAGGGCTAGGGTTAGGTATTTCCGTTAATTTGTTGTTTCGAATACAGGATGTAATTAACTAATATGACGGTCCTCTTTCCAAAAATGGTGATATTTTCAAAATTAGTCGCTATGACTCAAGCACTTTTGATTAGCGTTCATATATAGCATAGCAAGCAAGCCCATTAGTTAGTGCTAGGGTTAGGGCTAGGGCTAGGGTTAGGCCTTTGCGTTGATTTGTTGTTTCGAATACAGCGAGTAATTAACACATATGAGGCTCCTCTTTCCAAAAATGGTGATATTTTCAAAATTGGTCACTATGACTCAAGCACTTTTGATTAGCGTCCATATATAGCATAGCAAGCAAGCCCTTTAGTTAGTGCTAGGGTTAGGGCTAGGGCTAGGGTTAGGCCTTTGCGTTGATTTGTTGTTTCGAATACAGCGAGTAATTAACAAATATGAGGCTCCTCTTTCCAAAAATGGTGATATTTTCAAAATTGGTCACTATGACTCAAGCACTTTTGATTAGCGTCTATATATAGCATAGCAAGCAAGCCCTTTAGTTAGTGCTAGGGTTAGGGCTAGGGTTACGTATTTGCGTTGATTTGTTGTTTCGAATACAGGATGTAATTAACTAATATGAGGCTCCTCTTTCCGAAAATGGTGATATTTTCAAAATTGGTCACTATGACTCAAGCACTTTGATTAGCGTCCATATATAGCATAGCAAGCAAGCCCTTTAGTTAGTGCTAGGATTAGGGCTAGGGTTAGGTATTTCCGTTAATTTGTTGTTTCGAATACAGGATGTAATTAACTAATATGACGGTCCTCTTTCCAAAAATGGTGATATTTTCAAAATTAGTCGCTATGACTCAAGCACTTTTGATTAGCGTTCATATATAGCATAGCAAGCAAGCCCATTAGTTAGTGCTAGGGTTAGGGCTAGGGCTAGGGTTAGGCCTTTGCGTTGATTTGTTGTTTCGAATACAGCGAGTAATTAACACATATGAGGCTCCTCTTTCCAAAAATGGTGATATTTTCAAAATTGGTCACTATGACTCAAGCACTTTTGATTAGCGTCCATATATAGCATAGCAAGCAAGCCCTTTAGTTAGTGCTAGGGTTAGGGCTAGGGCTAGGGTTAGGCCTTTGCGTTGATTTGTTGTTTCGAATACAGGATGTAATTAACTAATATGAGGCTCCTCTTTCCAAAAATGGTGATATTTTCAAAATTGGTCACTATGACTCAAGCACTTTTGATTAGCGTCCATATATAGCATAGCAAGCAAGCCCTTTAGTTAGTGCTAGGGTTAGGGCTAGGGTTAGGCCTTTGCGTTGATTTGTTGTTTCGAATACAGGGTGTAATTAACTAATATGAGGCTCCTCTTTCGAAATTTGGTGATATTTTCAAAATTAGTGACTATCACTCAAACGCTTTTATTTAGCAACCATATATAGTATAGTAAACAAGCCCTTTAGTTAGTGTTAGGGTTAGGGCTAGGGTTAGGTATTTGCGTTGATTTGTTGTTTCGAATACAGGATGTAATTAACTAATATGAGGCTCCTCTTTCCAAAAATGGTGATATTTTCAAAATTGGTCACTATGACTCAAGCACTTTTGATTAGCGTCCATATATAGCATAGCAAGCAAGCCCTTTAGTTAGTGCTAGGGTTAGGGCTAGGGTTAGGTATTTGCGTTGATTTGTTGTTTCGAGTACAGGGTGTAATTAGCTAATATGAGGCTCCTCTTTCGAAATATGGTGATATTTTCAAAATTAGTGACTATCACTCAAACGCTTTTGTTTAGCAACCATATATAGTATAGCAAACAAGCCCTTTAGTTAGTGTTAGGGTTAGGGCTAGGGTTAGGTATTTGCGTTGATTTGTTGTTTCGAATACAGGATGTAATTAACTAATATGAGGCTCCTCTTTCCAAAAATGGTGAAATTTTCAAAATTGGTCACTATGACTCAAGCACTTTGATTAGCGTCCATATAAAGCAAAGCAAGCAAGCCCTTTAGTTAGTGCTAGGGTTAGGGCTAGGGTTAGGCCTTTGCGTTGATTTGTTGTTTCGAATACAGGGTGTAATTAACTAATATGAGGCTCCTCTTTCGAAATATGGTGATATTTTCAAAATCAGTGACTATCACTCAAACGCTTTTATTTAGCAACCATATATAGTATAGTAAACAAGCCCTTTAGTTAGTGTTAGGGTTAGGGCTAGGGTTAGGTATTTGCGTTGATTTGTTGTTTCGAATACAGGATGTAATTAACTAATATGAGGCTCCTCTTTCCAAAAATGGTGATATTTTCAAAATTGGTCACTATGACTCAAGCACTTTTGATTAGCGTCCATATATAGCATAGGAAGCAAGCCCTTTAGTTAGTGCTAGGATTAGGGCTAGGGTTAGGTATTTCCGTTAATTTGTTGTTTCGAATACAGGATGTAATTAACTAATATGAGGCTCCTCTTTCCAAAAATGGTGATATTTTCAAAATTAGTCGCTATGACTCAAGCACTTTTGATTAGCGTCCATATATAGCATAGCAAGCAAGCCCTTTAGTTAGTGCTAGGGTTAGGGCTAGGGTTACGTATTTGCGTTGATTTGTTGTTTCGAATACAGGATGTAATTAACTAATATGAGGCTCCTCTTTCCAAAAATGGTGATATTTTCAAAATTGGTCACTATCACTCAAGCACTTTTGATTAGCGTCCATATATAGCATAGCAAGCAAGCCCTTTAGTTAGTGCTAGGGTTAGGGCTAGGGTTAGGCCTTTGCGTTGATTTGTTGTTTCGAATACAGGATGTAATTAACTAATATGAGGCTCCTCTTTCCAAAAATGGTGATATTTTCAAAATTGGTCACTATGACTCAAGCACTTTTGATTAGCGTCCATATATAGCATAGCAAGCAAGCCCTTTAGTTAGTGCTAGGGTTAGGGCTAGGGTTAGGCCTTTGCGTTGATTTGTTGTTTCGAATACAGGGTGTAATTAACTAATATGAGGCTCCTCTTTCGAAATTTGGTGATATTTTCAAAATTAGTGACCATCACTCAAACGCTTTTATTTAGCAACCATATATAGTATAGTAAACAAGCCCTTTAGTTAGTGTTAGGGTTAGGGCTAGGGTTAGGTATTTGCGTTGATTTGTTGTTTCGAATACAGGATGTAATTAACTAATATGAGGCTCCTCTTTCCAAAAATGGTGATATTTTCAAAATTGGTCACTATGACTCAAGCACTTTGATTAGCGTCCATATATAGCATAGCAAGCAAGCCCTTTAGTTAGTGCTAGGATTAGGGCTAGGGTTAGGTATTTCCGTTAATTGGTTGTTTCGAATACAGGATGTAATTAACTAATATGACGGTCCTCTTTCCAAAAATGGTGATATTTTCAAAATTAGTCGCTATGACTCAAGCACTTTTGATTAGCGTTCATATATAGCATAGCAAGCAAGCCCATTAGTTAGTGCTAGGGTTAAGGCTAGGGCTAGGGTTAGGCCTTTGCGTTGATTTGTTGTTTCGAATACAGCGAGTAATTAACAAATATGAGGCTCCTCTTTCCAAAAATGGTGATATTTTCAAAATTGGTCACTATGACTCAAGCACTTTTGATTAGCGTCCATATATAGCATAGCAAGCAAGCCCTTTAGTTAGTGCTAGGGTTAAGGCTAGGGCTAGGGTTAGGCCTTTGCGTTGATTTGTTGTTTCGAATACAGCGAGTAATTAACAAATATGAGGCTCCTCTTTCCAAAAATGGTGATATTTTCAAAATTGGTCACTATGACTCAAGCACTTTTGATTAGCGTCCATATATAGCATAGCAAGCAAGCCCTTTAGTTAGTGCTAGGGTTAGGGCTAGGGTTACGTATTTGCGTTGATTTGTTGTTTCGAATACAGGATGTAATTAACTAATATGAGGCTCCTCTTTCCAAAAATGGTGATATTTTCAAAATTGGTCACTATGACTCAAGCACTTTTGATTAGCGTCCATATATAGCATAGCAAGCAAGCCCTTTAGTTAGTGCTAGGGTTAGGGCTAGGGTTAGGTATTTGCGTTGATTTGTTGTTTCGAGTACAGGGTGTAATTAACTAATATGAGGCTCCTCTTTCGAAATATGGTGATATTTTCAAAATTAGTGACTATCACTCAAACGCTTTTGTTTAGCAACCATATATAGTATAGCAAACAAGCCCTTTAGTTAGTGTTAGGGTTAGGGCTAGGGTTAGGTATTTGCGTTGATTTGTTGTTTCGAATACAGGATGTAATTAACAAATATGAGGCTCCTCTTTCCAAAAATGGTGATATTTTCAAAATTGGTCACTATGACTCAAGCACTTTTGATTAGCGTCCATATATAGCATAGCAAGCAAGCCCTTTAGTTAGTGCTAGGGTTAAGGCTAGGGCTAGGGTTAGGCCTTTGCGTTGATTTGTTGTTTCGAATACAGCGAGTAATTAACAAATATGAGGCTCCTCTTTCCAAAAATGGTGATATTTTCAAAATTGGTCACTATGACTCAAGCACTTTTGATTAGCGTCCATATATAGCATAGCAAGCAAGCCCTTTAGTTAGTGCTAGGGTTAGGGCTAGGGTTACGTATTTGCGTTGATTTGTTGTTTCGAATACAGGATGTAATTAACTAATATGAGGCTCCTCTTTCCAAAAATGGTGATATTTTCAAAATTGGTCACTATGACTCAAGCACTTTTGATTAGCGTCCATATATAGCATAGCAAGCAAGCCCTTTAGTTAGTGCTAGGGTTAGGGCTAGGGTTAGGTATTTGCGTTGATTTGTTGTTTCGAGTACAGGGTGTAATTAACTAATATGAGGCTCCTCTTTCGAAATATGGTGATATTTTCAAAATTAGTGACTATCACTCAAACGCTTTTGTTTAGCAACCATATATAGTATAGCAAACAAGCCCTTTAGTTAGTGTTAGGGTTAGGGCTAGGGTTAGGTATTTGCGTTGATTTGTTGTTTCGAATACAGGATGTAATTAACTAATATGAGGCTCCTCTTTCCAAAAATGGTGATATTTTCAAAATTGGTCACTATGACTCAAGCACTTTTGATTAGCGTCCATATATAGCATAGCAAGCAAGCCCTTTAGTTAGTGCTAGGGTTAGGGCTAGGGTTAGGCCTTTGCGTTGATTTGTTGTTTCGAACACAGGATGTAATTAACTAATATGAGGCTCCTCTTTCGAAATATGGTGATATTTTCAAAATTAGTGACTATCACTCAAACGCTTTTATTTAGCAACCATATATAGTATAGTAAACAAGCCCTTTAGTTAGTGTTAGGGTTAGGGCTAGGGTTAGGTATTTGCGTTGATTTGTTGTTTCGAATACAGGATGTAATTAACTAATATGAGGCTCCTCTTTCCAAAAATGGTGATATTTTCAAAATTGGTCACTATGACTCAAGCACTTTGATTAGCGTCCATATATAGCATAGCAAGCAAGCCCTTTAGTTAGTGCTAGGATTAGGGCTAGGGTTAGGTATTTCCGTTAATTTGTTGTTTCGAATACAGGATGTAATTAACTAATATGACGGTCCTCTTTCCAAAAATGGTGATATTTTCAAAATTAGTCGCTATGACTCAAGCACTTTTGATTAGCGTTCATATATAGCATAGCAAGCAAGCCCATTAGTTAGTGCTAGGGTTAAGGCTAGGGCTAGGGTTAGGCCTTTGCGTTGATTTGTTGTTTCGAATACAGCGAGTAATTAACAAATATGAGGCTCCTCTTTCCAAAAATGGTGATATTTTCAAAATTGGTCACTATGACTCAAGCACTTTTGATTAGCGTCCATATATAGCATAGCAAGCAAGCCCTTTAGTTAGTGCTAGGGTTAGGGCTAGGGTTACGTATTTGCGTTGATTTGTTGTTTCGAATACAGGATGTAATTAACTAATATGAGGCTCCTCTTTCCAAAAATGGTGATATTTTCAAAATTGGTCACTATGACTCAAGCACTTTTGATTAGCGTCCATATATAGCATAGCAAGCAAGCCCTTTAGTTAGTGCTAGGGTTAGGGCTAGGGTTAGGTATTTGCGTTGATTTGTTGTTTCGAGTACAGGGTGTAATTAACTAATATGAGGCTCCTCTTTCGAAATATGGTGATATTTTCAAAATTAGTGACTATCACTCAAACGCTTTTGTTTAGCAACCATATATAGTATAGCAAACAAGCCCTTTAGTTAGTGTTAGGGTTAGGGCTAGGGTTAGGTATTTGCGTTGATTTGTTGTTTCGAATACAGGATGTAATTAACTAATATGAGGCTCCTCTTTCCAAAAATGGTGATATTTTCAAAATTGGTCACTATGACTCAAGCACTTTTGATTAGCGTCCATATATAGCATAGCAAGCAAGCCCTTTAGTTAGTGCTAGGGTTAGGGCTAGGGTTAGGCCTTTGCGTTGATTTGTTGTTTCGAACACAGGATGTAATTAACTAATATGAGGCTCCTCTTTCGAAATATGGTGATATTTTCAAAATTAGTGACTATCACTCAAACGCTTTTGTTCAGCAACCATATATAGTATAGCAAACAAGCCCTTTAGTTAGTGTTAGGGTTAGGGCTAGGGTTAGGTATTTGCGTTGATTTGTTGTTTCGAATACAGGATGTAATTAACAAATATGAGGCTCCTCTTTCCAAAAATGGTGAAATTTTCAAAATTGGTCACTATGACTCAAGCACTTTGATTAGCGTCCATATAAAGCAAAGCAAGCAAGCCCTTTAGTTAGTGCTAGGATTAGGGCTAGGGTTAGGTATTTCCGTTAATTTGTTGTTTCGAATACAGGATGTAATTAACTAATATGAGGCTCCTCTTTCCAAAAATGGTGATATTTTCAAAATTGGTCACTATGACTCAAGCACTTTTGATTAGCGTCCATATATAGCATAGCAAGCAAGCCCTTTAGTTAGTGCTAGGGTTAGGGCTAGGGTTAGGTATTTGCGTTGATTTGTTGTTTCGAGTACAGGGTGTAATTAACTAATATGAGGCTCCTCTTTCGAAATATGGTGATATTTTCAAAATTAGTGACTATCACTCAAACGCTTTTGTTTAGCAACCATATATAGTATAGCAAACAAGCCCTTTAGTTAGTGTTAGGGTTAGGGCTAGGGTTAGGTATTTGCGTTGATTTGTTGTTTCGAATACAGGATGTAATTAACTAATATGAGGCTCCTCTTTCCAAAAATGGTGATATTTTCAAAATTGGTCACTATGACTCAAGCACTTTTGATTAGCGTCCATATATAGCATAGCAAGCAAGCCCTTTAGTTAGTGCTAGGGTTAGGCCTTTGCGTTGATTTGTTGTTTCGAACACAGGATGTAATTAACTAATATGAGGCTCCTCTTTCGAAATATGGTGATATTTTCAAAATTAGTGACTATCACTCAAACGCTTTTGTTCAGCAACCATATATAGTATAGCAAACAAGCCCTTTAGTTAGTGTTAGGGTTAGGGCTAGGGTTAGGTATTTGCGTTGATTTGTTGTTTCGAATACAGGATGTAATTAACTAATATGAGGCTCCTCTTTCCAAAAATGGTGAAATTTTCAAAATTGGTCACTATGACTCAAGCACTTTGATTAGCGTCCATATAAAGCAAAGCAAGCAAGCCCTTTAGTTAGTGCTAGGATTAGGGCTAGGGTTAGGTATTTCCGTTAATTTGTTGTTTCGAATACAGGATGTAATTAACTAATATGAGGCTCCTCTTTCCAAAAATGGTGATATTTTCAAAATTGGTCACTATGACTCAAGCACTTTTGATTAGCGTCCATATATAGCATAGCAAGCAAGCCCTTTAGTTAGTGCTAGGGTTAGGGCTAGGGTTAGGTATTTGCGTTGATTTGTTGTTTCGAGTACAGGGTGTAATTAACTAATATGAGGCTCCTCTTTCGAAATATGGTGATATTTTCAAAATTAGTGAATATCACTCAAACGCTTTTGTTTAGCAACCATATATAGTATAGCAAACAAGCCCTTTAGTTAGTGTTAGGGTTAGGGCTAGGGTTAGGTATTTGCGTTGATTTGTTGTTTCGAATACAGGATGTAATTAACTAATATGAGGCTCCTCTTTCCAAAAATGGTGATATTTTCAAAATTGGTCACTATGACTCAAGCACTTTTGATTAGCGTCCATATATAGCATAGCAAGCAAGCCCTTTAGTTAGTGCTAGGGTTAGGGCTAGGGTTAGGCCTTTGCGTTGATTTGTTGTTTCGAACACAGGATGTAATTAACTAATATGAGGCTCCTCTTTCGAAATATGGTGATATTTTCAAAATTAGTGACTATCACTCAAACGCTTTTGTTCAGCAACCATATATAGTATAGCAAACAAGCCCTTTAGTTAGTGTTAGGGTTAGGGC
The DNA here is from genome assembly GCA_949752745.1 of Protula sp. h YS-2021. NCBI lineage: Eukaryota > Metazoa > Annelida > Polychaeta > Sabellida > Serpulidae > Protula > Protula sp. h YS-2021. The sequence goes on along the minus strand of OX457031.1, from coordinate 25,899,676 downwards.
TAGGGTTAGGTATTTGCGTTGATTTGTTGTTTCGAATACAGGATGTAATTAACTAATATGAGGCTCCTCTTTCCAAAAATGGTGAAATTTTCAAAATTGGTCACTATGACTCAAGCACTTTGATTAGCGTCCATATAAAGCAAAGCAAGCAAGCCCTTTAGTTAGTGCTAGGATTAGGGCTAGGGTTAGGTATTTCCGTTAATTTGTTGTTTCGAATACAGGATGTAATTAACTAATATGAGGCTCCTCTTTCCAAAAATGGTGATATTTTCAAAATTAGTCGCTATGACTCAAGCACTTTTGATTAGCGTCCATATATAGCATAGCAAGCAAGCCCTTTAGTTAGTGCTAGGGTTAGGGCTAGGGTTACGTATTTGCGTTGATTTGTTGTTTCGAATACAGGATGTAATTAACTAATATGAGGCTCCTCTTTCAAAAAATGGTGATATTTTCAAAATTGGTCACTATCACTCAAGCACTTTTGATTAGCGTCCATATATAGCATAGCAAGCAAGCCCTTTAGTTAGTGCTAGGGTTAGGGCTAGGGTTAGGCCTTTGCGTTGATTTGTTGTTTCGAATACAGGATGTAATTAACTAATATGATGCTCCTCTTTCCAAAACTGGTGATATTTTCAAAATTGGTCACTATGACTCAAGCACTTTTGATTAGCGTCCATATATAGCATAGCAAGCAAGCCCTTTAGTTAGTGCTAGGGTTAGGGCTAGGGTTAGGCCTTTGCGTTGATTTGTTGTTTCGAACACAGGATGTAATTAACTAATATGAGGCTCCTCTTTCGAAATATGGTGATATTTTCAAAATTAGTGACTATCACTCAAACGCTTTTGTTCAGCAACCATATATAGTATAGCAAACAAGCCCTTTAGTTAGTGTTAGGGTTAGGGCTAGGGTTAGGTATTTGCGTTGATTTGTTGTTTCGAATACAGGATGTAATTAACTAATATGAGGCTCCTCTTTCCAAAAATGGTGAAATTTTCAAAATTGGTCACTATGACTCAAGCACTTTGATTAGCGTCCATATAAAGCAAAGCAAGCAAGCCCTTTAGTTAGTGCTAGGATTAGGGCTAGGGTTAGGTATTTCCGTTAATTTGTTGTTTCGAATACAGGATGTAATTAACTAATATGAGGCTCCTCTTTCCAAAAATGGTGATATTTTCAAAATTAGTCGCTATGACCCAAGCACTTTTGATTAGCGTCCATATATAGCATAGCAAGCAAGCCCTTTAGTTAGTGCTAGGGTTAGGGCTAGGGTTACGTATTTGCGTTGATTTGTTGTTTCGAATACAGGATGTAATTAACTAATATGAGGCTCCTCTTTCCAAAAATGATGATATTTTCAAAATTGGTCACTATCACTCAAGCACTTTTGATTAGCGTCCATATATAGCATAGCAAGCAAGCCCTTTAGTTAGTGCTAGGGTTAGGGCTAGGGTTACGTATTTGCGTTGATTTGTTGTTTCGAATACAGGATGTAATTAACTAATATGAGGCTCCTCTTTCCAAAAATGGTGATATTTTCAAAATTGGTCACTATGACTCAAGCACTTTTGATTAGCGTCCATATATAGCATAGCAAGCAAGCCCTTTAGTTAGTGCTAGGGTTAGGGCTAGGGTTAGGCCTTTGCGTTGATTCGTTGTTTCGAATACAGGGTGTAATTAACTAATATGAGGCTCCTCTTTCGAAATATGGTGATATTTTCAAAATTAGTGACTATCACTCAAACGCTTTTATTTAGCAACCATATATAGTATAGTAAACAAGCCCTTTAGTTAGTGTTAGGGTTAGGGCTAGGGTTAGGTATTTGCGTTGATTTGTTGTTTCGAATACAGGATGTAATTAACAAATATGAGGCTCCTCTTTCCAAAAATGGTGATATTTTCAAAATTGGTCACTATGACTCAAGCACTTTTGATTAGCGTCCATATATAGCATAGCAAGCAAGCCCTTTAGTTAGTGCTAGGGTTAGGGCTAGGGTTACGTATTTGCGTTGATTTGTTGTTTCGAATACAGGATGTAATTAACTAATATGAGGCTCCTCTTTCCAAAAATGGTGATATTTTCAAAATTGGTCACTATGACTCAAGCACTTTTGATTAGCGTCCATATATAGCATAGCAAGCAAGCCCTTTAGTTAGTGCTAGGGTTAGGGCTAGGGCTAAGGTTAGGCCTTTGCGTTGATTTGTTGTTTCGAATACAGGGTGTAATTAACTAATATGAGGCTCCTCTTTCGAAATATGGTGATATTTTCAAAATTAGTGACTATCACTCAAACGCTGTTGTTTAGCAACCATATATAGTATAGCAAACAAGCCCTTTAGTTAGTGTTAGGGTTAGGGCTAGGGTTAGGACTTTGCGTTGATTTGTTGTTTCGAATACAGGGTGTAATTAACTAATATCAGACTCCTCTTTAAAGAAATGATGACAATTTTTAAATTGGTCACTATGACTCGTGCACTTTTGATTAGCGTCCATATATAGCATAGTATAGGAAACAAGCCCTTTAGTTAGTGTTAGGGTAGGGCTAGGGCTAGGGTTAGGCCTTTGCGTTGATTTGTTGTTTCGAATACAGGATGTAATGAACTAATATGAGGCTCCTCTTTCCAAAAATTGTGACATTTTCAAACTTGGTCACTATGACTCAAGCACTTTTGATTAGCGTCCATATATAGCATAGCAAGCAAGCCCTTTGGTTAGTGCTAGGGTTAGGGCTAGGGTTAGGCCTTTGCGTTGATTTGTTGTTTCGAATACAGGGAGTAATTAACTAATATGAGGCTCCTCTTTCGAAATATGGTGATATTTTCAAAATTAGTGAGTATCACTCAAACGCTTTTGCTTAGCAACCATATATAGTAGAGCAAACAAGCCCTTTAGTTAGTGCTAGGGTTAGGGCTAGGGTTACGTATTTGCGTTGATTTGTTGTTTCGAATACAGGATGTAATTAACTAATATGAGGCTCCTCTTTCCAAAAATGGTGATATTTTCAAAATTGGTCACTATCACTCAAGCACTTTTGATTAGCGTCCATATATAGCATAGCAAGCAAGCCCTTTAGTTAGTGCTAGGGTTAGGGCTAGGGTTACGTATTTGCGTTGATTTGTTGTTTCGAATACAGGATGTAATTAACTAATATGAGGCTCCTCTTTCCAAAAATGGTGATATTTTCAAAATTGGTCACTATGACTCAAGCACTTTTGATTAGCGTCCATATATAGCATAGCAAGCAAGCCCTTTAGTTAGTGCTAGGGTTAGGGCTAGGGTTAGGCCTTTGCGTTGATTTGTTGTTTCGAATACAGGGTGTAATTAACTAATATGAGGCTCCTCTTTCGAAATATGGTGATATTTTCAAAATTAGTGACTATCACTCAAACGCTTTTATTTAGCAACCATATATAGTATAATAAACAAGCCCTTTAGTTAGTGTTAGGGTTAGGGCTAGGGTTAGGCCTTTGCGTTGATTTGTTGTTTCGAATACAGGATGTAATTAACAAATATGAGGCTCCTCTTTCCAAAAATGGTGATATTTTCAAAATTGGTCACTATGACTCAAGCACTTTTGATTAGCGTCCATATATAGCATAGCAAGCAAGCCCTTTAGTTAGTGCTAGGGTTAGGGCTAGGGTTAGGCCTTTGCGTTGATTTGTTGTTTCGAATACAGCGAGTAATTAACAAATATGAGGCTCCTCTTTCCAAAAATGGTGATATTTTCAAAATTGGTCACTATGACTCAAGCACTTTTGATTAGCGTCCATATATAGCATAGCAAGCAAGCCCTTTAGTTAGTGCTAGGGTTTGGGCTAGGGTTACGTATTTGCGTTGATTTGTTGTTTCGAATACAGGATGTAATTAACTAATATGAGGCTCCTCTTTCCAAAAATGGTGATATTTTCAAAATTGGTCACTATGACTCAAGCACTTTTGATTAGCGTCCATATATAGCATAGCAAGCAAGCCCTTTAGTTAGTGCTAGGGTTAGGGCTAGGGCTAAGGTTAGGCCTTTGCGTTGATTTGTTGTTTCGAATACAGGGTGTAATTAACTAATATGAGGCTCCTCTTTCGAAATATGGTGATATTTTCAAAATTAGTGACTATCACTCAAACGCTGTTGTTTAGCAACCATATATAGTATAGCAAACAAGCCCTTTAGTTAGTGTTAGGGTTCGGGCTAGGGTTAGGACTTTGCGTTGATTTGTTGTTTCGAATACAGGGTGTAATTAACTAATATCAGACTCCTCTTTAAAGAAATGATGACAATTTTTAAATTGGTCACTATGACTCGTGCACTTTTGATTAGCGTCCATATATAGCATAGTATAGGAAACAAGCCCTTTAGTTAGTGTTAGGGTAGGGCTAGGGCTAGGGTTAGGCCTTTGCGTTGATTTGTTGTTTCGAATACAGGATGTAATGAACTAATATGAGGCTCCTCTTTCCAAAAATTGTGACATTTTCAAACTTGGTCACTATGACTCAAGCACTTTTGATTAGCGTCCATATATAGCATAGCAAGCAAGCCCTTTGGTTAGTGCTAGGGTTAGGGCTAGGGTTAGGCCTTTGCGTTGATTTGTTGTTTCGAATACAGGGAGTAATTAACTAATATGAGGCTCCTCTTTCGAAATATGGTGATATTTTCAAAATTAGTGAGTATCACTCAAACGCTTTTGCTTAGCAACCATATATAGTAGAGCAAACAAGCCCTTTAGTTAGTGTTAGGGTTAGGGCTAGGGTTAGGCCTTTGCGTTGATTTGTTGTTTCGAATACAGCGAGTAATTAACAAATATGAGGCTCCTCTTTCCAAAAATGGTTATATTTTCAAAATTGGTCACTATGACACAAGCACTTTTGTTTAGCGTCCATATATAGCATAGGAAGCAAGCCCTTTAGTTAGTGCTAGGGTTAGGGCTAGGGTTACGTATTTGCGTTGATTTGTTGTTTCGTATACAGGATGTAATTAACTAATATGAGGCTCCTCTTTCCAAAAATGGTGATATTTTCAAAATTGGTCACTATGACTCAAGCACTTTTGATTAGCGTCCATATATAGCATAGCAAGCAAGCCCTTTAGTTAGTGCTAGGGTTAGGGCTAGGGTTAGGCCTTTGCGTTGATTTGTTGTTTCGAATACAGGGTGTAATTAACTAATATGAGGCTCCTCTTTCGAAATATGGTGATATTTTCAAAATTAGTGACTATCACTCAAACGCTTTTGTTTAGCAACCATATATAGTATAGCAAACAAGCCCTTTAGTTAGTGTTAGGGTTAGGGCTAGGGTTAGGTATTTGCGTTGATTTGTTGTTTCGAATACAGGATGTAATTAACTAATATGAGGCTCCTCTTTCCAAAAATGGTGATATTTTCAAAATTGGTCACTATGACTCAAGCACTTTGATTAGCGTCCATATATAGCATAGCAAGCAAGCCCTTTAGTTAGTGCTAGGGTTAGGGCTAGGGTTAGGCCTTTGCGTTGATTTGTTGTTTCGAATACAGCGAGTAATTAACAAATATGAGGCTCCTCTTTCCAAAAATGGTGATATTTTCAAAATTGGTCACTATGACTCAAGCACTTTTGATTAGCGTCCATATATAGCATAGCAAGCAAGCCCTTTAGTTAGTGCTAGGGTTAGGGCTAGGGTTACGTATTTGCGTTGATTTGTTGTTTCGAATACAGGATGTAATTAACTAATATGAGGCTCCTCTTTCCAAAAATGGTGATATTTTCAAAATTGGTCACTATGACTCAAGCACTTTTGATTAGCGTCCATATATAGCATAGCAAGCAAGCCCTTTAGTTAGTGCTAGGGTTAGGGCTAGGGCTAAGGTTAGGCCTTTGCGTTGATTTGTTGTTTCGAATACAGGGTGTAATTAACTAATATGAGGCTCCTCTTTCGAAATATGGTGATATTTTCAAAATTAGTGACTATCACTCAAACGCTGTTGTTTAGCAACCATATATAGTATAGCAAACAAGCCCTTTAGTTAGTGTTAGGGTTAGGGCTAGGGTTAGGACTTTGCGTTGATTTGTTGTTTCGAATACAGGGTGTAATTAACTAATATCAGACTCCTCTTTAAAGAAATGATGACAATTTTTAAATTGGTCGCTATGACTCGTGCACTTTTGATTAGCGTCCATATATAGCATAGTATAGGAAACAAGCCCTTTAGTTAGTGTTAGGGTAGGGCTAGGGCTAGGGTTAGGCCTTTGCGTTGATTTGTTGTTTCGAATACAGGATGTAATGAACTAATATGAGGCTCCTCTTTCCAAAAATTGTGACATTTTCAAACTTGGTCACTATGACTCAAGCACTTTTGATTAGCGTCCATATATAGCATAGCAAGCAAGCCCTTTGGTTAGTGCTAGGGTTAGGGATAGGGTTAGGCCTTTGCGTTGATTTGTTGTTTCGAATACAGGGAGTAATTAACTAATATGAGGCTCCTCTTTCGAAATATGGTGATATTTTCAAAATTAGTGAGTATCACTCAAACGCTTTTGCTTAGCAACCATATATAGTAGAGCAAACAAGCCCTTTAGTTAGTGTTAGGGTTAGGGCTAGGGTTAGGCCTTTGCGTTGATTTGTTGTTTCGAATACAGCGAGTAATTAACAAATATGAGGCTCCTCTTTCCAAAAATGGTGATATTTTCAAAATTGGTCAGTATGACTCAAGCACTTATGTTTAGCGTCCATATATAGCATAGGAAGCAAGCCCTTTAGTTAGTGCTAGGGTTAGGGCTAGGGTTACGTATTTGCGTTGATTTGTTGTTTCGTATACAGGATGTAATTAACTAATATGAGGCTCCTCTTTCCAAAAATGGTGATATTTTCAAAATTGGTCACTATGACTCAAGCACTTTTGATTAGCGTCCATATATAGCATAGCAAGCAAGCCCTTTAGTTAGTGCTAGGGTTAGAGCTAGGGTTAGGCCTTTGCGTTGATTTGTTGTTTCGAATACAGGGTGTAATTAACTAATATGAGGCTCCTCTTTCGAAATATGGTGATATTTTCAAAATTAGTGACTATCACTCAAACGCTTTTGTTTAGCAACCATATATAGTATAGCAAACAAGCCCTTTAGTTAGTGTTAGGGTTAGGGCTAGGGTTAGGTATTTGCGTTGATTTGTTGTTTCGAATACAGGATGTAATTAACTAATATGAGGCTCCTCTTTCCAAAAATGGTGATATTTTCAAAATTGGTCACTATGACTCAAGCACTTTGATTAGCGTCCATATATAGCATAGCAAGCAAGCCCTTTAGTTAGTGCTAGGATTAGGGCTAGGGTTAGGTATTTCCGTTAATTTGTTGTTTCGAATACAGGATGTAATTAACTAATATGAGGCTCCTCTTTCCAAAAAATGGTGATATTTTCAAAATTAGTCGCTATGACTCAAGCACTTTTGATTAGCGTCCATATATAGCATAGCAAGCAAGCCCATTAGTTAGTGCTAGGGTTAGGGCTAGGGCTAGGGTTAGGCCTTTGCGTTGATTTGTTGTTTCGAATACAGCGAGTAATTAACAAATATGAGGCTCCTCTTTCCAAAAATGGTGATATTTTCAAAATTGGTCACTATGACTCAAGCACTTTTGATTAGCGTCCATATATAGCATAGCAAGCCCTTTAGTTAGTGCTAGGGTTAGGGCTAGGGTTAGGCCTTTGCGTTGATTTGTTGTTTCGAATACAGGGTGTAATTAACTAATATGAGGCTCCTCTTTCGAAATATGGTGATATTTTCAAAATTAGTGACTATCACTCAAACGCTTTTGTTTAGCAACCATATATAGTATAGCAAACAAGCCCTTTAGTTAGTGTTAGGGTTAGGGCTAGGGTTAGGACTTTGCGTTGATTTGTTGTTTCGAATACAGGGTGTAATTAACTAATATCAGACTCCTCTTTAAAGAAATGATGACAATTTTTAAATTGGTCACTATGACTCAAGCACTTTTGATTAGCGTCCATATATAGCATAGCAAGCAAGCCCTTTAGTTAGTGCTAGGGTTAGGGCTAGGGTTAGGCCTTTGCGTTGATTTGTTGTTTCGAATACAGGGTGTAATTAACTAATATGAGGCTCCTCTTTCGAAATATGGTGATATTTTCAAAATTAGTGACTATCACTCAAACGCTTTTGTTTAGCAACCATATATAGTATAGCAAACAAGCCCTTTAGTTAGTGTTAGGGTTAGGGCTAGGGTTAGGTATTTGCGTTGATTTGTTGTTTCGAATACAGGATGTAATTAACTAATATGAGGCTCCTCTTTCCAAAAATGGTGATATTTTCAAAATTGGTCACTATGACTCAAGCACTTTGATTAGCGTCCATATATAGCATAGCAAACAAGCCCTTTAGTTAGTGCTAGGATTAGGGCTAGGGTTAGGTATTTCCGTTAATTTGTTGTTTCGAATACAGGATGTAATTAACTAATATGAGGCTCCTCTTTCCAAAAATGGTGATATTTTCAAAATTAGTCGCTATGACTCAAGCACTTTTGATTAGCGTCCATATATAGCATAGCAAGCAAGCCCATTAGTTAGTGCTAGGGTTAGGGCTAGGGCTAGGGTTAGGCCTTTGCGTTGATTTGTTGTTTCGAATACAGCGAGTAATTAACAAATATGAGGCTCCTCTTTCCAAAAATGGTGATATTTTCAAAATTGGTCACTATGACTCAAGCACTTTTGATTAGCGTCCATATATAGCATAGCAAGCCCTTTAGTTAGTGCTAGGGTTAGGGCTAGGGCTAGGGTTAGGCCTTTGCGTTGATTTGTTGTTTCGAATACAGCGAGTAATTAACAAATTTGAGGCTCCTCTTTCCAAAAATGGTGATATTTTCAAAATTGGTCACTATGACTCAAGCACTTTTGATTAGCGTCCATATATAGCATAGCAAGCAAGCCCTTTAGTTAGTGCTAGGGTTAGGGCTAGGGTTACGTATTTGCGTTGATTTGTTGTTTCGAATACAGGATGTAATTAACTAATATGAGGCTCCTCTTTCCAAAAATGGTGATATTTTCAAAATTGGTCACTATGACTCAAGCACTTTTGATTAGCGTCCATATATAGCATAGCAAGCAAGCCCTTTAGTTAGTGCTAGGGTTAGGGCTAGGGTTAGGCCTTTGCGTTGATTTGTTGTTTCGAATACAGGGTGTAATTAACTAATATGAGGCTCCTCTTTCGAAATATGGTGATATTTTCAAAATTAGTGACTATCACTCAAACGCTTTTGTTTAGCAACCATATATAGTATAGCAAACAAGCCCTTTAGTTAGTGTTAGGGTTAGGGCTAGGGTTAGGTATTTGCGTTGATTTGTTGTTTCGAATACAGGATGTAATTAACTAATATGAGGCTCCTCTTTCCAAAAATGGTGATATTTTCAAAATTGGTCACTATGACTCAAGCACTTTGATTAGCGTCCATATATAGCATAGCAAGCAAGCCCTTTAGTTAGTGCTAGGATTAGGGCTAGGGTTAGGTATTTCCGTTAATTTGTTGTTTCGAATACAGGATGTAATTAACTAATATGAGGCTCCTCTTTCCAAAAATGGTGATATTTTCAAAATTAGTCGCTATGACTCAAGCACTTCTGATTAGCGTCCATATATAGCATAGCAAGCAAGCCCATTAGTTAATGCTAGGGTTAGGGCTAAGGCTAGGGTTAGGCCTTTGCGTTGATTTGTTGTTTCGAATACAGCGAGTAATTAACAAATATGAGGCTCCTCTTTCCAAAAATGGTGATATTTTCAAAATTGGTCACTATGACTCAAGCACTTTTGTTTAGCGTCCATATATAGCATAGGAAGCCCTTTAGTTAGTGCTAGGGTTAGGGCTAGGGCTGGGGTTAGGCCTTTGCGTTGATTTGTTGTTTCGAATACAGCGAGTAATTAACAAATATGAGGCTCCTCTTTCCAAAAATGGTGATATTTTCAAAATTGGTCACTATGACTCAAGCACTTTTGATTAGCGTCCATATATAGCATAGCAAGCAAGCCCTTTAGTTAGTGCTAGGGTTAGGGCTAGGGTTACGTATTTGCGTTGATTTGTTGTTTCGAATACAGGATGTAATTAACTAATATGAGGCTCCTCTTTCCAAAAATGGTGATATTTTCAAAATTGGTCACTATGACTCAAGCACTTTTGATTAGCGTCCATATATAGCATAGCAAGCAAGCCCTTTAGTTAGTGCTAGGGTTAGGGCTAGGGTTAGGTATTTGCGTTGATTTGTTGTTTCGAGTACAGGGTGTAATTAACTAATATGAGGCTCCTCTTTCGAAATATGGTGATATTTTCAAAATTAGTGACTATCACTCAAACGCTTTTGTTTAGCAACCATATATAGTATAGCAAACAAGCCCTTTAGTTAGTGTTAGGGTTAGGGCTAGGGTTAGGTATTTGCGTTGATTTGTTGTTTCGAATACAGGATGTAATTAACTAATATGAGGCTCCTCTTTCGAAATATGGTGATATTTTCAAAATTAGTGAGTATCACTCAAACGCTTTTGCTTAGCAACCATATATAGTAGAGCAAACAAGCCCTTTAGTTAGTGTTAGGGTTAGGGCTAGGGTTAGGCCTTTGCGTTGATTTGTTGTTTCGAATACAGCGAGTAATTAACAAATATGAGGCTCCTCTTTCCAAAAATGGTGATATTTTCCAAATTGGTCAGTATGACTCAAGCACTTTTGTTTAGCGTCCACATATAGCATAGGAAGCAAGCCCTTTAGTTAGTGCTAGGGTTAGGGCTAGGGTTAGGTATTTGCGTTGATTTGTTGTTTCGTATACAGGATGTAATTAACTAATATGAGGCTCCTCTTTCCAAAAATGGTGATATTTTCAAAATTGGTCACTATGACTCAAGCACTTTTGATTAGCGTCCATATATAGCATAGCAAGCAAGCCCTTTAGTTATTGCTAGGGTTAGGGCTAGGGTTAGGCCTTTGCGTTGATTTGTTGTTTCGAATACAGGGTGTAATTAACTAATATGAGCCTCCTCTTTCGAAATATGGTGATATTTTCAAAATTAGTGACTATCACTCAAACGCTTTTGTTTAGCAACCATATATAGTATAGCAAACAAGCCCTTTAGTTAGTGTTAGGGTTAGGGCTAGGGTTAGGTATTTGCGTTGATTTGTTGTTTCGAATACAGGAAGTAATTAACTAATATAAGGCTCCTCTTTCCAAAAATGGTGGCTCCTCCCACTTCGGTGACTGGATTAGCAAGAGTGGGTATTCCCTTCTGGCTCCACCCAGGGGCTCTACGACTGGCACTACCCACGTAGGTTTCCCTTGTCGATAGTCCACACGAGGTTGTGCCCCCCTCCCCTCTCCCCTATTCAAGCATAGATAGAACAAGGGGTGGTTAGACGATAATCGATCAAGGTTTATTGCTTGATTAATCACCACAGGTTTCTGTCCCAAGCATGGAGGAGACAGAGTCATCCATGCACAAGGCAGAGTGTGGACACCCGCCTTTCGAAGGCAACTCCACTCCCTCTGTGACAATAATAGAGCCGCGGAAGGACTATCCCTCTGTGTAGGGCAAAATACCTGCCCCGAGTGTGAAAATCTCGCCCCGGCAGAATAGAAAGCAATAGACACAAACCGAACAAAAATCAGAGACGCAAAGAGTTGAGGGAGGAACGTAGGAGGCAGAAGTCTGTCTCAGACCCAAAAGAGACACAACTCTGGCCGACTCCTCTCAAACGCAACATTCAAGGCCACCCAGTGCGGGGCTAAACCACCAGGCAGAAGTAGGAAAAAAGGCAAAACTGGACCGCTCTGTATCTGGATACAGAAGACATCGAAGCCTTGAGGGATGCTGGCTCACCGACACCCCGCCACGAGGGGGGAGGCAACTCTCAAAATCGAGGAGGTATCTGTGAAAAGTATCAGTCGCAGCAGCTTCTCCATTTTGTTTATGCACGAGAGAGAATTAGACATCCTTCTGCCTTAAAACCTGGATTCACAAGCCACCCCCACTAGCGCCATTGAGGGTGGACCCGAAATCAGAGTGGATGACAGAAATGGCGGCTATGAAAACCCTGCAGGAGCAAACGCAAGCTCAACTAGCCTCTCTGCACGCTCTCATCCACGCCACATCCTAGAAAGACGCAAGCCAGTGATGAGTCGACAGGGAATCCTCCATCAGGCCTCACGTCGACATTACATCCCCCGGATACGGATACAACTCAACCCATTCGACTCCTGGATGATCTGCATTTCCCGAAGAAAGAACAACAACATTGGCAAGATCCGGCAGTGGCAGGCAGACGCCCTACCGTCCCAAGAGGCTCCAAGACCCCCACCATTGACAGAATCATCACGCATTCTGCCGGAGGGCAAAGATGTGATAAAAGAAATCACACAATTAGCAGGGGTAGAGGCGGGCAACCTTTATGCCGACAAAAAGGAGCCTCCCATCTAAATAACCTCCCAGAGCCAGGAACCCGAAAAAGAGGTATTTTAACACTAACCACTAGTGCCGGAGTTGCCAACACAGCAGCGACCAGACAACGTTAGTTTCAACGGGTGGATCTGGGAGAGGGCAATCTAATGTCATGCCTTCACCCCTCTTAATAACTATGGAGCAGCCACTTACAGAACGGCGGATAACATCACCCCTACTGAGCCTCACGAACAACTCACAAAGAGAACTGTGGAGAAGCCTAAAGTAAAATCGGACTCGGATATCCCCCTGGTAAAGAAAGGCTAGCCCGTCAAACATTAAACATAACCTCCATGCAGGACTAAAAGCTGAAGACACTGAAAGAGGCGCTAGCTCAGAAGCTGGTATCTGGCCCGGTGGCATTAAAACTACTAGAATGTGTCTCCATAGCCATCCGAGACACAGCGAACATAGCAGCCAATCAACTAACTTCGATCGTGCAGCTACACAGGGACGCCTTCCTTCTACACTGCTGGTCGTCAGTTACAGGAGCCCTAGAATTAAGACATTCGAACATTCTCAACCAGTCCTAGTTATTCCCCTACAAGAAGATGAAAGAGTAAACCTGGAGAACAGGGCCTTGTGCCAGGACTTTGCGTTGATGTCACGTCCAAAGCGCTCCTACGGAAGAGCTTCTGCCACCAGGGTTCGCTCCAAGAGGCAGTATAGTGGAGACAGGTCTGCGCCACAGTCACGTCACCACTCTCCATCTGACGAGAGACAGAAACAGCATGAGAACAGTGCCACAAGCCATCATGCCTATCAACAGTACAGGTAGCAACCAATCACGATACTGCGTGGATATAAGGGCTCATGTCCAAGCGATACCGTTCTTACATCTCAAGAAATAAATGAGCCTATGAACTACATAGACTCCTGGCCCGCAGGTGGAAGGCTAGGCTATTTTTACTGTGTTACTGATAGCCACAGAAAAGAAAGTGCACTTGGGCAAACTACACTACAGAAAGTTTCAAACGGCCGTAAAACTAGCAGTGGCTTGATGGAGGGGACTTCGCAAAATAATGTTCAACCCCTCGAAAGCCTTGGAGGACCTACAATGGTGGATATCTCCAGGCTGTCTGTCGCTAGGTTACGTATTCAAGTTCCCTACCACATCCCAGTGCTGTCGATCCAAACAGACGTCTCATTCGAACGGTGGGGTTTCTATTTCAAAAGAAAGCTATGGAAAGACACCTGCCCTCACCCCCACCCCCCCCCCCACCACTTTAAAACAAAATACATAAATTGGCAGGAATTAAAAGTAGTATGGTTAGCAATCACACAACGTCTCCTATCTTTGAAGAACCGGGTGGTGAACATCCTAATGGAAAACTCAACAGAGGTTGCCTACCTCTGCAAACAAGGAAGCACTCGCTCGGTGGAATAAACACAGCTGTCAAAGGAAATCCTTTGCCTAACAAAAAGTCACATGATTTGGCTCTCCGCCAACCACATAGCCGGCAAATTAAACGTGATGGTCGATATGGCATGCAGAGTAGGTAGAATTATTAAGAGATAGTTTTGCTTAAACCATGACTCCTTCCAGTGAGTAGTGACCCGATCCCCCATTGGATCCTACGTTTCTCGATCTATTTGCCAATTCACAAACCCACCGCCCACCCAGATATGTCTCCCACTGCCCAGATACAAAAGTCTGGGGCTTAGACGCCTTCAAATATCACTGGCCCAAGCAAGTACTGTATGCCTTCCCCTACAAACCATTCTAAAACAGGCATTCCTCACAGCCGTAATGTTTCCATGGAGCAGGGTCATTCTAATAGCCCATGGCAACCAGAGGTTCCATGGTTCATCCAAATGTCGCGTTTCAAAGTAGCGAAGTGCCTTCAGATCCTTTGTCACTCGGGACTCTTACACCAACCACATTGAGACCACAGTCACCCCACACCTCACCTCCAAGACCTGAGGGTATGGTACCTATCCCCACCTTTCTGAAAAAAAACAAGGGTTTTCACATAAGATAATAAAGAAAATGACCCAAACACACAAACCATGAACGGCTAAAATTTATAGATCTCAGGGGAACAAGTTCTCGAATTGGTGTCACAAACAAAAACTGGACAACTTCAAACCCTCCCCAGGGGTCGTAGCCGAGTTCCTGAATTCTCTCCACTAAGATGCAAAATTTAAAAAAAAAAAAAGAGAATTCACTTAAATAATCTAAGAGGGCTCTATTCAATAGGCCCCTTCATAACAACAGAAAAAGTCATTTCTAACCCAAATGCTCTGTCTGTTACAACAAAAATTACAGTCAGAGCCAGAGAAGGGCCACGGTAAAGCGACAAGTAATCCCCAAGAGCCAAACCCAGAGGAGTAAAGCAACCCTAGGACAACTAACAATCCATAGACTGTAGATCTGTTAGTTATCAAAGTGGCTCCGTACAATCGAGCCGTTGGTCGGCTCAAAGACAAGTATGTAGAAGCATTTTCCTCATTTATCACTTATTGTTGTAGAGTAATGGTTCTATACAATCCTCACCTTCCTGAATTTGCTAATGCTGAGTGAGAAAAACTTTTGATAATAAATTTTAATTCTCCTAATCGCTACGATTCATTTGATCTCTAGCACTAATTTGTGCACAGACTGTTTTATTTCTAGAGATCGTATTATTTTATCACAATGGAAGAAATTTTTTCATTATATTTAGATTATCGTACTATGGTCAGTTCGTACGTGTGTTACCCGGCATCTGTTGGGTGTACCATCTGAGGGAGGTTGGAGGGGTGACCTTGAGTATTTTTAAGTTCATAGCATTATCTACTCTCGATTGTCTTAAGTCGGGCAATACCACAGCGATTTTATGCACACTCACTAAGGCGGTATCTCAGCCCTCCTTTGAAAAAGATGGAGGAAAAAACCAAGCAGGCAAGGGATGGAGCAATCCCTAGAAATGGTTCCTCCATCGTGTCTATGCCTGTCTACCACTTGGTCTACTGTGGGTAGAACCACTTCAAGAAAATGGCTCCTTCCATATGGTCAGAGTCACAGGAGTTCTAGCATGACTGCGATAGAGTCAACCTGGTCATGGCTCCACCTATATGAATAGTTAACTCTCGTTTTTTTATATTTCTTGAAGACTCATTAAAAGACCACAAAGATACTTTGATGTCTTTTATTTCTGTCATACAATACATATTTCAGTTATATCGTAGGTCGCATTAAAGAACTTTTCTACACTAGGCGTGTCACGAGGGTTTTACCCCCCAACGCCAGTTTCTAATCCCGTATATAGGTGGAGATAAGCGAACGTTAGCTTTTGCGAAGTTTTTCTTTGGTAAAACGATTTTTACGAGAAAAGCGTAGTTAGCGTTCTACACCTTTAGACTTTCGATAACCCGCCCTTATCCTTTCCCGCTTCAAACCCACTTAAGCGTAGGGGAACCGAGATAAAAAAGGAATGATGGGTAATTGGCTGTCTTTCACCTTTATACTACCAATTGTTTCGATATGCCCATATAAGGCAATTTTCGGACACGTTTGTTGACATGATACGCCTCTTCGCGTAGACAAGTTCAATTCACAATTTATGCGTGATACCGCAAATGAGGGAAATCCTATATAAAGGTGGAGAATGCGAACTACGCGTAAAAAAAGCATTTTAGGGAAGAAAAACGATACTTCTGGCTGCTGCATCATCGCAAGCCTCAAAACTTGCATCGCCGGGTTAAGGGCAACATTTACTCTTTAAAAAATAATTGCTCTTTTATACGTTTTTAAAACACAGTCAATCTGTTCTGCTGTAATATTAAACTATATGATAAAGAAAAATATATAATTTTCTTCGAATTTAAACCTTAATGAATTAAATTAAATGTAGCATGCATTAGGATTTATTCTGTTATTAGAATAACTCCAAGACTATTTTCTGCAGCTCACGTGTTTCTTTTGTGCCTGTCTCTCTCGTGTTCCACGTGGTCCTTTTCGTGCCGTATACGGGGATCCTTTCAACAGGCAGTCTCGCAGAATATGGCAAGTATGGGGAAAGAATTGGCACGAAGCTCTCGCCCTGGCTTATCACATATCTGTCTGGTCCATTGAAAATGGCAGACAAACTGGAAATCTGAATGGAAAAAAGCATAATACTGAACAGCCAATATATACAACAAGCAACTATTTTTGTGAGGCCTAGCGTTGTGTCAAACAAAAGTAACTGACCACTGAATGCTTGTCTTGTACCAAGCATCTGTTGTCTATGATTAATATTTTGGCCTAATCAGATTTTAATAATGGAAAAAGGTTGGCGCATGCAAGAGATACTGGGATCCTTTCAATACTTAAAGACTTCGTCGTAGGCTTAAAATCCTTAACAGAGATCACAAGGGTTGTTCTTGCATGCCTTTTGAAGTTACACACAACAACAATGCCTTCGAGAATATATCAGACCTCCGCTAGATATTTTCTGGGCTGACCCGTAGCATGGAATGGAATGCAATTTTAACATTTAAGCTAAAATTTGGTATCAAAATACTATTAAAGATATCAATCAATCAATGTAGATACCAGTAATTTACATTTTGCTATCAACAATTGAAATTTAGACGGTAAATTTTTTTTTTTTTGAAATCAACAAATATTTTTTACAAAATTTAAAAAAAATTAAGGAAGGCACACATATATATATAAAATTTAACGAATAGTCAATTAAATTTTGGAGAGAAAAACCTGAATTGTTGGCATCAATAATAACAACAATTTTTGAGCTCAAGAATTGCTTCTGTTTGATGCAGTAACAAATATTCTGTGTACAGGGACCGGTCATTACTTTATTCACAGATGTTTGCTTCTGCATTTACATATGAAAATAGACTAATATCAGTAATTCAGGTTTTAGACCATAAAATCATTTGCAATTTTCAAATTTAAAATGTCTCATTCTGAAATAATTTTATTTAAGATAAATGCTGGATATCGAAAAAAAAGAAAATAAATTATCAGGCTCAAAATTGATATTTCGCTATCAAATATTTCATTTCTGCTCTCATGAATTGAATTTTTGATCTTTAAAAATCATTTCTAGGTATCATTAAATCATAATTGATATTAACAAATATCTTTTAAGATCTCTAAATATTTATTGATAACAGGAATTATTTTTTGAGATCAAGAATACATTTAGAGAGATAAAAAAATATAATTTCAAAACTAATTCTGGATATCACAAAATGAATTTTTGAGATCAAAAATTGATTTTTAATGTCAATAATTACCAAAAATATGAAAATGGCATTCAGTTCTACACGCTATGATTATGCAAATAAGAATGTCCAGTGACATTGTGACCAGTCGAGATCTTGTGAATCAAGTATCAAAAGATTTGCATAGTCGCCAAAAAGTGGCACTCATAGTTTAAAAACAGGTTACTGAAAAATTTTCAAAGTCCGACATTTGTCTAATAAAACAAAAGTAAATTTCAAAGAGCTCTAAGGTAATCTGACTAAAATTACTGGCAGAAGATCTGTTTTGAAAAGGTTGATCCCCAAAACATTCAAACATTGGCCTGAGGCAAATTTTTGGAGGTTCGCAAAAAAATGTTGAAGAAAACATTACATAAAGAGCAATATTCTAAAAGATCAAACAAATCCAACCCAACTGCAGCTGGCAACGCATTTTGGAAACAAAAAGATTTAAATTGCCGAAATAAGCCTTTTTTGCAGTATCGCCAAAAAATAATTTTCGAAAGGGAAACATCCAGGGAACATTCGGAATTTTAGAGGATCCCGGTCTAAATTGTGGGAGAAGAAGCATTTTGAACATTTGCTACTGAAGTTTTTTTAAATGCCCCCTATTTTGCCAATTGGAATGCCAAAAAAGTAACTTTTGAAATGAGGACCGCCTAGTAAACATTTAAGCAAGGCTTGAAGGCAATGTGATCAAAGTTGTAGGAGAGGAAGCATTTTAAAAACTGGCCACCAAAAATGCCCTCCATTAGGCAATTTTTGGTGGACCGCCAAAAGGGTCATTTCTCAAAACAGGACAGAAAAGTGAACATTTATGCAAGAATTGAAGGCAATAAAATCATAATTGTGGAACAAGAAATCTTTGGAAAATTGGCTACCAAAAAATCCTAAAAATTGTTATTATAAGTGTTCTAGTATAGCGCATATCCAAATTGTTGTTCCATGCACTTATAACAATACTATCCTAAAAATACTTGATAGAAAATCGAGTCACTAAAACCAACAAAAGACTAGAGCTCAGCTTCTTATTAAAATGCTAATTGAAATACACGAGTTTTCAATCACTTTTTGAAGATTGATTCAGACTGTGAACATGGCAAGCTTTCAGGTAAATTATTCCATATACGAGGAGCTGCGGCTCGAAACGAACTACCTCCTGCACTCTTCAGCCTTTTAGGAACCTCTAGCAGGTTCAGAGACGATGATCTGAGAGTTGTAGGCTCTTACTTGATAACTAGTAAATCACACAGGTACTTAGGCCCAGAACCATACAAACACTTGAATGTTAAAAGAACCAGTTTGTACTCAGTTCTGCTACGGATCTGTAGCCTAATAGGACCAGACACCTTTTGGTCCGTATTCAGGCGTGCTGCGGAATTCTGAATGTGGTGAAGTTTGTCCAAAAGATTATCCGATAAGCCAAACAGTAAAGAGTTACAATAGTCTAATTTTGAAATTACGAACGCGTAAACAAGTGTCTTCGTTGCATGTTGGGCGAGGTATTTTCTTATCGAGAGGAGTTGCCGAATTCTCAGACAGAATGTCTTTGATAAACGAGCTACATGCTCTTTCATCTTTAGCTCTGAGTCTGGAAGTACACCTGGGTTACAACAACAGAAGATGCACATATCTCCTCATTCTTTATTTTGAGGGAACTATATTTCATCTTTAAAGGCTGTTTTTTTTTTGTACCAAACATCATAAATTCCGTTTTTTTTTTTTGTTTTTTTTTTTTTTTTGTTTTTTTTTTTTTTTTTGTTTTTTTTTTTTTTTGTTTAGTTCGTTGAGTTTTAATTTTCTAGCAAACATCTAATTCGATACAGACAGAATTGCACTTTTCAATGCTTTTTAGTATCCATTTGTGACTTGGAATCGGAGGAAGGCAGTGTTTTATACAGGTGCCCGTCGTCGGCGAAGAAATTGTACCATATAACCAAAAGTGACT
This sequence comes from Protula sp. h YS-2021, assembly GCA_949752745.1. Lineage (NCBI taxonomy): Eukaryota > Metazoa > Annelida > Polychaeta > Sabellida > Serpulidae > Protula > Protula sp. h YS-2021. Next base: position 25,880,093 of record OX457031.1, on the reverse strand, counting down.
TAGCGTAGAGAAGAGGGCCTAATTCCTATCCTTGGGGAACGCCAATAGAAACCTGTTGTTTGCGATTCTTTGGTGATGTAATTGGAACCACTCTAGGGCTAATCTTGCAAGTAGAATATCGTACGATATCTTATCAAATCTCGCACTGAAATAAACATAATAGCACAACTTGGTGATTATCCATTGCACCAAGTACATCACTTGTAATCTTAAGTAATGCTGTCTCTGTACTACGTCCGGTTCTGTGTGTGCGTTGGAGGGTTTCATCAAGATCGTTTTCAGCGCAGTTTTCGTTGATATGTTCAGCAACCACTCTCTAAACTATCTTTGAGAGGAACGGCAAATTACTGACTGGTCTGTAGCTTTTATAGTTCAGTTCAGCGGTAGGTTTCTTCAACAGAGGATTTACAAGTGATTTCCGAAAACCATCGGAAAAGCATCCAGATAGCAATAGATTGATTATTTCAACAAAAACTGGTAGAATATCATCCACAGTTTTGATAACTCTGTCGGCAACGGGTCTAGAACACAGCTTGCTGTAGGGGACGATAATATAAGCATCACAGGGCCTAAATGAAGCAAAATCTGTTGATATTTGTACTTCATCAGACAGAGTTCCATTGTGAAATTGTTCCATTGTGAATACTTAACCAATTATCGAAAAGTGGTCTGAAAACAATGGTCCAATCGAAGGGGACTTCGCAAGATTATCATCATCACGGTCCAAATTAAATTGGGACCTGGGACCGGAAACTACCCAAGCTTTCCTCAAAATGAACGTTGAAATCACCACAAATCAACAGCTCTCCTAGTTGGAGAGCCATATCTCCAACAGCTCCGTGAATTCTTGAATGAACTCAGCCGTCCTCGAATCTAGAGGTCGGTGGATGCATACAAAACGTGTAGTTTGATTGTTGGATAAGCTTGAGACACATTATGACCCGAACTAATTGAACTTCAGCAAGGCAGTATGAGATTGGCGATATACATCCTTGGATATTATAGCAATTTCACCACCTCGTTTTTCACTTCTCGAACCATAATGGATAGTATATCCATCTGGGGATAACATTGTTACAAGCATGGCATCATCGGGTTTCATTCACGTTTCGGTTATAGCACAAATATCGTGGTTGTGCTCTGAACTGAAGTCTTCCACGATATCAGTTTTGTAATTTACTGAACGTGCGTTTATGAAACAGAAAACAGAGCATTTTGGATTCTTTGATTTACTGTTATCCTGAGAAGAATTACAATTGATCACAGTTAAATTACTAAACTTTGGATTTTTTCTGATAGGTTTTTCTTGTTTGATTTTCCTTTGCTTATTGCTTTCTCTTTGAATACTCGACAGATTATTCCGTTTGACTAATTTAATATTTTGAGACCCATTTGGGAATGTGAACTTAGTAATACTAGTGCGAGAAACCTGTTCGTGCAAACGTTGTGTGAATGTGGGCCTCACAATTTAAAAAAACTCTATCCTTTATTAATGTATGCAACTCTTGTATAGATGTATAACCCAATTCAATTAACGAACTTCTTGTAAACTAAACAAGTGACAGATTATAATCATGAACAATGAAAGTTGAAATCCGATCATGCCGATCAATTTTTTTTCAATTTTTGGTCAATCCCGATTATTCATTCACTAAAAAGTGACGATATTCATGATATAAAAGACCTATGAATGATTAGAATAAAATTTTTGCAGTTATGCGAATCTAGCAAACTAAAACATTTTCCTGCACTCAAAATATAATTCGCGTTATTATCCAATTAAAACGGATTTTTGTTTGTACAAATGTTGTAGCTGTTTAGTTGGATCGAACCGACGCTTGAAAAGTATCATCCATATCTTTTCTCGCCCGTAAACTCATAGAATTGGATGACCCAAACTAAGTGAGGGTCTCCTATTCTTGAAATTTCCTTGACTGCTTGGTGCTCCCCTCTGTAAGTAACCTCCCAGGTGGCGCCACTAACGTCACTTTGAATCCTGACGCTCCGAAGAAGTGGGCCCCGATGTAGGGGGAGGAGAGGGCTGGTAGATGTAGCGTCGGTTCGATCCAACTAAACAGCTACAACATTTGTACAAACAAAAATCCGTTTTAATTGGATAAAAACGCGAATTTTGTTCATACAAATGACTTATAGCTGCCGTTGGATCGACCCGACGCTTGAAAATCAGATTAACGCAGAGGATGGCTACATCTGGGGCGCACGAACTGCGGGCGTCGCCCGTACCACATTAGCCAAAGCAGAAACAAACACAGATAAGTTGACTGAAGATTTAATTTTCTCAACTCAACGGAATACAACAAATGAATAAGTATCTCTGGCGCCACCACGGTCGCGAAATTCATGTCGCACAAGCTGGGGCGCCACTACCGTGACGGGCACCCGGAGGGGGGCCATGCCCCCCCCCTTTTTTTTTTTTGCCGCCACCCGTCGTGGCTGGTGGCCCCGTTGCGTGTCCCCAAAACCTTAATGGGCCCAGCTCATCGGTGCTGTGGGGCTGCCGTCTGGTTCCACGCCCACTGTCTCGGTTAAATTCTTCATACGCTGAGACTATTGCTTGTCGCAGGTAGTTAGAAATTGTCGATTTCCCTACGTCTCTATTGATGTGAGGAAGGAAAGAGATGATGAGGCGTTTCTGCTGCGGGGCCCTTATGGCCTTGGTGGCCGCCAGATACTGTAACAGCGTTGCCACTGGGCACAGCAGATTCCGCTCACCCTCTATTTCCCCTGTTTGCCCCTTCAACGAGGGGAGAACTATTTCCGAGAAAGTGCCTTTCCCGTGTTTTGTTATGTGGGTTTTCCCTAAGAATTCTGCCCTAGGTTTCAGGATGATTCTTTTGTGATTCTCTTCATACGTGTAATCCTTGTCTAGGGCATGTATTTCTCCCCGTCTCTTGCCTGACGCTAGGGCCAGCAGGAACGTAACTTTAAAGGTCAGCTCTTGAGCGGTGTGTTCTCTTCGCAGGTGAAGCTTTTGCCGCTTAAATAACTCAGTACCACCCCCAGGTCCCACTGTACTATGTGTTTAGTCGGGGGAGGGCGCTGCAACTTAAAGTTACGGATTAATTTCGTTAGGCAATCGTCTTGGCTGGGGTCATAGCCGGAAGCATTTTTAGCATAGCCCCCAGGGCTGATCTATAACCCTCTATCGTTCGTACGCCTACTTGTCTGGACTCGAACAGATATATGAAAAAGTCGGCCAAAAGCGGGGCCGTCGCCGTAACGGGGTCCATTTGTTTTAGCAGGCACCATCGTTCGAACACTCTCCACTGTGATTTGTACACTGATTTGGTGGAGTTTGCGTGCACATCCTGCATGCGTTGTAGTGCTTGTTGTGAAAAGCCTTGTGCTTCTAACCAGCCCGCTGTATGCACCACAGGTGGAGGTTTAGGTCCCACGGCTGTTGGTGGTTGTGGAGCCAATGCGGTTGATGCACGTCCCCCACACCCACCGGCAGTCGCTGTGGTTGTCCCAGCGATAGTCTGGTGAGTAGCGGGTACCACGGTGCCGAGGGCTTGTCTGGGGTCAACAGTAGCATTTGAAACCGTTTTTTCCTGGCTAGTCTCTCCATCAGGTGGGGCGTTATTGCGTTCGGTGGAAATGCATATAGCACTTCCTGCGGCCATGTGCAGCTGAGAGCATCGTTGTCTACTGCTTCCGGATCCGGACACGGAGACACGAACCGTCTCAGCTGTTTTGAAAACCTGGTCGCAAATAGGTCCACTTGTGGTGGCCCCAGAGCCGAATGCTCCACCACCCACTGAAAGCAGCGCCGGCTTAGCATCCATTCTCCCGGCAGGACCTGCCCCTGTCTGGACGCCATATCTGCCAGCACATTGAGGTGACCCGGGATGTGATGTGGCAACAGCGTGATTTGGTGAGCTGCTGCTAAGTGCCACGCCTTGGCGTGTGGCTTCCATCAATTCCGGCGACCTCGTACCCCCCTGTTTCTTTATGTAGCTCACCGTGGTGGAGTTGTCTATGAGACACAGCACGGTTCGCCTCTGGAGTTTGCGCGCCAGCAACTGGAGAGCCTGTTTGACCGCGAGCATCTCCAAAACATTTATGTGTGTGTCGTGCAACTCTGAAGACCAATTGCCTTGAAACAACGTGCCTTCGAAGTGCACTCCCCACCCGCTGTGAGAGGCGTCGGTTTGTATCTGTGCCCCCGGCTGTGGGGCCACGAACCGATCGCCTCGTTGTGTGTTTGACCGGTTGCCCCACCACATTAAGTCTGCCCTCGCTTGCTCTGACAGTGTGACCAGACTTTGGGGCCCCCGTCCTCGCCTCACTGCCGACCGTACCGCTCTTTGGAAGTGCCGGAAATTCAAACGACCTAGGGGCACTGTCTTTTCTGTGGCCACCAGTAACCCCAGAAGGGTTTCTGCTAGCTGTAGCGGTACCGCTACTTTGGCGAGTGCCCTTCGAATCAGCGCCTCCAGTTTTTCCAGTCGAGCAGTCGTGGGCAAGATCAGGCCTCTTACGAAATCGAACTGGTCCCCTAAGAACACGATCATTTGCTCGGGTTCTATTTCCAATTTTTCTAGATTGACTACCAAGCCCAGATCTATGCATTTGTTGGTGAGATCGAGCGTCTGTTGTGCAACCTTTCCCTTCTCCACACCTGCGATGAGCCAATCGTCTAGGTACTGGAAAAATAACATCTGCCGTCGTCGGCCCCATGGCTTTAGCGGACGCATTGTCTTGCTGAAAACCCATGGGGCCGGCGAGAGGCCGAACGGCAAAGCCCTGTACCAATACTTTTTGTCTTCCACCTGGAAGCAAAGGTATTTGCGGTGTTGGGGCCTAATAGGTAGGTGGAGATAGGCATCTGATAGGTCTATTGACGTGGCCCACATGCCCGTCTCCACCGCCTTCCTTATGTGCTGACATGTGTCCATTTTGAACGTTGGCGTGACTAGCATTTCGTTCAGGGACTTTAGGTCTATTATCAGGCGCCAACCGCCTGTCTTTTTGGGCCGAAGAAACACACGGCTGAAAAAACCCTTGTGGTTCTCCGGCACCTCTTCTATTGCATTGTTCTCTAGCAGTTTGGCTACCATCTCCCGGAGTGCGACCGCTTTTTCTGATCCTTGCCTGTAGGAGGTTACTAACTGGGGTGGCGGATTCAGTGTTAGAGATAGGCTTGGTATCTGATCGTCTGCTTTTTTGAACGGCAGTGGGTACCCATAAAGTAGCCAGCGTACGACCTTGTTTGGGGCCCCCAGGTTTTTCCACTGCTGCCAGAAATGCCTGAGCCTTCCTCCTACGGGCAAGTTTCCTGAGTGCAAAATCTTTTCCTTTAACTCGGACGGTGTAACGCCAGTATCTGAATCGTTTGAGGAGTCCGGAGAGTTCCTGGGCAAGGTCTTCTCCGGGCCCCCCAACTGATTGTCACCTGTGTTTGCTGTGGCCTCTCCCGGGAAAAACACCAGCCGTCGGCTGTCTCTGGGTTGGCCCGTAGCTCGCCGTCCGAGGTGGTACCGATTGGGTGCGCAGTGCCGCGGGTCCCCTGGGTCGCCCCCGGTATGACTTGTGTAGGCGCGGTGGGCCCGCTGTGTATCTGTCTTGGAGCGTCCTGTTTTGCAGGTCCTGAACATGTCTGCCATTCAGTTCAGCCAGCAACTCATCGGAAAACAGCTGTGTTTCGTGCAAATACGTGGCGTGGCGCAATTGAAACAGTTTGTCCTGTGCAAGGCGGCACCGCTGCAAAATGTTGTCCCTGCGTAGTTGTATCGTGTTTGATAGGAGGCAGGTGTCTAGTTTTACTAGGTCTTTGGTGTACTTGACCAGGCACGCCACCAGCTTGCTGACTAATCCAGTATCTGGGCCCGATAAACTGTTTACCAGCGTTTGGTTAACGTACTCGATGAATGATAAAATTCGCAGACTGGCCCTTGCTACACCCTCGAAGTATGCCATGTCTTTGTCCTTGATTGCTACCTTGTCATCCGGTCTGACTTGGGGCAACCACGGAGGGGCATGTTTCGGGAAACTGAGAGGCGCAAATGGAATCGCGTCGTCGCATGGCCTGCATGCTGTTTTGGTAACCCTTAGCTTGGAAGATAGGTGCATTCTTCCGAAATCCAGGGCTCGACCGTAGTTGGAGTCCTTTGTCTGGAACGCTGCTTCCTTCAGTTTGACTGCGTCCCGAATCCCTGCAGCTGTGTCCAGAGCCAAGAATTCGGGCCCCGTTTCTCGCGGACCTTCGGACTCCAGTCTGAAACCGGATTCGGACTGCTGTAGTGGTCTCCCCACTTTTGCACTCGAAAATCTTTGCACTAGCTCTATGACCTCCCGAAATGGAATGTCACTAAGTTCCGGGACCGAAGATGACGCAGTGATGCCGTCGCTCTCTCGTGATGGGCTGCCGTCCCTGTCAGATAAGTGCAACCGCTTGGATACCTCGCGTCTATCCCACTCACTTGGGTGGTTCCGCTTCCTGGGCGTGCGCAGTAAGTCCCCACATTCAGGATGTTTAAAAGGTGACTCCTCTACCTGTCCCCTTGCCCGACTGCTCCTCCTGTCTCTATCACGCCGCTGGTTTGAGTCCCGGGCCCGGCGGGCGTGGGTGTGGGAGCGGCGCCGTCTGGATCTCGGCCGCGACCGATGTCTATGCTTTGCGGTTTGTTCCGATGGTCGGGAGGAGGAGCGGCTTGAGCTGCTGTCTGTGTCGTAATTGGAAGAGCTATAGCCCTCCTTTCGTTTCATGTGACTGTACAGCTTTTGCAGTGGTGGGGGTGTGCGCTTGCTGGAGTCCCCGGATTCTGAACTGTCCCCAGAGGAGGAAAAAGATTGCCGACGCAGTTTCTTAGGAGAGTGGCTGACTTCGCGTTTCCTCTCCCGGCCCTTGTTCTCTCTCTCTGTCTGTCGCTCTGTCCTGATTGGGGCCTCACGGGCTACGGGCCCCCCTTTTGTGGCGGGCCCCGCTATGGGGGCCTGTCGCGCTGCGGGCCCGCTTGCGGCTGTGGGGGCATCCGGTGATCCGGGGCCTCCGGTCATGAGGGCCCCCCTGTCGTAGTTCCGTTGTGTGTGGAGCTCTTCGTGACTGATGGTGTCTCCGCACTTCCCTCCGCGTCCGGTGGTCTGGAAATAGTGCATGGCGCCGTTGAGCGTGTGTGTACTGCCTCGAGTTGTTGTTGAAACAGTAGAGCTTGTTCTTGCAGCGCTCTCTTAACGACCGCCTCTATATCCAGATGCGAGGTCGGTGCAAACTGTCCCTCGTGGGCCCTCGGTGCGATGACAAACGTGCTGGGTGGGGTTACCAGGCTTGGGGCCTGTGCCCCCCTCGACGTTTCAGGTGTAGGAAAGTCCTGGGCCGGTACATGAGCTTCACCGGGGTCCTGTAAGATGAGGGGCGTGATGGTGGCCTTGCTCTCAGCTAACTCCTCAATGGAGATGAGGGAGCCCCGCTTGTTGGAGCTGTCCCTACTCCTGTGCGAATGCTTGCGTGACGGGGATTTCTTGCTTTCAAAGTCTGACATGTCTATCGCCTGTGGAGACGATATCTCATCACGTAGCGGTGTGCCCACCTCTGGTTGTTCCGATTCCTGCGCCGGGGTGCATGTTGACATGTTGCCCCAGAACAGTTTGACTTCGCGGTTGTGTAACTTCCTATGTCGCTGTCTATTAATGTTTTTCCACTGTTTCTTGTTTAGATGTGCGCAGGTGTCACATGTCACAACGCCATCGCATTCTGGCTTGCCAAACCTTGCAGCACAATCCTGGCAGTAGCTGTGAGGATCGTCTTTCAAACCCTGGTGTCCGCAGCGTTCTTTCCTCACCATGGCAGACCGCTCATCCCTGTAACACACGAGGAAATAGCTATTAGTTTTCCTGTAGGTCTACTAGGCGGCGCCCACACCACCAGGCTGGGGCCCCTAGTATAAATACCGTGGTGCCCAAGAGTGGGTCCCCTACAGTGTTGTTGGCCCTTTCGCGCTAGAACGTGGGCCCCAAGCACCTGCTACTTCCAAGCGCGGGAAAGCGCCCACAACCAAATTCCTAATTTCTCTAGAGTTGCCGACCTGAGAGTTACCGGTTCCGGCTGGAACAACGTAGGAGGGTAACCTACCCACGCTAAGCTCAACAATAAGGTCGCAGCAAAAGGACAAAAGGTAGAAAAACTAGGTAGGTTGCGGGCGCATTCCCGCTCAAAACCCAAATGCCAGTAACAACAGAGATTCAGCAACTGTGAAAACGTGGCTGTGAGAAGGTGGCTAACGACCGAGTCTACGCCACTATAGGCAGTTCTGAAGGGTCCGTGTGATAGTAAAAGTCTGAATTCTGCTCTCGAACTAGCAGCAAAGTTGTACCTCAGCAGTGAGAGCGTAGTTCTGGGCACTGCGTTCAAAACTGGCCCCAGCTCCCATCGTGCCGGTAACTCTAAATGCAACGCTGGTGATCGTACAGAGTCTTCGGTTCGTGTGAAATGCTAGAAGGCGACTAGAAACGCCACTGCATAAACAACAAGACTTACCGATCACCAATTATCGCTCCGATAAGGTCCAGTTCTGCTAAGCCGTTGAACCGATCGGGCCCTGTTAACAGCTACATGTCGTTGGTGTTCCCTGGAAACTTCTACTGGAATCCCTTCCCCGTAATCTTCAGAAGATCTGGGTAAATTTCCTAAAATCCAGAAGCTTCCATCACCTAGACTGTTTGTTTGGGCGTAAGGATGAAAAGTGACGTTAGTGGCGCCACCTGGGAGGTTACTTACAGAGGGGAGCACCAAACAGTCAAGGAAATTTCAAGAATAGGAGACCCTCACTTAGTTTGGGTCATCCAATTCTATGAGTTTACGGGCGAGAAAAGATATGGATGATACTTTTCAAGCGTCGGGTCGATCCAACGGCAGCTATAAGTCATTTGTATGAACAAAAACAAATGCTTTAATTAATGCCTGTAATATAATAAAGACAAGTCTTATGTTCAGATACACATAAATATAACAAAAAAAAAAACAATAAAAAAATGTCACTCATTCGGCCAATGCTTTGCGCATAGCCATAAAAATTTCAAGAGAGGCCAACATGGTAACTATTTGTGCAAAATTTGAAAGGAATCGTAATCGTCAAAGTAGAAGCATTTTGAAAAAAAAAATGCCTCCCCCCTATTTATCCAATTTTTAGCGAATCGCCAAACAAGATATGTCTCAAAAGAAAACCATCTAGTCAGCAATCACACAAAATTTAAAGGAAATCTTATGCAAGTTCTGAAAGTAAAATCCTGGTCGGCTGGTCTATAAAAGGTCTCTTAATTGAACTTCCTTTACAATCAACGTTGATGTGCTGCAGAATTTTCAATTGTGGGTGAAGTGAAGAAAAATTGAGTCATGTCATAATCAGTTTTTTCAGTTTCAAGTCTGTTTTACATATCTATAAGCGAACTTAAGCGAACTTACATTTAATTCCATTGTTTAAAGCTTCGTTCAGGAGAAGATATCGTTATGTCTAGGCACCAACTGATTTATGATCAATTCTCCAAAAACAGAACTAATTATTCAATGCCAACTTACACTCGCAAACTTTTTTTTCTTTGACATTTAATTCGGCATTGTAACAGCACGCAAACATACAATATTAACAAAATCTGATTTAAAATGTGCGAAAGCAATAAAGCAAGTGGTTCTGTTTTCTTTGAAGTCATAGAAAGGAAGTTTTACTGCTGTGGTGACGTTTTTGGCTTTACCTCTGTGAAAGTTTCAATAACATGTCCGACCTCTCTTTAAAAACGTTTACAGAACATTGCATCGTTTATGTCAGATCATGTCAGATTGTTTGATAACGTTTATCCTGCTTGTGGTACCTATATACACAGTCTCATTTATTCATGTATCAATAAATGAGAAAAGTAGAGCAACAGAAATGGCATCATACGTACATATAAGTAATGGCAGGGGTAGGGGGAGCGGGAGGGGGGGGGGGGGTAAGGAGATTGCATGCGACCTAGTGGAATTATCATGCAGCGTTTTTATTAGGCATGACCATCAAATATGCATTTAAATTAACAAGTTAAAATTGCTAAGGAAAAGCGTCTGTTGGAACAAGATTTGCTATTGAAATGTGACAAGCTTTATTCGAAACTTTGCAAAACAGAATTAAGTCCAGACGAAGAAGCTGAATACCTAAATTGTAAAAACATACTTTCGGATATTAACACCTACAAAGAACAAGGAGCCCGTGTCCGATCAAGAGGTGAATATATAAAAAAAATGAAAAAAGTAACAAATACTTTTATAACAAGGAAAAAGAAGTTTATGATAAGAAAACAGTAGATCGATTAAAAGTTAATAATGACATCATATCAGATCCCATTCTTATCCTCCGTGAGCTAGAGCGATTTTATTGTAATCTATATCAAACAACACACCCTGATATAAACAACACGGATCTCGACAAAGTTTTTAGTTCCTGAGGCATAAAAAAGCTTTCAGAAGAAGATAGAATATTTTGTGAAGGCCCTGTGTCTGTAGCCGAATGTAAAAAGGCTTTGGATCGCATGTCGAACGGTAAAAGCCCTGGTTGTGATGGCTTGAGTCCGGATTTTTATAAAGCCTTTTGGCCGCAATTAGGGGGCTTGTTAATACAGACGTGTAATTATGCTGCTGAACAAGGTGAGCTTTCGCAGTCCCAAAGGCGAGGTATTATAACCCTTCTGCAAAAACGTGGTAAAAACCCAGAGCTTATTAAAAACTGGAGGCCAGTATCCCTCACAAATGTTGAGTACAAAATTCTCACTAAAACCTTAGCAATAAGAACATAAAATATTTTGCCAAAACTGATCCACGAGAATCAAAATGGCTTTGTTAAGGGACGCTACAGAAGAAAACATTAGGCTAATCCAGGATGTCATTAATAAAGTAAACAAGAAACAGCAGACAGGTCTACTTTTGCTTTTGGATTTCGAAAAAGCATTCGATAGTATCGAGTGGAAATTCATGCATAAAGTATTGGAATATTCTAATTTTGGTGTTTCGTTTCGGAGATGGGTAGCTACATGTTATAATAATATCTCTAGCACTGTTATAAGCAATGGTTATTCGTGTGGCTGGTTCGAAGTACAACGTGGTATTAGACAAGGGTGTCCGTTGTCGACAACGCTGTTTATTTTATGTGTTGAGCCTCTGGCCCAATCAGTTAGAAGTGAAGAGAACATCACAGGCCTAAAACTCGCTAATTCAGAGTATAAGTTCTCTCTTTTTGCAGATGACGCAACGTGTTTATTAAAAGACGTGTGCTCTCTCGGTTATGTGTTAGAACTTACGGAGCGTTTCTCGAGATATTCCGGTTTGAAAGTTAACATAGAAAAATCTCTGCTGGTGTATATAGGTCCATGGCGAACAAAACCGGAGCCTGTTTTTAATTTAAAGGTTGCTTCGGGTAGCTTCAATATGCTGGGTATCGAAGTAGGTCATGCAACGGAAAAGTGTGACAAAGTAAGCATTTTGGATAAGATAACAAAACTTGCAAGTCATGGAGTCAGAGGGGTCTTACACTGCTGGGGAAAGTTAACATATCTAAAATTATGGGAATGTCAAATTTAATATACAGCTTGAGTAACGTCTCTTGTGCACATGCAGATCTGGCCCGGATCCAGTCGTTGATAAATGCTTTCATTTGGTCCAATAAACCCAGTAAGATCAAGCATAAATCCTTGATCGGGGACTTTGATGCAGGGGGTATTCGATCACCAGATTTAATTGTTATGCAAAAATCGTTAAGGTTGGCATGATTGTCTAGACTGTGGGTTAAAAACCTTAGCAATGCCATAATACATAGTGAATTTGATGAATACGGGGGATTGCCCCTTATTTTGCACTCGAATTTCGACGCTGGAAGTTTCCAAATATCCTCCTTTCATAAAGATATGTTACTCTATTTTCGTGAATTGCATAACCAAGACCGATACAGGGGTGTAGTATAGAACAATAAAGAAATAACAATTGACGGCAGGTCACTCTACTGGAAGCACTGGCACGAAAAAGGCATACTGTATATTAAGGACCTATTAAGTAAAGATACAAAATTGGGTTTCGTTGACAGACCTCGAAACTAGATATGACTTGCATGTCAATTTTTTACTGTACAATGGTCTGGAAATATCTATCGGCAAATGGTTAAAACACAGAGAGAACAATAGATACATTACAGATAATTATAAAGTGGATTGCTCTAACCCAATCTTTAAGATACGTGACTCGTTAATCAACATAAAGAGAGCTAAGTGTAAAGATTACTACATTGTCTTGATAAATAAAATTGTAGAGCCTCCGCTAAGTATTGTGTTCTGGGCGAATGCAGGTATGTTAGAAGAACCACGGATTCTACGTAGCTTGCTACTTTGCAGAAAATGTACTAAAGAAACCTATCTTTTGGCCCTGCAATTGAAACTCATTCATAATATAATACCAACTAACAAGAAGAAAAAGGACTGGAAAATTTTAGAATCCGATACATGTAAGTACTGTAACACTCCGGATACGATAATACACTTTCTTTTGGGACTGTCAAAAAGCCAGAGAAATTATAAGAAGATGCTTAAGCATATTGAAACTAAATTCTTTTAATTTTGAGAAATGGGACTTTTTACTTGGAAAAGATAATATTACAGAGGATAACCTCTCTTTGTTAATAAAATACCATATATATCAGTTTAGAGTCAATCAGGAAAATTTTCACGAGAACATGTTTATTAGAAACGCAAAATTACGATATTACGCAGACATGCAAACATTATCTGAAGATAGATTAAAATTAAAATGGACCTATTTTGGCGAAGTGTTTTCAAACTTAGAAGCGGATTTGATATATTGATAGATGGTCGTGACTCATTTACCAATTGTTATGTTTGTTTGTTTTCGTAATAATTTTTGATAAGCAAAGTTATTGTTAGAAAACGTCGCGTTTGTGAAAGATGCATATATATATATTGTATTGTAAGTGTTCCTTATAGTTTATGCCCACGCAGCGCACACTCGAATATGGCTGTGCACAATAAAATTCCTTAAAAAAAAAGTTTCGAACTGTACAGGATTCGCCGCTTGTCTTTATTTAAATAACAGATTTTTTGTTGTTGTTTGTTGTTGTTGTTATGTTGTTGTTGTTGTTGCTTTGTTGTTGTTATGGTGTTGTTCTTATTAGTTATTATTATTATTATTATTACTATTATTACTATTATTATTATTATTTTAACTTAAAACTTATATTTGCTTGAAGCTTTGTTATACAGAAACAAGATCGGTAGACGCTAAGTGATCAATTAATTATATTGGAACGACTTAATCAAAGTGACTTTATTTCAAAGCCATTTGAAATGAACCAGAAAGGCGTTTTTCTTTGACAATAATCCGACGTCTGGGTTCGGAACAGCCAGAAAATATTAAAACGTTAGCCAGCTATTTTTTATTTGTATTTGTTCACTTAAAACCTTTGGGTTCTGTTGGTTTTTATTCCGTAGAAACCGAGCTTTGCTGCTGTGATGGCGGTTTGGACTTGACTGTGAAAAGAATAAGGGACCTGTATGATCTTGCTCAGCCTTGCTTTATAAGCATTCATATAGCATTGCATAGTATCTTAAGACTGAGTCAGAGGGTATTGAAACTTGATCCCTCTTGCAGCCTTGTGAAACAGTCTCTTATTCATGCATTAAATATTAACTGGTTAATAAGATACAAAAGTGGTACAAGGCTGTCATACGTAGAAATAAATGGGAATGAGTTGGAGTGGCGAGATGGCATGTGACTTTAAAATCCCTTGCTACATCTGACACTAATTAAGCTTCAACGCCGCCTTCCCCCTCACCCTCACAATACATTTTAATTTAACAACTATTTAATGATCTCTTACGTCTAGTTAAACCCCGTTTCATGTAACTTATATATTAAAGGTTTGAACCAGCTTTAAACACCCTGATGACTTATTCATACGCCTTTATTCTAGCACCTTCCAAAGCACCCAAGTAACTTTGTACTTCAAGATTTCCTATTAGACTATGCCTGTATAGCTCGATTCATAAGAGATACTTGAATTTTTTAAGATATTCTCATGTCTCATCTATGAAGGCATACAATAAAAAAGAAAATTCAATTATTGTTTCTAGAATGCAAAGTTTAACTTCACATTTTAATAATAAAAGCAAGCAACAGTTATAATGCTACTTACTCGTTTTCCCTTCAGCGTAAATAATTGTGCTCCATGTATTTTGAACATCTGCCCTACATCTTTTAAAAACATGTCAAAACTCTGAGTCATCCACCTGTTAAGTAACACCACGTGCTTCTGACTTGGATCCCCATTAAGCAAAATTTCAACTTTCTTTGGAAGCGATTTTACAATGTAGTTTTCATCCCGTGATGACGCTACATCCTGTTGTTTTTGAATGGTTTTATTTAGTGATCGAACACAGAGTGATGATGTTACGTCATTACCATTGAAATTATTAGTCTCACTCTCATGTCTTGGCGTAAATAATTGTCTCCTATGATTCGACATTTCTGTTCTTTGGATCTTTTCCTGCTCGATTAATGTTACCTTGTTTTTATTTATTACACCAATTAATGCAATCTGTAGACGAGCAGTGAATTTTTATGCAAATAAGAGACCCGAGAGGTAAGTATTATACGCTTAACCTCTTTCAATAGCAACAGAAAAACATCACCGATGTTCTCTGATTTTTCTTACTTATTGTCTACTTCCTTTGCGAGTGTGTCTGTGTTTCTCTGTGTGGTTTTGGTTTATCAATAGCTCACCTATTTAAACACCACATTAAAATACATTTGATCCAGCATATTTAAAAAAAATGCAGACATTACATGTGTATTTTACATTGCTTACAATTACCCAAAATTGCTTAAAATTATCTTTAAAAATTATAGGTAATGACCTGGGTAATAACATAATAATTTAGCATAAACTAATTTAATCATTCTAAGTTGATTTAACATCTCTATAGATATTGCTCAACTGCAGCCACACGGCATGACATCATAGACGCGCTCCTGTTTTTTTTCCTTTTCTACTTAGTGAAGCTTGCTATTGCCTTATTCTCCACACAGAGGGTGGGTGTGATTTAAGCATTCTCTAAATTAAAATATTTTAACACACTTTTCATAACCGTAAATGCATAAAGTCTAAAAGCATCTAAGGTGAACTGTTATAATCAATATTGCGATACCTGCTAAATATTGCAATACCCGGAAACAAAAAGCTTTTTCTAACAGAGAAGAAATTCTTAGAACAACTGGGATAACATTTTAATAATGAACAAAGTCGCATTGCAGTAACTAACAAACAATGACATTGCAGTAACTAACAAACAATGACATTGCAGTAACTACCAAACAATGAACTTGGAAAATAGACTACTAATGTGTGACAATTGTTCCTCTCAGAATCCTTATCAGACAAGCAGAGAAATTAACCTGTTTCTCATATGTATACTCAATCAATTTTAAAACGCAACGCACATATTGTGCGTTATTTTTTTATATAGTCGGAGTCCAATCACTTTCTGTGTATCGATATGGTGTTAATCGAATCTGTCAAATTTTATGTAGCTAATACTCGACTGCCGGGACCGAGCAACGCAAGTACTCCCTTTGTCACGTGATATTCTATTGCATGCTGAAGTAAAAATTGAACTCACGTGGTTAAGATTGGAAATCATAATCGGCACGCTTTGCGAGGTTTCAACTTGATCTGGTAAGCCTAACTAACGCCAAGATCTTTTTAAATACACAAATCATCATTGACTCGCCTTTGAACTTGTTAAGAGGAAACTTGGCCCACTGCAGACCGTCCTCGACTGGGGTCACCGCGAGTTACTACCACCAGGCAGGATCAAAGAATACATCTGTCATATCTCTGAAACCCTTTTCGTCCAGTAGCAGTCATTTTCAGACACCTCTAGAATCCACAGTAACCGTCTCCGTAGCCAGAATTTGAGAAACCAGCTCCGTCGATATAATTTATGCGCGCGCTTCCCCTATCGAGGATTGCTGTTAACCCCTTCCGAAGGCGCTCACAACTTCAATGGGTAAATGCACGTCTCCACTGCACGAAAAGAGAATGTAACGAAGTCCTTTTTTACCGATGAATCGATTTTTGCTTGCACTCGACACAGAACGAACGAGCGCTCTAGTAACTTCTGCGTCCCAGAAAGAGATCGGCATCAAAGTGTGACCGTATGGTTTCTTCAACGGCATTGTTAACGCCGAAAAGTATCGAGAACAAATTTTAAAACCATCGGCGGTCCTTTTTGTGCACCAAAATGGTTGAATTCTACAGCAGGACAACGTACATCTTCATTTCGATACAGTATCTTCAAGCGCAAAATGTTCGGGTCTTGCCCTGGACCGCTATTTTGTCGGATTTTTCGCCGATCGAACACGCGTAGAATATGCATGGGAAAGCTTGGAAATGACATTGCCAGAGTTTAGACAAGTGCTTGTGGACGGGTGGAGTCGCATTCCACTTCAGGACACATTGAATATTAAGGATGTATATTTATTTAAGCTTGACATTGTCGCTTTTGATGTAAAGTGATTTTGCTTTCAGAAAAAGCTTATCATTTCAGCTACTAAAATATGCAATTATATTGAGGCTGAATTATTTCTCATATTATACACTTTGCAGGTTTCAAAGTAGTTTTTACATTTGTTTTTGTATTATTATGCAGTCATCAATAAGACATTTTGGTGATATATTGACATTTGTACTAGTATATTCTTTGATTAAAGTGAGCGAAACGACACAAGGATTTGGCCAATGTCGGTTCATAGAAATTTTCCACAAAATATGAAAAGTTCGATCCAGTCTTATCTATTTATAAAAACACCGGATGCTTGGTGATGAAACGAGACTATTTTTCTTTTAGGTCATTAATTACAGTATTGACAGTGCACAGTGTGT
This sequence comes from Protula sp. h YS-2021, assembly GCA_949752745.1. NCBI lineage: Eukaryota > Metazoa > Annelida > Polychaeta > Sabellida > Serpulidae > Protula > Protula sp. h YS-2021. The sequence goes on along the minus strand of OX457031.1, from coordinate 25,863,165 downwards.
GCAAAATGATAAATGATGAGGTGAAAATTCCCTCTCACTTGTTATTGGGCAATATCAAAACTGGTAACAATTAATTCGTAACTTGATACTGTCAAGTGTGCGTCAAATCAAGTATTTTGATTCGTTGTCAACATTTCCGAGATGGCAGGGTTGTCACATAAAAAATTAACTCCAACTTAAAAAACAGATTTATTCAACCAGTTCTCATTTATCGTCCCACTTTATTACCTTTAAAAGGGACAAAAAAACATGAAACTAGCAATAATACTGATTGGACATCGCAACTCAGCTGTAGCAATAAGAGCTGAACTACAAGTGAGATTGAAAACTCAGTGGAAATTTTCATAGAATTCTTTCTTCATTTCAGCATGTTTAGCAATTCATTGATAAATTGATCATATGCAAGATGGGAGACATATAACCATGTGTATGTGCCATCACAAATATTGTTCGTATATCATTCTGTGATAAAACTGAATCGTAAATTAATAAAATCAATTAATAGTGCTGGTGTTGTTCTACAACTGGCCGTTTTTTTTTCAACAAAATCGAGAGATTTTATTCAAACAATGCGAATTTTAACATTGCATGAGCTTAGCTTAAGATATATACCCAAATAAGGAGCTGTGTTGTACAAAATAACAGCTTTGACAACTAAACTTGGAAAAAAGTTAAAATAATGCTTTGGAGTTTCATCACTGCATGGGGCTATACATTAATATCTAAAAAAATACAAGTTACAGTTCAGTCTTTATCAAGCAATCAACATATTTAAAAACAGATTATTAATCTGCGTAACACAGAATCAATAGGCAGTACAACCTCTTCTTTGCAATGTCGCTAGAAGTATTCTCAGTGTGCAATGATAAAGATAATAACCAAGAAAATAAATATAATCCAGCTTAGCTCTACGTAGAACAGAAAAGTATATCTTTTGCTCGAAATGATCGGCACAAATACTAAAGAATGGAGAAGAATACAATAAGCTTTATTTACTAATTGACAAGAACAGTAAGAAAATGATGGTGTAATGTGTAAGTTCGCATATTTTTCTTTATTGTTTCCCTTTTCTGTTTTTCTATCTTTAAATAGAGTGAAATCATGACAAAGGGGGCATACATTACGTATGTGGGTGTAGTAACATATATTAGTGCTGTATATCACAGGGATAAATGTACCAGTAGTACTTCATGAAAGGTAACTGTTAACTTACTTTAAGCATTACTTGGTGAAATGTTGGAGGTTGCTTAATTATTTTGATCTGATGCTTTTGTAATCGTCACTTTTGTCCTTGGATTAATTTGTCATTAATGTGTCAGGCTGAGAATGGTTCAATTTAAATAACTTCACTGAATTTGAATTTGTATTAAATGAATTAATATCAGGAGCTCTCTAATCGATTAAACATTAATATCGTTCAGAATCGTGACAAAAGGGAAAAAATATTATCAGCGTAATTGTATTCGTGTAAATAGTGTAGACTTTTTGTTTCGTGTATGACAAATGAGTTAAAGAATATTTCGAGTTCATGTGTGATAGCACGTCTCCTGAAACAGTGCAGTGATGTTTACGATATTGGTGCACATACGGTGCAGCTTAGAGCTCAATGTTGCTGTTCAAATGGTTCAGTGTTGGATGCAGCATCGATGCATCAGTGGGGGTACAGTGTCAGTTCATAAACAGTAAACGGTGAATTGTTAGAGCACTGACAGTAAGTTGTAGATGGTTAAGCGGAGCAGTGCGTTAAAAGGTGCAGTGTAGTTGAGAAAGTTGTAGTTGAGAAAACAGTAAAGGGTATGTTTTCGGTGCTGGGCGATGCAGCAGAGGATGCCTTGTGGGACAAAACGGTTTATCATGTTACTGGATTTTAATCCATTAAGAAACGTCTGATATGCCAGGTGACTTTAATAAGCTATTCTGTTGGATTGATTATGTAACAGTGGCGTGTGATATGACGTTACTTTGCTTATTATGATTGCGAATAAAAAGAAAGAAAGTCAGTTTCGATTTATTCATTTTCTTTTGCCTCATCAGAACATACCGATCACTATATGTGACAATGTCTGACTCTGTTTACATAATTGCAAACTGAGAACGCTTGGCATTTACATCACAAAACATACCTCGTTCTTTACTATTTTAGAAGGATGTGGTTGTAAGCTTGAAATATTGTAAAAACTACATTGAAATTAACTATCGCTTCCATCACGCTAAATCTCTTACGATGAAGACTTATCATAGAAAGTGGTCATAAGGACCAATTTCGATCTCGTGCACTTCTGATGCAAATTTTAATAAAGTTAGCTATAAAATGCTACAAATGTTTAATGGTACTAACAAGTGTATTTTTATTTACTTTCAAAAACAATTTATTTCATTCTCAAACCAAAAATAGTATAAGCCTAAAATAAATTAGCTGAAGTATTTTGAAGGGTTTTCTAAATCATTAAATAAAGTTATTGAGACATTGGCAAATTTATATTGAAGCGAACGCATTAAGAAGTCCTCAGAACAAATGGAGTACAAATAAATCACAGATAGAATACTTTTGACAGCATTTATCAATCAAACAATTTATTTGTATTTTTAAATTAAGTCATTTAGTTAGTACAAGATAATCAACACCAAAATATGTACAAACTGGACATTTATGACTGTATGTCTTAAAGTTAACGCTAGGCCAAAAGAATAAATAACACAAAGTTCAGCAGTTCTGCTGCACTCTCAATAATCACGATATGTTAACTATCATCACTGTAGTTCCAGATCAAGTCTCCCAGTATAAAAAATTAAAATCTCTTTGGGAAATGATCTTGCTGATGACGTGACACCAACTTTTACATTAAAATATTGATTCATTTTTTTGTTATTGGAATACTATTATTGCGTACGAAAAATTAAAGCAGCCATAAACTAATTGGAAACATAACATAAATGGCAACAAATTTCATTTCAGGTCAACATCTGTATAATATAGTGAAAATAAAGTGTTTTACACCTTTCATAGATGGCTTTGAAAAAATAATCCTGAAACCATAAAGATCTATCTTTATCAAACTGGAAATGCCACTCATTAATGTAAATGATATTATTACATATCCAAGGTGCAAAAAAAGATTAACCGTTATGCTGAACTCCCGATTTGACCGCTCTATATTCACGCACTAATTTAAGAACATAATATTGACCGACCTTTTGCCATTTTCCACTGGACTGTCTTTTTCTGTCTTTTTCTCATTTTTGACCACGTGAAAGGAGAGGAGGCAGTTGGTTATTTTTCCAGCTACACAACATTAACTCATTTACTGACCAAATAGCAATGCTTACATTTAGAATAGATTCAGTGTTCCTCATTTTAAGTCGTATTCTGAACCTGACAAAAGACAAGAGAACAGAGAGACGGTTCAGGTTTTTAACGACCTTCCCCCCACTCCACCCTCCAGCCGCCTGTCTGAATGCCAGATCGAATTTACCTCCGACGGCTCTTTTGTAAGCAGATGGGTTAAAATTGCTGCCTTTTTGTGAAACTACATACTACAGCAATAGGTTCTTATCTCTGGATATCCGCTACATAATCCATCACGCTGATCTTGATATCTAGTTGGTTTTGATTGGATTTGATTCAAATAAATTTTATTATATATTGCACATGAAGATCGAAGTTATATTAGTACCTAGAAGTTATTCATTTATTTTATTAATAAGGCAATACTTATTTCATGTTTGTTCGTGCTGAAAAAACGGCTTTTTCATTTTAAAAGAATTTGATAACGACCTCAGGTTACATTTGAGTGCCCGCCTTGTATATCTTTCATTTCCCTAAACTCTCTGAATTATAGCTCAATGTTCACAATAGTATGGGTGTTATTCTAAAATTGTAAACATACATGGTCACCACTTCCCTCACACGGGCAAGGTCAATTTTTTATTTTGGTGGGGAACTGTTTCGTCTACTCGGAGGGAAGGCAACTGTGTACAGTTAAATTCCAACGTTGATGGTAAGCCGGGATTTTAGTTGTCGTAAGACCATTTAGCCACTTAAATCATTGGTCAAATATATCTAAGATACGAGGACTACACAGTAACTGAGCGGTTTCAATACAGCGATAAGGTTATCATGCACTGAAACAAAAATAACGAAATCTGTCATAAGATTGTAAGACTGGTGATGTCTGTAAGTGTATGATAAAAGGTCAACCACAGAACACAGGTGAGGTTGTCGGTGAGTGCAAAAAACCTCGTAAATTATGTACATTATTATTTGTATTGTGTAGTGCATTATTATTTGTGTATGTAATGCAATTATCTTGTTGTGCCTTTCGATTGTGCAGTATTGATTTTGCTTTTTGAACTGTTAGCTTTGCATAGGTGGCCCATTCGACATTTTTCGTAAAATAGCCTGTAAATTTTCTAAGCAATTTTTCAACGAATTACTGTGTAAATGCAATACAAATTAATGTAGAATTGTATATACTTGCTATAATCATAAAAATTCTGCTGATGTTTTACCCACTTTGCATCAAATTAATGTTATTTGGAAAAATTAAGAATTGAAGGAAAAACTTGTTTTAATTTTAAGTTTTTACTAAGAATCAAAACTCCTTTTATTTTTATTGATTTAAAATATTATGCAAACACCAGCAATGATCAAAAACATTAACTCGTACTCTTTCAAACCTGGTTAGAAAATTTGGACCGGGAAATTAAAATTATTTCACTAAATATCTTTGACAAAGTTTTATTATAACCCATAACGCATTCAAGATACATAAAGGTTACTTGTGATCGCAAGTGTATTGATCTTTATATGCAAAAAAAGAAGCAATGTTGAGAGACTTTTAAGGTATGCTTATTGCGAAACTCAGAACTTTAATAACATTATATTCTTTAGTCTGATAATATTTTTCACGAGAACAAGACGTAAGTCTCATTAAGTTTAATTATTTTAACACGAGTAGGATCTTGTAACTGGTATAATTCCAATAATGCATTACGCATTTGTTATGCATGTGAAGACGTTACACTGATCTCCATAAAAAACTTTTGAGCTGTAATTATGCGTTAGAAATCCTTTATTTTAAATTAATTTACTTATCGAGCTGTGTAATCTTATCACAGAAGTCAAAACAAGAGTGTTTAACAGCTGTTCTTCTCCAATGTACCCTAGGTTTGGAAGTTATTTATCTGTGATAAGACAATTGAAAGGAATACTTGAGTATACATTGAGAAAAATGGTATATAATTACAAACACGATAAGCTTGTCACATGTTTCAAATACTTGAATTCATATTATTAGTAGCCTTCTGGTCAAAATTTGCAAATGCTACATGCATAATGTTTTAAGATTTAAAATTTTCAATCAGTGCTGTTCATTTTGGCCTTCTTATACAAACTGAAAGGTAAACTTTTCGTATTCATTGTCTTTTCCTGATTGTTTCAGTCGGTAGAGTTGAACATGATCAATATGTTCATCGCTTAACATAGTTCTCCAGGTGCCTCGTAAGTAATCATTGGAATGTATCAACCCACCTGGTACATACAGTGTATGATGCTTTGGAACTTTAAAACCGGTAATATGAAGTTCCTTTTCTTCAGCCCATTTTGCGATTAGAAATATACCGGAATCGTCTTCCAGAGGGCAATCGTAATGCGAAAACTCATGCTTCTCTATGCCAGCGCCACCCAAAGCCTGTGGTTCTGTGACATAATCGTCCAAGTAATTGTGCAGATATGTGAAGTCTTGGACGCAGTGACGTAAAGACAAAGAGACGTGATCGTCATTTCCGGTTGCCAGTGTTGCGCCATAGTAAGATAGGTGTTCCCTAGTCGCTAGCTCAACAGGGATTTTACCATCAAACGATTCAGGGAAAAGGGCACGGCCTGATTTGGTGGGAACAGTACTACTGATCCATCTGACACCCACAACTGTAGCATGCTTTGGTTCTATCTTTGGAAGATCATGGAAGTTAGTTAAGCCTGCTAGGGAATATTGCCCTGGTAAAATATCATCCACAATTCCTTCAACCCCTTTCATGACCAACGTTCCAACATGATTTGTGCGTTTAAAACTGGCAAAAACTTTCCACCGTTCTATGGAGTCATGTTGCAGTTTAAGAGGTCTCTGTCTTTCCTACATAACAAAAGGGTAATTTTGATTTTGTGCAATAATATGGAGAAAATTCGCCATGCATTTATACCATGCTTTGCTAAATGTGTTAAAAACATGAATTATTCGTGGAGTTGCAAGCCAGAATCGGGGGATTTGCACAGAGTCTTTAAGTATCTAAAGCTATGAGCATTGCAATCAAACATTTACTCAACTAGTCGAACTAGAAATTTCAATGAATATTACTATATATTGTTTATATTTACATCGAAATAATGAGTGTTATACTGTTTGAAAACTAGACTTACCGTCTTCCGAATATTGTCGTCGGCAATACTTTCCACAGCCGATAGCTTGTATTCTGTACTTCCGCTCTCTTTTTTGCCAACTAACCACCTGATAAAAGGAAAATTGAATGTTGAACTCAGTCCAATGTACTTTAGTATTTATGTAATGCATTTCAATTAGTTTAATCAGACTTTCAGTATTTTGCAAGGCAATGTCTTTTAAGGATGAATATATTTTTAATACAATGGCTCAAGGGCACATATATAGCGCTTTTATGCACCTGGTATGTTGTTTTTATTCTTATGATCAAATAAGAAATTGAAATAGTGATTTACAACAAATTCAAGCATATGGTACCTTAAAAGCGTATTGATGATTGGTTAAATTCATAAAAAATATGCCTTATGCTTACAATGTGTTGTGCTCCTTCACACTTTGGAATCGAAAGTAGAATTTTATTTCGAATTTGCTAAATTATAACTGTTTTACTTGTATGTTTCTAAAGAGACTATTAAGCTTGTGCATGTGCAATCTCATCAAATGACTGTAAATTTACTTTTTACATGGAAAGATCCATATTTTAGCTGTGGGAAGTTCTATCACTTCAACTTTTTCCAGATACACGCTTTGATCTGAAGTTATGCCTTCATAGCCCACTGTTACATAGTGAAGATTCTCCAAAAACATAGCTTCTAAAGTAAACACATGTCCCTGTAAAATTAAAATAACCATCGATTTTTGCGACGTAACTTGCCCTTTATTCGATGGCACCTCAAAGCAGAGTGAGTTGGTGTTTCGTGGCAATTAATTATCAATAAACAAACTGAAAATCTAAAGATTTGTAGTTAGCCGTATGTACCCCATTATATATAGTACTTCATAACGTCTAACAATATCATAAACTAAGAGATCTTTGGATAATTAATAAGTTTAAAGAAAGCATAAGATTAAATAGCCTATTTAAATGTCGAATAAATATCTGTTTTCAAGACCTATTTTTGTTTATTTAACAATATCATTGACATATTTTCGAGAAAAACGTTAACATGTTAGTGCTATACCTTTCCATTCTTGAGCTCTTTAACTTCGTACACCTCTGTGAGGTGTTGAACTCCCGTTTCGCCATTCTGTCCATGCAAGTTTATGTATATGCTGCTTACATTGCCTTTGTCAAGGACCTCTCCCGTAAACAGTCGTATTTCATACTGAACAACTGAAACATTACAGAATCCCTAGGAATATTTCTCCTCCTGACTGTTCTTTTTTACAGGAGATTAAAGACAGAAATCTTGTCTGCAGTGATGTATTTTGATACCTCATTTCACTGATATAAGCGACTAATCTCTGGACAGATCTATCTGTTATATATAAACATAACTTGAAACAATTTTAAGAAAAAGTAATTCCCCTCATTTTTCCTGTTTGATATAATTGGCAACTAAAATAATTTTCTGTTTTACATAGACATGAAATCGAGGTTTTAACTTATTGATCTTTAGAGTTACTGTAAAAAAATGCCAAAAATCTGACATTTATTCTAAGCATTGCATTGGTCTCAATAGTATTTCATGAAAGGAGGACACTTCGGTACAGTGCATCAAAACAGCCATGGAAGTTTTCTCACTGTTTTACCAACACGATATGCATGTCAGGATTTTAACAAGTGAATCATTTGTATTAAATTTCGAAATCAAACGATAATATGTAAATTTGCATTAGATCAAAGGTTTTATCTTTAAATGCATCATTACCGAGGTAATTCAGGAAATTTTCATGATTATTAGCCTAAACCTCACTTTTTCTTATGCTTTTCCTGTTTGTTCTTCTGCTTATTGCAGCCTTTTTTCTGCCATATACGGGAATCCCTTCAGACAACTTCTTAGGAGAATATGACAATGAATCAAGTGGTGTGAAGTTCTCATCTTGGCTGATCACATATGTATCTGGTCCGTTAAAAATGGCCGACAAACTAGTCACCTGGGTAGAGAAATGCATAATGTTCATTTCAAGTGTCACAAAATCACTCAAGAGAGAAGTAGCAGTGCATGAAAGTAAAAAAATAACTGCTATCATACAATACATTTCTTTAAATCGCTTATGTGGGAACGTGGAAATCAGTAATGCTTAAGATATCTGTTTCATTCTTTCTCGAACTGAGTTTCGGCGAGACGACCTTTTAGATACATACCCGAAAAAACTGTACCATTTAGGAATCACAGTTTCATCTAAATCAACAGGTGTTACAATCGTACGTGATTTAGAAATATCACTGATTTTCTACAAATTTTTTATTGAACCGATAAATTAAACAACCATTCGTTTCACATCTAATTTTTTTAATGATATACATTCCAGTGTAGATAAGATTTTGAAACTCATTCACAGTAGCAATTACGTATGGAATCTTCAACAGTTTACAGTACAATTTTTGGGATTAAATCCAATCATTTTGACACATCTTTAAAATTTAGGTATCAGCTATATCTAATTCAAAAATGTATATTTTGAAAATGGAAAAAAAATATTTTTTAAAATGCATAAGTACATAAAAAATATGTTTTTCGTAAACCTTGTAAATTGATTGAGTATGTGATGGTACGATATAAAAAAACAAACTGATAAAAAATCTCAATTATTCATACGGATATACTATTATGTTATCATTATTCACGTCATTTATTTATATTCAGTTGGGTGTGTAAGTTTATGATACTGAACAAAAAATGACGGACATAATCTCTTAGTATGCTATTGATAATACAAAGTATATACTTATTCAAATGACCGTATTACCTTTCAGCAAAAACAATAAATAGTTATATTTCTACTAATCATGTAAGTTACTGTAATGAGTGTTTGTGGTGATCAATGATTTTCTTTCAATGATATTGCATTAATAAAGGTCATTAAGTACTTATAAGGATTATCTTAAGTTGCAGTAATGTCAGCTGATGTCATTTCATATTAGTGCTGCTGAGGGAATTCAGTGCATAGTGGCATATATGCATTGGGAATTTAAATGATAAATTTGATAAAATGACTATTAAGAGCGACTCTTTCCATTTTCCTGGTTTAAACCCCTCACCAACTTCATATTTCGACCTGGAGATTTTGTGTTTGTAACCCATCCCTCTCTCAAATAACATTATGCAATAAATCAATATAAAATTGTAGTAAAAATTTTGGGTGCTTCAATTAGATATTCAATATCTAAATTTGCACTGAGGATGATTTTATCTTGTCTTATGATTTTATAATTTGATAGGTTAATTAATGGCGTAATAGGAACAAATTTTTTTTCAATATTGACCCAAATGCAAATAGGTGAGGTGAGGTGAGGTTGACTGAGGCAGTTTGAAAATGTTTCTTTTAAAGTATGTTGAGCCATTTCTCAATCAAATCTAATTTTGATATCGCCAGCCGACAGAATGCTGATTTTTAAATCTCGTTTTGCTGAGCTTCTTTTTTATAGTCGTATTTAATGCAACGGCCTATTATTTGCTTGAGTGGAGAGATAAATTATGGGATTATGCACCCATATGCTGCTTGTCAACTTTGATCGTTTAATTTTGCAAGCCCTTCTGGTTTTTCTTCAACGGTAACAGCACAGTCATTGTCTGAATAGAACAAACCACTGGGCTGTACATGGGAATATTACAATTCTACATAGAGACCGATCAGAGTTGCAATTGACAGGGTGACCCATTTCAATTTCTTAATCATTAAAGTAAAAAAGTGGGTGCTTCTTTTTGAAGAATGGTTCAAAAATGCGTGTTTGCTGCGTTCTAAATAATAAAATGATAAAAGAAATATATAAACCAATAAAAGTAACAAAACTGGTTTAAAATATTACTTACACTTTTTCCCTTTGTTGTAAACAATTTCTTTGCAGTTATTTTGAATATTTGTCCTATGTCTTCTAACAGGGCATCGAAACTCTGCGCCATCCGTCTATTCAACAAGAGCACGTGCTTCTGACTTGGATCTCCATTAAGGAAAATCTCCACTTTCTTTGGTAGTGTCTTTGCCATTGGGTTCTCCTTTCGCGATAGCATTATGAGTTCATTTATTCCGGCTCTGTCTGGTGAACGACCGCCACGCCATGGTATAACGCCAGTCGGTTTAGATATATCAACACCTTTGGCTTTGTTGCGATGACTTGACACAATAAAGTGGCCGTTATGGTCCAACTGTTCCAGTTTGGTTATTCGATCTTTCCCGCGCGGAGTGTAGATACTACGTACCCCATTTGGAAGTCCATCAAATTTATTTTGAAGTGCTATAGCTAAAATGTCAAGATTTTTATAATGCGATGGATTGACGTTAAAACGTACTGGAACTTGATTTTCATCGCCATCCTTGTAGAAGTAACAGATTCTGCTTTCCCGGGCAGTGTCCATTATGTGCTTACTCTGTATTAACCATCAGGAGGAAGAAATTAGAATTACTATTATTATTATTATTATTATTATCATCATTATTATTTTATTATTATTTTTTTATTATTATTGTTATTTGAGCAAACGCCGATTTGCGGTTTCGACGTGGTCAGACCAAATCACAATATTAGATCTTATTGTTATTTGGTTATGACAGATCACAACCAAAGAATATGTTTAGCCAATATTAGATATTAGAGTGGTTCAAAAAGATATCCTTTTACTGTACGTTAGATAAATGCTCATGTGGAAACATACCAAAGAATGAATTATAATTAACAAATTCATTAAGTGAATAACTTTTTTGTCTTTTTAGATTCTTTGAGATGCCTTTTCTTGTTCCAAACCCGATCATTTCTTGTAGACAAATTCAGCTATTAAAAATACGACTATGATATTATATATGTTGGTGCTTTAAAGCTGTTTAGATTTCAGTTAAGACGCTCTCCCTGTGCTGCCAGTCAACCTAAAACTACCATCCATCTTTTTTTGATTTAATTTACCTATTTCTAAGCAAAATAATACAGATCGATGAATAGGTTTTCTAAATCGGCGCTTTGTTCGATTACCTACCTCATATTGATTATGTAAATTAAACTTTCTATTCCAACATAAAACCTGCTATTTTAAGATGACTACAAATTCTACGGTTGACTTACAAAGCTGTCTTTGAGACCTACCTTTTGTAATGAAATCATATAGCTAAACTGAAGTTTTAAGAAAGTGCATATAAACATCATGTTTGTGTCGTCGCTTAAAGAATCAGTGCCTTGGGTTTAACAATATAAACAAAATCGATTCGCCTGTCTGTAAAAATGATAGATTCACTAGTGTTATTTGAAAAACATCGAATAACTTTAATATTTGTTATGCTAAATGCAAAATAATAATGAAAACAATTAGATCATGTACCTCAAACCTATTGAACCAAGCCAACACTTTGAGCTTCCTATGTGCAGTGCATCTGTTGCTGTCGGTTAGTCATGTGGCATAATCAACAGAAACGGTCTGCTTATAAACAGCGCATGCTGAGTAAGCTGAGGTTTGGAAATTTTAGCATAACCAGGAAGAGCAAAAAATATAACATATTTGCATTTGATGTGTGAAATAATTCTCATTAATGAACAAAATATATTAATCATTAGTTACTGTAATAGTATCACAATCAATTATACCTTAGTCACTTTCTATGATTACACTTGGAAAGTCCATTCAGCTGATGTGTGAAATTTTGAGGCTAAAGATACCTGAAATGTTGTGGCTTATCGCAAATAATAAATAAATAACACCGCACACCAGTGATAACAAAGCATGAGTAGCCTTAGCTAGCGAGCACTTAACAGTGTGCACTTGCTTAAGCAGCCAGTGTTTGTTTGGACTTTGTGTTGATAGAGGTAAGACAATTAATGTGGGCAATTTGTAGCAAGGCAGAAATAATAAAAGCGGTATTGCGAGGACTGACGATAAGCTGCTTTAATATCAGTTTTAAGGGTAGAATTGTCGAAAATATATAGGCTTGTGACTGGTTGTTTAGTTTGTCTAACCTTTATAAGGAGTCTCGTTATGACCCTGTCACATATTCTCACATATCTTTAACTCTCCCTTTCCCTCTGTTTGGCTTGGTTCTAAATGCTTGCGTAGATTCACTCAAACATTTATTTAGACAAAAGAAATCGAAGGGTCACACTTAAGTGATCTTTTAACTTACTTTAATTTTCCTGTAATATTAGTTAAAATAAATCTATAGAAGCTGTGTTTCTTAATTAAGCAGTTTGTTGGGAGGAGGGGTGATTTCCGTATTCTTTGCAAGCTTTAGTCGAACTTCCCTATCGTCTTAAAGACAAAGAGCCCCAATTTAACTCAGTTTGATATTCCACGGAATTCTCATTCACATTAATCTGAAGTTTTGATTTAATGTAAATGCAAGCAATGCGCAAAGTTCTATACATTTGTGTATTTTATAACTGATCATTACTGAATATATATTGGTAATAAAACTTAAAACAAAAAAATGAATAAACGTAATACTGAATACATTATCTTTACTTTTTTTAGATACTTAGAGGCTATCGTTTGTACTTCCTAACACTAGATGATGGTATTTTATTGAGTAGCAATTGAATATTACTATATAACATTAACACCATCATGTAATTTAGCGTATTTGTTAACCCGAGTTTCCCCTGAGTTAAAATATCGTGGCTTCAAATATTTCCATAACGTGAATTTTATGCCTGAAAAAGATATATGTATTTTAAAGAAAACTTTGCTGATCAATGCAGTGAAATACAATGTCAAAGCAGTATTCATGATTTCAGAGCAGTTAAGTGAACAGTTCTATAAAAATTAAAAACAAATAATGTACAGAAAGAAAAAAGTTTTTAGCTCTGTAGTTAACTTTCTCCGTCCGCCAAACAGTGTCACCACATCAATGGCACAGTTAAAGCAAGCAATGGACGTGTTGTAGGAGCAATTTTAGGTATCTTTATCTTTTCCTGTCTCTCTCTCTCTCTCTATCTTCTATTCATGCCTGTCTCTCTCTCTCTCTCTCTCTCTCTCTCTCTCTCTCTCTCTCTCTCTCTCTCTCTCTCTCTCTCTCTCTCTCTCTCTCTCTCTCTTTCTTTCTCTATCTCTCTCTGTCTCTGTGTGTGTGCCCGTGGGTGAGAGCAATAGTGTTGTAAGTACACTTATTGCTCTTGTCCTTTGCAGTTCATTCCTCTTGTGTGAGTTTCAAGATAAAGAAATGAACAAGTGGTTTCGCAGGTGTAAATCATAAAAACAGGTTAAAAGATAACAAGTGGATTGTTTGGCAGACTAATGATACTGCTTACATTCAACTCTTCAAATTCTCTTCCTTAATAAAGATAAACTCGAGTGTAATTTATTCTAAAATGCCAAATAACAAAACCAACGTCGAATGACGCAATGCTGATTTTATAATGTTTCTATTTTGTTAGTTCAATAGTCATCAGCCTATCTTCCTGACATATTAATGTTGGTTTCGTCTCTTATCGTAATGTGGCATGATACTTTATTGCTCTACATATTGACAGTCTGAATAATTGGTGTGAGTTATATTTAATCAGTAACCCAAGTTCACCTGCACTATTCACTTCCTGCTGTAAATGCTATTTTGGTACTTAAATATACCATCCTTTTTCTTATCACATTGGATGGTGGTAGATTTGTCAACGTGTGCAATACATAACACTCATTACAGTCACTAACGCCGGCAAATTGCTTTGCTGTATATAGAGTATTTATATATATATATATATATATATATATATATATATATATATATATATATATATATATATATATATATATATATATATATAAGGCTGCTTTAGGCATTATCGGGACCAGGCATATATATATATATATATATATATATATATATATATATAAGGATAATATAGACATTATCAGGACTAAGCCTACATATTTTACATATATGGCATTAGCGGAACCACATATATTTGCATATTGTTTTATTTCTTTCTGAATATATTTGAATTTTGGGCAAATTTGATCGAAAGTCAATATCTAAGATATAAAATCTAAGATATAAAATCACGCATAAAATAAAATTAAATAATCTTTGGATATATAATATTAGTTGTAAGTCGAAATTTTACGGCGGTCTATTTTATGCAATATATAATATATACAAGAGCAAAATAATAAAACTAAAAATCTGTCAAAATAACAAAACGCTCGCAAAATATTGGAGTGCAAATAATATTACGATATTAATTCTGTACAACAAAAGGAAAACTTTATGTTTACAACAAATATATTACATGTGGCACCGAAGTCAAAATTATAGAGCCCGGCTTTTGAACCCGATAATTTCGTGGTCCCGAAAATGCCTATTTTAAAGGACATTCGGTCTCGATAATGCCTAAATAAAAGACATATATATATATATATATATATATATATATATATATATATATATATATATATATATATATATATATATATATATATATATATATATATATATATATATATATATATATATATATATATATATATATATATATATCTGTGTGTGTGTGTGTGTGTATTTGCCGAAGACATAATTGACACCTTTGCGCAACTATGGTAATAACGTTTCTACAAGATGTTGATTGAGAATTTTATACTCAAATAATATAAGCTTAATTGCTTCACCTCAAGTTGTGTGAAATATACGTAGGAATATCTCTATCAATTCTTTTCAAATACTCCTGCAGTGACTATCATATATCAGATTTTAAGCCCTTTTACTTTGCTCGTCTTATTTAATTAACTTACGTTCAGAGCTCCAAAATATGTTTATAATATTATACAGATTTTAAGAAGATTGTAAGTGGAATATACGTGCAAAAGAGTTCTGTTCGCTGTAACTGTTATGGACTGGCTAGCTTCTGAAAGTCTGCGTAAGAATTTACTTGCAAATGAACATATGATATTTTAGAGGCTTTAACTGTTGTATCACATTTTTGTTTTTCTATATTACAATGGAAACTAATATACTATCTTCCACAATAAAAGCTTAATATTTTTAAAAGTTCATCTCTTAAGAATTCACATGAAGCACAAGTTTTTATAATTTTAAAGGAGTGGCCAAAAGGCTCATGGGTGGTAGATTTGAATTCAATATTGAGTAGAATTCCTCACATGACATTATAGATTTTCTTCTTTTTATGCATTTATTGTTAGTTTTTACATTTTCGGTGGTTGGTCATTTTTCCTAGATTAACCATCTATTTTAGCAAAATTTGGTATATATATATGGAATCTTGTGCAACATCAGATTATACTGGTAAGAGAGAAATTTTGAGCCATTTTCGAAATTTCAATTTAATAATCGAAAAGGACAAGTGGCTTATGTTATTTCAAAAGCCAATTGAAGTGTTGGCCTTATTTTTGGAATCTCAAGAGCTGCATAAGAAGTTAGTGCACTTGGCCTTTCTTTATTTTCAAGGTAGCATTCAGCTGGCCTCATATTAAACAAACAGTAAAAGCCTCTTATCACAGGTAAAGCAATTTTTACCTCATATAGATGCATCCACAAGAAAAGAAATGATAAATAAGTGTTACGTTATCTAATCACCAAAACAGATTGAGACAACCGTGAAAAGATGAGATTTTGCTTGCCCAAAATCCTACTCAGTTTACATGAGTCGATGTAGACATTAAGATGGTGTCGATGAGTGCGAGTTGTCGTAGGGAAGTAACGAATTTTGTTGTACAAAGGCCTTCAGTCAAAGAAAGGTGACTGGCACTTACATTATGAAAGCAGTTAGTAGGGAGCTGAAGGAGCGACTGCATATTGATCTCACATCGAAGAATTTAAAATGAAGTTAAAATTGTTTATTGTTTCGATATTTATCCGGTTCAAGAGGTAGCAATGCTTAATAAAAAAAGTTCCAATAAGGCATTTAACAAGTCCACTTTTCATATAGTCCGTTGTATATTTTTTTTCAATTTTAAGGTCTGGGTGTAATAATCATAACGTACCCCAATTGGCATTCTGTTACTACTAAACACTCTCACGTTTACTAAACTTTAATGCTAACTAAATGAAAAACAGTTTATTTACATATGTACCTCTTGTAAGGAGGTTTTTTTTTCTTTTTCAAATTTTATATTCAAATGAAAGTAAGCCTCGCTTTCCGTTGCTTTATTTCATAAAACAATACCAGTTTGCTGTAGTATTTTTAATACGTATTTGGAGTTCTGGAGTTACTCCAAAACTACAGCGCATATCCCATGTCATAATTGTATATGGGTTATTTTACAGCACGGTGCTATAACTGATTGGCAGTTTGTTTTACAAGTAAATGTCGTAATAAAACTGTGGTATGCAATGTTGTTCAGTTCCATCCTATAATTATTTGTCAATGCATTGATTCACACCAATAGTTTTTTGTGAACGAAGCAAAGGAATTTTTTCATCATTGTCAGAGATAGAATCCCTTTCGAATGTTTCTCGTCCCTTTCTTGTACTATTGATGTTTCTTAGCGCATTCCTCCCGTTTGAAAACTAGAAACAGAAGGTACAAAAGAAATCTAAATTTAAGAAAAATGGCATGATAAAACAGCAAGAAACATAAATATACATGGAACATAAGTATGAAGATATATTTCCATATATATGTTACAGGAAATCTGTGTAATCCCTTTATGAAGAAAAATACGCAATTCCATTTTGTGTTTGCTATTTAACTACCCTAAGTGATACTGGAAGGCGTTTTGGGCAGTTAAACTTTTAAAAAATGTATTTTATTTTGTTACCAAATAAGTACCAATGTATTGTAACTTTTCCGTAATGAAAATAACGACTTTCCTGCACTCCTGCTTCGGTCTGCTGTTACTTACTTTTGCACTACAACCACATCACACGCAAAATCTGACTGTATCATAAAGAAACTTGCAAATCTTTTCTAAAAAGCAATCATCTTCCTTAAACCGTGTCAAGATCTAAAGAAATTATACATTACACAATTTTCTGTGTATTTTATGAATCCCTGATTATACAGATTCCTTATAACATATACAAGACAACTAAGGAAGCCTAACAAACTTAACTGTAAGGGCGCACTATCACTTACATAGTTAAAGCAGTTTTTGTCGTTCATTCAAAAACTAGTTCTTAATAAAGAGTGCAATTCATAACGTTGTTATATTATCAAAGCTTTGGATGCAACACAACTATCTAAAGCTCAACGATGACAAATCAGAAGTCGTTCTTATGGGCTGTCGCTACAATCTTTGTAAATATCCCACTGTCTTCATCCAAGTTGGCGAGCTGTCACTTCCAAGTGTACATTAGGTTAAAAACCTAGGTGCTATATTTGACTGCGAGTTATCAATGGATAAATTTATAGCCGCTAAGTGCTCTTCGGCTTCATATTACCTAGGAAGCATATCTCGCAGTAGGAAATACTTTGGATAAAGAATCTACACAAACTCTTATCCATGCCTTGGTGACTAGCCGTTTGGATTATGCAAATGGTTTCTTGATTAGTGCGAACAAGTCCTCCATATCCAAGCTTCAAGTTATTCAAAATTCGGCCGCCAGACTAGTAGCAAGAGTTGCAATGAGGGAACCGACCACACTCATTCGAAAGGAATTACACTGGTTACCGATTCAATTTCGTATAAGATTCAAAATTTTAGTTATCTGTTTTAGTTGGGTTCGTGGTACTGCTCAAGCCTATTTATGGGATCTTATTTCACTTAATAAAACAGCAAGAAGTCTTCGATCTGAAGACAAAATGTTACAAAAAGTTCCTTTAACAAGAATCAAGTTCGCAGAGAATTGTTTTGAAGTTAAAGCACCACAATAGTGGAATGAACTTCCTATTGACTTGAGATACTGTGATAATTTGCCATTGTTTAGAACGAAATTAAAGTCTCATTTATTTCTATAACTTGTGAATGAATATCTTTATTTCTAGTCATAGTTCCATTATTTGTATTAAATTTTAGTTTGAAATGTTATTAGTAATGTATATTCTGTTGTTGTAAAGTGCTTAGAATAAGCGCTATAAAAATGAAGATGAATAATAATAATAATAATAATAATAATAATAATAATAATAATAATAATAATAATAATAATAATAATAATAGTAAAAACGACTTTGTTAATAAAAAGCAGAGATGAAATTGTGGGGTAAATGTTGTCCATGTGGTCAATGCACACTATTTGCACACAAAATACTTACCATCCAAAGCGCAATAATTACACCAAGCAACAGTCCAGCGATAACGTCGTCAAAGTGATGCTTGTTATCACTGATTCTGGAACATTCAGCTTTAAATCATGTTTTGATGTGGTGATCTGAATTTATTTTATAACAAATAACCAGCGTAATTTACAAGCCTTTGTCTTCTAGCTCTGCTATTGATGTCATGTCTTGCGATTGTAAGTTATTCATAACATCATAGCATATTTGTAAAGTTAAATGAACTGATTGTTGTTGTATTATTTATCTGAATACCAAAACTTATTAAAATGTTTATACCTCACTCTTGAGAACTTTGATTTTGATTAATATAAGTAAATGGTATTTAAATGTACTCAAAGTTTAGTTTTTCTGTCACCTTGATAAGGCAAATACGCATGTTCCGCAATTGTATATAATCAGTACATTTTTAAAAGCAGTCCTGTTCAGCGAACGACAAAAACATTACCTGCTAGTACTGACAAACACAGCTAGCCATCCAAGTACAACTGCTGCACATTGATTCAATATCAAGATTCTTCGCCACGTTATTCTCAAAGCCAAATATTGCTGTCGTATAAAACATTATATTTCTGTCACTATAAAACGCATGTCTCGTTTGCACAAAATCCTAAATTTTGTAAAACACTACTGTTGATAATAGAACCAGTAACCAAGGTGATTTCAGTGGCGCTATGGGTACTACTAAGCTGGTAGTGTTTGTGAATACCCAGGGTACCGAGAGCTCTATATGTTTATTCTAGCCAATAATGGCTAATTGTATGTGTATACTGTCACGCAGAACACATATAGGAGAACTTTTGAATAGTAACATCCCTTAAATCTTCCATTCTTTAGATCTTTTCCATTATGGAGAGCCCCACAACTGGAACAAACAAACAAAATTCAGGGTTGGGCTTCATTAAACATTAGTGAAAGTGTCCCCCCTAAGATCTACAGTTTTATATAATGCAATAAATTCGTGAAATATAATAAAATTATATCTTGTGTAAGCCGTACTTAAAAACATATCTTTTAACTTACAATTAAGTATAGTGAACTATATGTCGCAAGACAAGCATGGCCAGAAGGAAATGACCGCCTGCAACAATAAATTCGAAAAGAAAAGATACAGGAAATAAATATATATTAATTAAACTAGACAGTGTTGATTCTTTCCACGTTTTTATACTGTGATTTTTTAAATTGACGTAACAATGCTCAACGATATGCAACTATCACATTTTTTGCATTTGTTCTGTTTTCGACCGTACACCCCAAGCAAAACCACTTCAGTTATCCAGCCTCAACCTTACATATATTTATTAGAACGGCAATAGACATTGCATAATAAAATAAATACCTAGCTAATAATAATAAGTATTCGTCTGGTGCAGTGCATTCATCCTCAGTGACGTAGCGCAAGTATCCTCTTTCATCCGTGCAGTTAATCCTTGACCAGTCAGGTTTACATACATCAAGGAAATGTGGTCGTAATCGACCTGACAAAATTTTTAATAATTAGACCACTTTTTACCATCAACATTTACTATGTGTAGGTTATAGCTTAAAACCCACAAACGTCTCGGTATGTGTGATCACCGCGAATCTTGAGGTGGAGGCATTATTAAGATTAGAGCCATAAAGTATGAGACGAATGTTCACTCCTCGTTCAATTTCATATCTATGATGTTACATTTACGAAACATTAAAGTTGAAGTTGTAGCACTTGATATCCGAGTTACAGTACAGTAACACATATATATATCTATTTACCTACTAAACATTGGGCAATTATTACTGTTGATGTTGCAGCTGTGAAACCCATCAGGAAGAATCCAGCAAATACGTAGCATTTCAAAACTGAGGAGCATATTTGTGTTTCTGTATTACGTAACCTATGACGACTTTCTAGAAGTTTCGAGGCAAAACAGTGGATGGTCTCAGTAAGAAAAATCTTAAAAATAACAATAAAACATATTTCATAAAATACACATACACACGCACACATGCACACACACACACATATATATATATATATATATATATATATATATATATATATATATATATATATATATATATATATATATATATATATATATATATATATATATATATATATATATATATACCTTTTATATAGCTTTTGGCTAAATTTATTTTAATGTGTCAAAACGTGGGTTTCACTGAATGAGTTTATAGATTCTCTACATTGAATATAAACAATCTGATATTTTGAAATCTAATTCAAAACAGCAAGAGTAACAAATTGGTCAAATTTATTCGATTCAAACAAATAGACTGAAAAACAAGTAAGACTCAGGTTATAATCCGTGCACTGAATTTCATTTTGGCTTACGTATTATGTGTAAGGTTTAAAGCAATCCAATAAATTCTTGAAAAAAAAGTTAGATTTATGTGTTTACCAGCGCTATCGGTCCTGTAATGGTGGAGATCAGTAACACGCTTTGTGTAATAGTATCGTCCTTATATGGGAGCGTTATGCTTGTATCATCGCAGAAGAAACCCCTCTTATATGAATAAGCAATGGTTGTCAGCAGAAGTGTCGGCACATACACTAAAATTGTAATGTATGGTTGACAAAAATGTTTGTTTATTTATTCTTAGGTTATTTAAGTAAAGTGACAGTGATTTGAAATTATTTGTCTTATCAAGAGCTGTAATTACATACAATCTGTACCAATTTCTACCCAGTTTAAATATAAATCTACACAATCTGTTGACTTTTTAATACATTCTTAAGTATTCACTTTACGGCAAAGTCACTAAAAAGTCATTACTTTTGTTGCAAAAAAGGCTTTATTGCGGATCACATGTCGAAATAGTATTGTTATACCTGTGCTGTAAGGCTAACTAAAAAATACCCACTTCTAACTCGTCCCCAGTTAGCACTCCCACATATAGCCCACGTCGGCTATACGTGGGACATCCCGTGTTCCCACGTCGGCAATATGTGTGCTTTTCGTGGGTTGTCCCATATAATTACGTGGGCGCTTGGCGATTTTGAAACACGTTCGGACGTATACCCCACGTGGGCTGTCCGACGTTGGCTATACATAGGCTGTCCCACGTTGGCAATACACGGAACAGCCTACGTATAGCCAACGTAGGTTTTAAGTGGGATGTCCCACGAAATTACGTCGGCGTTTGGCGATTTTGAAACACGTTCCGACGTATAGCCCACGTGGGCTGTCCCACGTTGGCTATGCTTTGGGACAGCTAACGTTCCAAAATAAATTTGTAACAATTTGTCACATCTCATTTAACATGTCGCCTGACCATTACTTTAACCACTGACCATTAATCTTTCAAACTACACTACAACCCACCATTCTGATTTTGTTTAGCAACTGACGAATCGTACTTGCCTGGGTTTGAACCGGGAACCTCTAGCATCCTACGTGTCGACCTTACCTCTACGCCACGGGGGATCCATGTAATAATCAATGTTATTCTTCCCCCAAAAGCTTCTCGTCCTCAGCAGTTTAATTTTTACAGTGATGATTTTGTTAACTGTTTACTGTTTACTTTTATAATTATTTGTTTAACAAAAATCGTTGTGTTCTGCTTTTTATACTTGGTATTTGCTTATATGGAATATCATTTAGATATCCTAATGTAATAAAAATATTCAAAATCAAATGAATGATGTCTAAATTCAACAATAGATTTTGCAGTTATATATTAAAATCATAAGTAGTATCTGAAATTTGTCAAAAAATGGTATTTAGTTTATATGGTTTTCCATGACAGTCCAAAACACAACATCCAATGATATTGATTTTTCATAACGCTCCAGTGTAAAACGTTGGGTATACGTGGGAGTAAGAGGAGTCATCCGACAGTGGGACATCCCACAGAATGCCCACTTGAAGCCGACGTTGGACAGCCGACGTGGGCTACACATGAGCTGTCCCACGAAGGTTATACGTGGGAGTGAGAGGAAGCGTCCGACAGTGGGACATCCCACATAATGCCCACTTGGAGCCGACGTATGACAACCGACGTGGGCTACACATAGGCTGTCCCACGAAGGTTATACGTGGGAGTAAGAGGGGGCGTCCGACAGTGGGACATCCCACATAAAGTCTACGTACAGCCGACGTTGGACAGCCGACGTGGGCCACACGTGGGATGTCCCACGCCCCACCGTGGGACATCCCTCTTGATGCCGACGTATAGCCGACGTTGGCTGTACCACTTGGGCTATACGTGGGCTGTCCCATGCCGGCTATACGTAGGCATTAGGTGGGACAAAGTGTAACTGGGACATCCCACACATAGCCCACGTGTATCCGATGTAGGACGTCCCACGTCCCACATCCCACGTAAAGCCAACTTAATGCCAACGTCGGCTATACGAGGGAGAAAATCTTGTGCTAACTGGGTCATGCCTCCATATTTGTATAAAGCTGTCAAATGCAAAATATATAGCTACGATGCTCTTTGTAATTACATGTTGTACCGTTAATATTAAAATGAGAAAACAAGCGAAAAAAAACTGCTAAAATCAGGAGTAAAAGTTTTTGTATGAACTTACATATAAAGCATGACGCAATGTGACCTGCCACTTTCCAAGCAGTCATAGCTCCTGTTCCGAGCATTGTCTCTTCTGCTATAGTTAACAAATGCCATTTTTCATTTACCCCATAAATAGTTTGAATAATGCAATGTATGATTTCTAAACCTTTTTTAGTTTTACCAATGTGATGTGAAAATCAAATGAATTCTTTTCAAAAAAATCAGAAGTTTATACATTTTATACAGTTTATACATATATATAGTTATAGAGTATATATATATATATATATATATATATATATATATATATATATATATATATATATATATATATATATATATATATATATATATATATATATATATATATATATATAGTGTACACAACAAAATTGTGCTGAAACTGAACTATTTATTGAGCAGTATTTATTTTGTCAGCAATTAATTTTCAACTGTTATCTGAATCTGTGATTACTATATGAGGTGGTGTGAAATTGCTTTGTAACAGAAATGGTATCATTCTGATGCTATACATAAAGATCACACACAAAGAAAATGCACGCGGATATATATATATATATAAACACTTTCATGCACAACTTGTTCAGTTGAAGTCGGAGAAAGTTTCCAGTGTCCCACCAACGTCGAGTTATTAGTTGTTTATTAACGTCAATAATAAAGTCTACCTTGCCGACAACTGATACATCCTCGACTATCCCACGTTCTAGTCAACGTTTCAGAAAGGTTGCAATTGGCAGATGAAACAACTTCTATTATCCGACATTGTAAAGACGTCAGGAAAGTGACGTTGTATAGACGTCGGTAATATACTAATCTACAGTCGACATCTAGCAGCGCCAGACGGCATGTTTCCCTCCACCCTCCTTCATCCGCTAACGCAGGATAGTATGAAGTCAATATGCATGAATTCTCATATTCTAAGTCCCAGTATGGTCTATTTACAAAGTGACCTATCATGTCCACTGATTCTGGTGAGTAATAGCATGAGGCTGTGGTCTTTGGTTGTGAATCCGACATTAAGACAACGTCGTATTTTCTGAAGTCTTTTCAACGTTTCACCAAAGACGCTGATAAGATGTCGGAGAAACTTGTGATTGCAACTAAAAACCAAGCTCTAGTCATCGCAGTTTCAAAGACGGTGGTAAGATGATTGATCTATGAATACAGATCTACAGTCGCAACCACTCATGATCAAATAACAACCAGATTTAATGCGGTTCTTTGGTAAGTTCGACGTCGCAACTTCTAATCACCGTTGGGTGGCACTGGAAGTTTTACTGGGAAGGGTGACGCCACTTTACATACTGGACTGTTTCCACTAAAGAAAACTTTATTTATGTATTTAAAATTTCGTGTTCTTAAAAAGTGTCTTTCTTACCTTGTGTGAATTTCTCTATTTAGTTTCCGCACATTTGGTGCACTACGTGGTAGCCGCTTTCAGTTATACTTATATCCTGCTATGTATTCAATAATAAAACAACCCATATAAAAATTAGATAAAAATATAAATAAATAATTGCTCCAATATATCTCAAAGTATATTGTTTTTGTTGTTGTTGTTGTTTTTTTTGTTTTTTTTTTGTTTTTTTTTTTTTTGGCAAACGTTAAAAGTTTTATGTTTTTTCTACAGAATCTGAACAAAAAGTTCTAAAATAAGCATATTTTTTACCTATATATAAAATTTTCGCCTGCTGTTTAAAAACATCTGTGATTTTATTTTCATAAATAATCCCATGCACAATTCAGGTTACAATAATATAATCAACATCCGGCATGAGAAAAACAAATATGAAGCAAATACACAGAAACATATACGCAACTGAAGTGTTTATCTTCGAATTGAACTTGTTGTTCTTAAATGTTCTTGGCGTTAAGAACAACGAGCTCGAGGACAAGGCTACGGGATGGATGTGTTGACCGATAAAAACGGTTGTCATGCGTGTCCATGGCTTTTTAAACGGTCTCTAAACGCGAAGTGCTAATTTTTTAAATGCTAACTCCTTTTTAACCAAACACACAGCAAAATTCCGAAAGTACCTCCTTTTAGTGGGAAATGCAGAGCACTTACTGAAAATTATCTTACTTTTCAACTTAACTGGCACGTGCGGACCCCGCTCAAAATTACCCCTCTTTGTCCGCGTTTTCTTTTTTTTTTTGGGGGGGGGGGGGAGCGAGGGGTGGAGACACGCATGGTAACACATTAAATACCAAGTGCACCCCCCACCCACCCACCAGGATGCCTCCACCCCTCCCTCAGTAATACTGAATTGATAAAGAAATCGGTCAAACTTGGCAAGAACAGAAGGGTCATCAACTGAAATCAAAATACAAATATTCCATCACAACTCCCCCCCCCCCCATCACCCCCCACCTCCACTCCCAACCCCAACATTACTAGCCCATCACAAAGGATTAGCGAATCTCAGATAAACTCGCCCAGTACACATGCGTCGTCGTATACACCTTCGGCAAACGTCACGACCAGACATTGGATAAACGTAGGGATTTGGTTGTGCATAAAAATCGAACCAACCAACTGCCGCTTTTGAGAAAAGGCTGGAAATTAATCCGCAGACATCGTTGCATCAGGTGTCGGTTCTATCGCAAATGTCAACATACCAACGGAGCTCATATTTACAAGATCCATGGTGCTCCAGAGTGGTCCATCTCCCATCTCCAATCGGTGGCGGTGCTTTAGACAGGCCTGGAGGCTCATTCCCTTCCAAGGAATTTTTCTTGGAAGTGACGTGAAAGTTTCCTTGGCTTGGAAGGTACACGAGCCTCCGGGTCTGTCGTAGATGCCACATATTCTGGCCACACCCGTGGTCTGTGTTTACTAGTGTTTTGATACAGTGTTAATTGATACAGCTTATGAAAAGAAAAAAAAATTTACCCTTTGATTGGTGAAAGTGAAAAGTATTGACAAAAGTAAGTGATCCGTCTGCATGTAATAGTCCTTGAAAAAATGTCGAGTGCACCAAGTGATTTCTGTCCCGATAACTAAATGTCACTGCGTAGTCACAACAAGGGCTGTATCATGTTATTTATCAACAGTACCGAAGCCCAGATCGCCCATGAGGTTGTTGTGCCTTCGAGCTGCAGCTTCCAGTAATTAGTTAGTCATCTGAAAATTGGTACTTCAAAAGGCATCTGTTTTTAAAACTTGTATGCAGCAGTTTAGTTGTCCCCATTTGGACGGAAGTCTAAAGAGGCAACATTACTCGAAATCGTGGGGAAATAGGCATTAGTCAAATTTGGTCCTAATGACCAAAAAAGAAAAAAAGTTATTTCAGCTAACCGGTGCAATGTCAGCCCCATTATATAGATTCTGCATCAACTTCGTTTAATAAAAAAAGGTTATATTTTCAACCAAAAAATCTTCAGATTAAATGACAAATTTCGTTGAGCTGAGGAAGGATATAAACGTTTACTTTGGGTACCAAGAGGAAAACCGGAAAAGGAGCAATTATTTGCCATCTTTCATTTGTCACTCAATAAGCTCCGCACCCCATCCCACCCCCCGCTCCCCCCGCCCCACCCCCATCAGCCACAAAGCAGTCAATATTCTCCGCCCATGCAAAAAAAAAAAAAAGCCCGCAACTAAATATTTGAAGTTTGTTCTGTTATGGCAACTTACACACAACTACAATGTATCAGTGTTTTTTTAATGGTCAAATGACAATAAAAGTGTGGCGATATTCGAATTACAATATCATATGCCAATGCAACTATTCGACTGTATAACAGAATTCATGACAGTAAAATTAGGTCTAAAAATTAATACTGCAGCTTTAAGCGGTGTTGTGTTTATATAATGCACAGGATAAAGCGGGTATCTCCTGAAGGCCAGGTTCATATACAAGGTAAAGTAGCACAAATATCATTGTTTTCCTTTACGAAAGTACCTGGGTGGATTAATGTTGGATGGTGGGTCACTGGGCCATTTCGACAAACTGGGTTACCAGTTTGACGTGTAGGTGATGCGTCACACCGCCGTTTTGACGCTGGTTGATAGGCTGCGCCGCTATTTTGAGGTGGGGGTTATGGATCACTCAGCCATTTTGATGCCAAATGATGGGTCACTCTCTTAGTTAGATTACTGGTGTTTCAGTTATACATAATTTTGAAGGTTTTTTCACAAAGCATTTTAACATATTCATTTAGTTGTTTATACTTAATACTTAATGAAGGAATTTGAAAACAAGCTAGATAAAAAAATGTCATTAAGTAACCACTGTAGCATATACGCCGTTACTCTCAAGAGATTTTATCATTTATTTATTTATTTATTTATTTATTTATTTATGCATTCTGAATGCTTTTTCATGCTCAACAGGTGAAATTTATCGCTGCGACATTTCAAACCAGTTTATAAGCACTGAACCAAAGAAACAGAAAAAAGTCACTGATGTCCTTCAATTATCGCCTGGTGATCATGTGACTTATTACAAAGCGCCATTCCAACGACACGCCATTGTGACTGATGTCGCCCCAGATGGGCAAGCATTTACGATTGTTCGTTTATTGTACAAAGTAAACGGCAGGACGTTGAACTATCCCAGTTTTGGTGATAAGCTTGTGAGGTCACCTAATGAGTACGGGTCCAGTTTAAAGAAGGTTGTGTATAATGGACCCTGTTTTGAACCGAAGGATATTGTAGTGCGGGCACAATGTTTGGTCGGTCGTAGGGCGATATCACCATATACTGACGTGGCGCGGGATTTCCCACAATGGTGCTGTACGGGAAAATACAAGGAGATCTTCAAGAAGATGCTTGTGTAATGGCCATCATCATGATGTAAAAGAGTTCTGATACCTCCCAGCAAACAACCGACGTCTTTTTTGGTTGAAAAAATGTTGTATTTTGGTCGCGACGACTTCACAACCATATTCTGACCTATTACCCCAAAACCCGACTTTATTCCGACGTCGAGGCGACGTCGGTTTTCTGACGTCATTCCGACGTTGCAAAACGACCAAAAAGCGATGAACATTATTATCGCTCACCGGAAATGGAAGTCATTTTGAAAAAGAGGAAAAAACGTAATTTTTACATGAAAATATTAGAATTTTGATGGCGCGTCGGTATTTTTCTTCCTAGATTGTAAAAACTGTACATGGAAAATGCTTTCGTGTGTATTTCACAACAGCAGTTGAATGATTAATTATCTATTAATTATATAACTCTAGTCAGTTTCGGGTCGGAATCCGACGTCGGTTCCAATTTCATATACAACCTAAAAGCGACTTAATTCCGACGTCGGATTTAGGTCGGAACCCGACGTCATTCTGACGTTGAAAACCCGACGTCGGTTCCA
Source organism: Protula sp. h YS-2021 (assembly GCA_949752745.1). NCBI lineage: Eukaryota > Metazoa > Annelida > Polychaeta > Sabellida > Serpulidae > Protula > Protula sp. h YS-2021. Next base: position 25,834,720 of record OX457031.1, on the reverse strand, counting down.
TTTCATATACAACCAAAACCGGCACGTCAGTCCGACGTCGGAAGCGTCGGGTCACGACGTCGACCCGACGTCATCCTGACGTCTTAATGTTTGCTGGGATAATGTACTAGTATGGGGTCAAGAAATGACCGACTGGCAGTACATTATGATATATTCAAACTCTAAGTCAAGTAGTCTAATTAAAATTTCATGTCCTATTCATTGAAAAACCATGTCTGAAAAAATAATGTACTGTCAGTGTGGTTACTGTAATGTACTGTTACAAGATTCATAACCAGTCACCCCCTTGGTTAGTGGAACTATGGCAATATGCCTTGACATAAACACAACAAGAATAGCTATCTGTATACGCTGTCATAAATGTTTATTTCATAGTTGGAAATAAGGAATATTAAGAAAAGAAAAAAATGCCGATTTTTTTTTTTTTTGTTTTTTGCGCAAAATGCGATTTATGCCACCAAAAAGAACGTCTGTATCATATACTCAAGACATGCATAAAATTATTTTAGCCGTTTATTTTTGCCCTGAAATGGAAAAATTCTGCCATAAAGAATTGGGTAAATCACGAACATAGGGGTACCGGATTTGGTCGCTGTTATACAGTTAAAATCATTTCTCAGTACTGTCACTTTTTATTCGAATTGTCAGCAACTTCTTTCCTTTGAATATGAATTTACATCAAAGATCTCGCTATAAATCTGCATTGTATGTTATTATTATTATTATTATTATTATTATTATTATTATTATTTTTATTTTTATTATTATTATTATTATTATTATTATTATTATTATTATTATTATTATTATTATTATTATTATTATTATTATTATTATTATTATTATTCTAGTTGTCCAAAGAATTGGATGAGTCGTTCAAAACTTTTTGGATGAGTTGTCCAAAGAATTGGATGAGTCGTCCAAAGTTTTTGGATGAGTTGTCCAAGACTTTTTGGATGAGTTGGTTTTTGGATGAATTGTCCTGCTCCCCACACACATGAACTTATTCTTAGCAATGCACCAAAGCCTCTACTGTGTTTACAGCAGGCCCCAGCTGTGAAATAATAGGAAACTATGCACAGCGAGCATCAGCCTTTTGCTCAGTGCAGAAGAAAGGAAAAATTACCCTGTCTTTGCGTATTGATTTGACCTTGAAACTAGAGCTCAAACGGATCCCGAGAACAGTACACGCGTACACGAGTATACGAGGGCTTAGGATCCGTGTACACGGAACTACACGGAAATATAACACATAAAGCTACGGTTACTAAACAAAGACAGTGTGTGCAGTAAACTGTTTATGTTGAATCACTAATGACTGTTTTTTTGTCAGTTATCTGCTCCCAGAGGTTTTTGTAATTGTATTTTCCCCCTTCCTTTTCAAAGAATTCCCAAACCAAAGAACTCTTTTTCTGCCATGTTTCTTTTTAAAATTTGATGCAATGTTAAATGCACGGGTACACTGAAGATACCATGTCCATAGCGTGTACCGTGTAATTACAATACACGCTGTGAAAGACAGTGCGCCGGATCAATAACTACACGGGGAGGGGCGTGCTGTCATGAAACAGCGCCACAGCCACAGAGCATCACATTGGTTTCGTTTCGCTCAGAGCTCATGAAGCAGTTCGCGTATCGTGTAATGGGTTTTGTATCCGTGTCATGCAAGACACTACACGGTACCGTGTACACGAGGATCCGCTTTCAGCTCGACTTGAAACCAACCTTAACAATAAAGAAAACATATTGACAGAATAAGTTTACGTCAAGTTCTGCTAAAGTTTGGTGTTAATTGGACCAGTAGTTTCTAACTGGTTGTGATGACAAAATGACGGGCATATAAGACTTTGGCTAGCCAAGTGTTAAAAACGTACTTGGAACATATAAGGTATAGCGGTCACTTATGTTCAGTCCTGAATTACTTTTGGCCACTTTCGCTAGGGTACTGTCGCTAAGACGAACCTCGAACGTTTGATAAATCATCCTAGGGTAAGATCTATTTTTCAAGAATGATGTTTATCTGCTGGCACTGGTAAAACACCTTTAATATGTGGATTTAGCAGCGCGCAGAGGACACGTTCTCCTTTAGATATTAAGTTTGGATCAACATTATGGGAAATAAGTAATTCAACAGAGAACTTTTCTTTACGCATTAACATATAATTATATGCAAACGTTGGGGGAGATGATAATGTATACATTCTGTCAAAATTATTGATAATACATCGTTCTGTGGTATTATCTAACGTAAAACCCATTCAAAGTGATTTAAAGTGCTGGTGTTGCTCTTGAGCTGGAAGTGCATTTTGCAATAAGATCGTGGGATTGTATTAAAATAATATGCATTCTAAGGTTGCATTAGCTCAATTAAGGTCATATATTTAAGGTAAGACGCTATTTTGTACAAAATAACCAATTTTGCAAACACAAATTGAAACATTCGATCATTTCATCTATGGCGTTTTAGTTACAAAATACTCACATTATATCAATCCCATTTCTTGCCTGTTGAAAACATTCAGGAAATTAGAAGTTGTAGCTGAGTCCATTGTGTAATTGTATTAAAATTCCGAAGGAAAGAATGTTATTTTAAATATATAAATTGTAAAAATTACAGAACAAAAACGTTCATACAACAGTCTTGACGGTGCAGAGGTCAAGTTATCTGCACAATGATAAATATATAATCGTAGCCCTTTTGCAGTCTGTTTCACAAGCTGTGTTTGCCAAAACATAGAATTTGTCATCTTGGCTAGGTTGGTTCAAATGCCATGCAGCTTTTGATTCCTCATTAGTTGGAGTTTGAGCCACGGAAATTTCAGCTAAGTTGGTTAAAACTGCAGTTTTATTTCCCGCACAGCAAAAGCAAGATATCATTAAAAATAAAACATTAGAAGCATACACTGGCCTATATTCCTGAAAACTTTCAAAGTTTCGGAATTCTGTCAAACTAACAAAATATTGCTACAGAACTGCTATAATGTCATTTTATCCATAAGACATTAGCTCATGTTTCTATCACTCTAAGTGTGTGTACGATAGAAGGAGATATAGAGAACCTATTCATATGTGGGTGGCACATTAGCCGGGCCTTTCGGTAGTCTTTTCCAGGGGGTTGAGTAGCTTTAAGTCGTTGGCGCTTTCGTATATGTTCGAAAATATTAATAGATTATATTAAATTCTTAATGGTTGGTGTAAATCCAGAAACACAATTGACAACCTGACTATAAGGGGCGAAAAGACTAGAACAGAAAAGATACCACTTCGGAAATAAACTTTATCATAGTGTTTCAGTGGTCTCGTTTCAATTATACACTGTAGATAAACAACAAAGAATAAAAAGGGTTCATAAAAGACTAAATAACAACAAACTTCTTCTTCTTTTCCATTTATTTCATAGTATACAGTAATGATATATTTACATGTGGAACAGAATGGTTTTGTACAGAAATTATAACTGCTGCAACGGACGATGTGGTAGTAATTTTTTTAAAATGGTTTAGCTTCTAGTTCTCGTAAACAAAAGTGACTTTTCAATAATGGATCCAGGAGAACATAGATGGGAGTGTTTAGAAAACAGAAACATTTATCCCTGTCCTTCACAGTTATTGTTAGCTTATACTTCAGTAATTGAAAACTGGAAATATGACTAATGCAGATCTGAGGTTGGTTTGAAACGAGAACAAATTTCACACAAGCGAAATTTTAAACATTGAGGTAAAAATTAGCACATCAATTTTTCTCGTCCAGTACCATTTTTGCAGGAGTTTGGTTTGCTTTCCTTTTTCATATGTTGAAATGTTGAAAGGAGTATTTCTTCCAAGATCGAAACCTTAATAGAAAAAATTAAATGAAACCGAAATGTTGCGCAACCTGTTTTTATGTTGTATGAATGTAATTAAAATGAATAGGTTAGCTATTGCATCAACGCGTCGTTCTTATAAAACCAACAAAAGCGTTTCACTGCCCACATCTTTGGCCTATACAAACAAACGAAACTGCATCTTCGTTGAGAAAAATCAAAGTATACAAATTTCTCTGTGCTCATCCACAGCCACAGCATGTACAGTGTGGCTGTTGGCAATGTGACAGGCGTTGTTGATAATGTCTCTGTAGCGATAACACGTTGCATTTTTTTTATAAAATTCACTGTTCTTTTCTTCGTGTTTTCATAATGAAAACAAAAAAGAAACGGGAACGAAAAGCATTGTGTTCCCCTTTACATCAGGTCCTACACATATGTAAATTTTTTGCGGCCACTGTGGTCAAAGGAGAAGCTAGCTAACAAAATGGCCACTCAGGTGCGGAAGATTTGCCCGAACAATTTAAATATACTCTTGGTAAGACCTGAAACGTATTAAATATAAACACCATTTAGTGCTTTCATACTTTGCAAAACACAGGAACGCAAACATAGTGATAATATATTACTTAGGTCAATCAGATATAACAGAAAATTCATCAAAATTAAACGCAAATATGAAACAGAGACAGATGCTTTACTTAAATTATCCAGGTAAATTTGTAACCAGAGTAGCAGGAGGAAAATAATGAGTGCTTTCAGGGCTGTGTGCGTATTGTCACAATACTCCAGAATATGTTAAAAGTGGTATTGTACGATGTTTACCAAAAAATAACACTAAGCCCTGTGGTACAAGCACCCATATAAGGCTATTAAGGAGTATTAACATGCACTCAAGTGTGTGAAATACACTAAAACATGGAGGTTTATAACTTTAGAATTAGAGCAAAATATTTTGGCAAAGACGATTCTGTGGTGTGCCACAATAAAATTGTATACTTACGTGGAAGCTCTAAAATTAGAAAACAAAAATTAAAAAAGCAGAAACACCATAAGAACGCAGCATAACTGTTCCCATGGCATCAGCCTCCGAAAATTGCAAGCTTATTTATTGGAACACCTAACAAAGACAGTTGATATCATTTGTACATTTTATCGGTATTTATATTTACATTGATATTTGTGATGTCAGGCGAGAATTAAAGCAAGCAAGCTTTAAAGGAACTACCTATGACGCTTACTTTGAAAACATAACATAAACTGATGGAAAACCATACCCCTGTGCACATCTACAATATACCAGAATATATTTCTATTTAAAATACACACCTCCATAATATATTTTTATTCGCAGTTTTGGCCATTAAACAAAGTTTAAATTTTAAATAATAAATTTGCAAACATAATTTTATAGTTTCATAATATTTGTTTAACTTTTATGACACTGCTCCTAAAAATTCGACTGCATATTTGTAACAAAGACGGAAAGTTAGTCTAGAGTGTAGACATTTTTTTCATTACTGACATACTTACAATTCAGTTGTTGTTATCTATTGCAGTTAACACCTTTGTATAACATCACAACTTTAATGCTACTATTGCCTCCAAAACATACACATAACTTTTATAGGAATTATTGATAGGAGACATGAAAATATTTATGCACATTTTACATCTTGTAACAATTTCTCACATAGGAGTATGTAACTTCTAATTAGTTATGCCATAGCATAAATTAGGACATCATTTCAAAATATACTCAATGAAAAATTATATGGTTTTTAGCTTTAGCTAGATTTTAGAGTTTAACTTAGTGATACTTTTCTTCAAATATCACTCAGACATAAAATAAAAAGCTGCATGGGTATGATACACGGGAGTGTTGATTTTACTATGAAATCACAATTTCCATTGAAAACGTGAGTGACACTTTCCGTAAATCACACGACTGTTGTTTTTCATCAGCCCATTTCATCTACTCAACCCAGAGACCATATGCGTTCCTAAGATATCGTTATAATGAATAGTGCAGTAAATAGTGACAATCGCAAAAACAGACACATAATCAATCTTACTCTCGTATACAATTCTTTATCCAGTTGAAAAAGCTACTGCCATAAAAATAAATACATGGCTAGTATAGACAATAGCAAATCGAAAAAATAACAAAAATACTGCTAAAAACAGAACTATGCTGTACAATAAGCATTGTAAGTATTACAGTAAAATTAATACTATAAAATTCCGGTAATTTTGCCAATATTTCCCTTGTTCTGACAAGTAACCTGAATACAATATGAGTAAATTGAATTACACATGAATATAAGTTTGGTTGAAGGTGTTCACATGTTTTCATAATTCTTATTGATTTATTGCGTTTTTATTTAAGCATCTAAATTCGACAAAACGTAGTATATTATTTTCTTTTTAGATACTCAAATAAATCATTGATTAGAAATAACTGCTACTTATTTGATTTTTTAAACTCGAAATAAACTTTAATTACCGCTGATTTCTATTTTGAGATACTCGTGATGATTTCGATAATACCAAGTGCAAATACAACATCACATATTTTTACACTAAAGAAGCTTACATTAATCAGAAAACTAGCGTGGACGGCGGAAATGAATTTACTACGACAGGTGTTTAGCAATAAAATATAAACAAGTGGGAAATTTTACAGACTGTACTGAAATACAGAGTATTCAGATCCATTAGATCCTAACAGTGAGTTATTTTGGTTGCTTTAGCTACTGTTAAATTGATTCTTAGATTTTGCATATAAATACAAATATAATTAAAAATAGAAGAGCAAAAATAACCGTCTCTTTCTTTTGCGCTGAAAAAGAGATCACGGTCGCCAAACAAAGCTAAGTTAAACAATATATAAGTAAAAAGAACAGACTTCATTGTGAAGTTGCAACGGCAGTCAGTATTTCGCGTTATGAAAGAAGTGTTGTGGACATGTATTCATTCATTACTTTTAAGACTTTGTAACCAACTGATCTTTCTTAATTGTTAAAAATCGAAGACTCAACATCGACATCAGTATCATCAAACTCATATTAAAAACCGGAAAAGTTCTCTCATTATAATGAGGCTGATCAGAATTTTTACAGCGAACTTTGACCTTTAACAACACAAACATAAAATAATGAATTAATGCAATGACAAAAAATTTCAAATCAGCAAGCTTTGTAGTTTATATGATAAATTAAATTATTGCACAACTAGTTATAGAAAGAAGTGATATCAATGTACTTCAAGTCAAGCAGTAACGTCTTTACAAATCAATATATACAATTATATACAAATGTGTGTATCCTTATGGAAACATTTTACATGCTGAATTATCGATATTTTCTAGACAAACACACAACTATTGGTGGTATGAATTCACTATTTTAGCCATTCAACAAAAAAATTTGAATCAACTGGCAAGGAAGAAAGATTCATCCCAACTTGGTGCACTGTTCGAAAGTTTGCAGTCACAGTTATACATATGCTTTGCTCTTGGCTGCGTTGCATTTACAAATGACTAGCATACTCCCTCAGAAAATCCTTGAAACTCCTATGCGTATGTATTGTAAATGGAAATTGTAATTTCACATCCTGTCAGAATTTACTTTAGCAAAAGGAAGTGTCTCTCCTAATGCTTAAGATTTATAGAACACCAAAGAATGCCGCATAAATTGCTGAATGGTACCAACTTATAAATGTCATGAATCGTTAATAAGCAATTTCTTAATTAATTTGCCCAGATCCCTATCGTAGTAGCATGAATGTACACTTACCGATTGTTTTCCTCAACCACCGTACTTATACAGCATATTACCCTGGATGGTTTTGACTTATTAAGAGAGAGATTTATGTAAAGCACAGCACCGGAATAATAAAAACGAATTTGATGGAATCAAAATGATTTTGAAGTCTCGTTTAACGAGATACAATTGACAAATATGTTTATTAAACTTTTAAACCAGTTTTAAATTTAAGACTCAATGGCCGCCAATTTTGAATTTCATGGTAGGTGATTGTCCCACTGCAGTCGCTTAGCTAAAACAATGACAACGAACGTCAACCCTGTTTACCACCCCGAGCTGGAATCCGGAAGCGGGACCTTGGAATTACTAGACGAACGCTCTAAGTAACTAGTTGATTTCGCTATCATAAACGGTTTTCAACATTGTTTTGAATGTGATTTTTATGTATGATTTTGGGACCTTTTATCTCTGAAGACTTCATCGTTTTTATTGTTTTACTTCATACATGGCTTCTATAGCAATTTTGCCACTCTAAGCACATTAGATTCAGATTTCTTTCAAGCTTACAAGTATACCGGAACAGAAAACGGAGTATACCAGAACAAACTAAATAGATACATATGTTATATTTTAGTGCTTTGAACAACTTAGCTGTATTTCATACATACGATCAAGACAGGAGAAACCGAAGGACAATTTGATCATTTTGTCGAATGAACCAGTCGAAAACCGATGCTTAAAAATTCATCTGTTTTGTTTAGCAAATACAGTATCAACAGAACTCATACAATTAATTGACATGACTATACTTTATTACCGAAATACAGAAGAATGAAGTACACATATGTTTGATTGCTTGATTACAATATACTTAAGTACTTACGGGCATCATAGATCATTGTCTTCATAAGGACAAGCTTCACAATACCCATTGACTTCATTACTGTACTTTGTGGCTGTACATGTATGCCTTCGGAATCCATTATATCTCTCCAGACCCTTAGCACTGTATATATCCACACTTCTTCCTGTACGTGCAGGGTTGTTCCTACTGCTGTATGTGTTCATACTGAAGTTATCATTATTGTTTCTACGTGTTTCATTCCTTATGTTTCCATTGCTTTGCATCATGCGTTCAGTGCGACGCGTAGCATTCGACCTCGTTGGAACACGTTTATAGGAAAAAGTCGTGAAGTATCTTATCACATCTATGATTAATTGAAGCACTTCGGCTAAAGTGATAATGGATATCCCGACCCATAGGCCAAGCTGACCACCGATATCCGAAACCAACTGATTTCTAGTATAATCCTCCGATTCTTGTGTTTTCACGACATTCGAATCTGCAATATAGACATTTAAGCGTGCAAAATTCTTCATTGTTGATTCTCTGTCGCTGACATTAAAATATTTTTCAAATAAGTAAAATTTATCCATTGTATCTGATTTGTTAAAACGTTCAACGAATTGTCCAATTTTTAATACATCATAATAAGCAGCATCTCCTTCATATCCGGAAGCCGGCCATTTTGAAAGGCTATAGCTGACGTCATACGAGACTTCATCGCAAGGAGGAAAACAGCTGCAGTTTTCCATCGCTGTTGTATTTTTTGTTATCTTTGCTTTCGTATTGCGAGCACATTGAATGTTTTCATTGAGTTGGAACATGGCTTGTAAGCAATCATCATATGCTTCATACATGCATTTTTCTGGTACATTCGAATCATTTCGACACGGTGAGACCGCTGGTTGTTTTGGCAATTTTGGCAAGCCAATATCCGAGCACCCACATGACTCAACTATCAAGTGTTGAAGACACATCTTTTGGCAGGCCATAAGACGATACCTGGCTGTTGTGGAGTCAAACGGATTATTCTGAGAGCAATTGCCATGTGGGGGCCCAATACGAATATTTCGTCGTGGACGTATACCAAAAGAGGCAGAAAATCCGGGCGGAACATCATATCCTTCTGTAAATGGATAAGGTTGAGTATTCGGCGGATGTATCACTACTCTAACACCTTCCGATGCCGACACAGCACTTCTCCACTCGTGCAATCCCGGTAACATCCGTATTTCCTTGTTTTTATCTAACATACCACTTCCGGATAATACTATTGAGCTCCAACCATTCTCGATGCCTTCCGCCAGAGAATCATCTATGTCGTTTTCTTCTGGCGCAGTATAAGTGAAACAATTGAAATAGTAAGGATCAAAGAACTTAACAAAGTCTCTATCCCTGTTACATCTATGCCCGGCATAGTGGCAGTTCACAACAAACCTGCAAGTAATACAATACTGTGAAAATTCGCGACATTGCACCTTTTTTTTTTTAATTGTTACATGACTTTGGTAAATGCTGCAATTTGATTGGTCGATTCCCAAATCAATAATGTTGACTGGAACACAGAATTTCATAGATATTCCAGCTTTGCTTAATGGAATAGTCAGTTATGTCATGCAACAAAGCACATATTGACTTATTTTAGATCAACAGTAAAGACAAAATTGATCAGTAACGAAATAAATCAATACCTGCTAAATATTTTCAAATGTTAATTATATACTGCTTGCTCAAAACACAATAATATTTTAAGGGAAATGGGCAACCTGTCAACAGTCATTTTTGTCATATGACATAAAGAAATGTTGAGGTCATGACAAATTTCAAGTGTTAAGGAATATTTTTTACACATCTGTTTGCTTTGCGACAAAAGAAAAAACATTAAAAAATTAATTCAACAAACATATTTACGAATGCTTTATAATTAACACGAATAGACGACTGTCCTTTTCAAAATATATGTGAGATATTTTTTTTCTCATTTGTAAACTGAATTTGACATGTAACATCTCTTTGCTGTCCGATCAAATATTCAACATTTTTCTTTAAAAATACCTTTAATTCAGAGATATATCAATTCACATGTTTTGGCACTGATTGCGTTTTTTTTTCAATACGCACCCTTCTAATTGCACAGCAACTTCCGAAATAATGTCTTCGTCTATGTTTGCACTGAACTGCGTCCGTGAGAATATATCCTGGAAAATCTCTGCATGCTGGTCTTGATATTTCCAAAATAACGGTGCATATTTGGCTACTTTTGACATATACTGCTGTACAAAGGGTATATCACTTTTATTAATATTATTAGACGGATGATCGTCTTCGAGAAACATTCGATTTAATGAGTTCAGAATATAAACATCAAGGTTTCGCATATTGCAAATGGATATACTGGGAAAAGGCACGGGTGTGGGAACCACTTCGACAGTGACTTTCTTTGGGTAGGAAAAGTATCTGAAACACAAAAATATGTGCCTTGTAAAACAGATTTTAAAAATGTGTTTCTTAATCGGGGGATACTACCATGCCAACTGGTTACTTTACATGCCCAGAACTTTTAAAGATGACTCCTAAACGCGGATTGATAATTTGGAAATAATACCCCCTTTTTAGTCTAACTCATAGCGTAGTTCTGAAAGGATCCCTCCCCTTCCACTGTGTAGGCAAAGTATAGTACTGAATGAAAATTAACCCTCTTGTTATCGAAATTGGCACTCCGCCCGGCCCGTGTCTGGCTTCAAAATTACCCCCACCCCCTACCACTTTCTCCTCGTTTGTTTGCTTTTGTTTTTTTTTGTTTTTTTTTTTGGACATATGTGGTGAAAAGTAGCCCCGGGAATTGTAGAAACATTGTGCGCTGTTATAAGGCAAAAAAAGTTCTAAAATGACGATCAGATCGAATGCCCATCAAGCTAATTTATACCTAATTACATGTGCATGGGTGTATATATATATATATATATGTACCACTATCTTCTCAAGTTATTTAATTTAAGATGGATTGTATTGTGACCAGCTATTACCTATGGAGCACCTCTGACATTTGAAGACAAAACATTGAACCAGCAGCGATGCAAATCAAACTCCAAAACGTTCGGCCCATTGTTGACTTCGAATTAATCACCTGGGTAAAATACAACAGATTTCCAATAAAGCATCAATAAATACATCAAGGTGTCTCACGTAAAAAATAGTCTGATATAAGTCATAGCATATGCTCATTGTCTCTTTAGTTAGAACGACAATTAACACATTCATTGTTTAATTAAATCATTATTGAACGCTATAAAAAATAATCAACTGTTTTTTTTTTTCGCCTCCATTGATCACATTAAAACATGTTTGATAACCAGCTGGCGAAGCTGAACGCACGAAGGAACACGTCAGATGACTAGTGCCATCCTATGTTAACTACAATCAATAACACTAAGCCAGAGGGCAGCTGTTAAAATAAGGGTGATTTATATTTACGCTGATGGGCTATTGCGCATTAAATTGCAAAATGTTAAAACATGCATTGCTAACCTTAGGAACGCCATGCATGGTAGTATGTGTCGCGAATGTTTCCAGTACTGATCGAATCGCCATCTCGTATTGAGCGACCATCAGCCATGGATTTGCAAATTAAGTCCCTTGTATCGTTATAATATACGTCGGCTTACCTACAACTGAAAATAAACACACATGACAAAAAAAGTTTCAGAAATATTAGTATAAATATACACTTCAATTCCTGTTGAAACAAACACATGTTAAGCATTTGGTAATTGAGAAATTATCAACTTGTAATCAGAAAGCCTCTACAGTTTAATTATTTTAAATCATAAAGTGTGTTGATAATACAAGGTAATCTCTATGTTCGTCATTATAATTGTCCATAAGACTTGACCGCCAGCGACTTGTCCACCCCACCATCGGGCGACTTGTCCTCATGCGATTTGTCCCAAACCTATTGTATTTATTTGTGATACAACAAAAATGACCATCCGTCCTCAAATCGTCCACAATTATTTTGTGCAAACTGAATATATTTTATAGGCCCAACTTTTATATCCAGGCGTGTTCTGCAGAGGAAGAGAGCACTGGAGTAGGCCATATCTACATCCTAAATGCAGCCTTGCAGGCATCCATATACCTCAAACTAAAGAGGCTAGTTTGAATACATTCTTGGTATATGCCATTATCTGAATCACAATGATAAAGTAATACCGACCGGGAGGAAATGACCCCAGCATGTGTCACTGCCTGTATGTTATAGTCGTTTACTAAGACTGCAATTTATTCTTGCTAAGGCGATCATAAAATTAATCTTGTCTCTCCTCCTCCGCCTGGGTCACTAAAATCGCAAATAAAAAAGTGATCTGACTGGATTTTTAAAAAAAAATACAGAAAAAAATCGACAGGACAGCCTGTGAAACAATATTTCAAATACAAATTTTGACCGATGCCGAATGATGGAAATTTTCAAAATTAAAAAAATATATACTCAACAAAAAAAAGAAACGCAACACCTCTAGAGGGGGTTAATTTTTTTTTCTATTAGTATATTTAATTTTTCTTGTACATTCTATTACTTGGAAAATGATTGTCCAAACAATGTGTCAAAATCATTCCCCGCTCTATCTTACAACTCGAGCGAGCAGTCACGTGACCCAAACTCGTAGTCTAGGACATTGTGAAATAACCGCTGAGAATTATTGAATTATTTTTTCATAGTCTCAACCCTTAAGAAAAGAGTGCACGTTGTACAAAATTTGAAGTTTCTGGAACGATCGTCCTAGAACGGGCAGGCCACGGTCAACGACCCCAGACCAGGACCGACAGATCCGCTTGTCACACCCTATTCAACCCTATTAGGACACACGAGATATTAGGCTTGTGAACTGCTTTTCGGATACCTTCAGTTTACGTAAGCATTACAGCGTAACGATAAGAATGTAGCTTTGAATTTTTAGAGAAATGAAATTATCTATTGATTCTGAGTCTATACCTAAAATTTTGTTGTTATCTGTCCAGTATTGACAATATAACAGCCATTTGAAAAAGTTGCGTTTCTTTTTTTGTTGAGTATATATCAAAGAGATCACCGACAGGCTGGATTATTTAAGAAAAATGGGATGAAAAAACAAGATCGTTCTTTCTGGTGTTCAAACATTTTCAAACATTGTGAATTTATATCCTTCGCATATTTTAACATAGGCTTGCCTTGCAGTAACAGCCTCATTAGTATAAACAACAGAAAAGAATCCGTGTCGAGAGAATAGCCACTGCAGCCAAGCGTCATTGCGCAGTGTCTGGTGTGCGGCTCAAACGTAAACATGTGCGTCACAATTTTTTACGTCCTTTTTAAATTTCTCACAGATCATTTATCCAATTTAGAAAAAACATATGGCTTAAAAACTTCGGTATGCAAAGGGTTACTCCACAACACAATGTGCGAAGTTCTTATTTAAGCTGCAACTGAAAAAAAAAACACTTATGAGGGCAAATTTGAAAATATAGAAGTTCATCGCAATTCTAGCTTTTTTTTTCAAACTATTTACAACCCGTAAGCCCGTTATCACTCTTTCCCCTAGACCCGTCATACAGGGTGTTTCAAGTGGGAAGTACTTGAAGTTTTACCATAATGAATACAGCATGTAATGGAAGGACTACATTGCTCCTTGTGTGCTCCGATAGCTCTAGTTTAATTACAAATTGCCCTACTCATACATTTGTTGCCTGGCACTGGGTGATCATTAGGCCAATGATTGATGCATCTTGACTAAACGGGAAACTTTATAAGCTCCACCCTTTGCATTTGTCCCTTTTAACTTCTGCAGACAGCCAGGGGTTCGAGTGGTTCGAGGAGCTGTTGCTTGATAAGAAAAACTGCGTGGGCTGTCAAGGGTAGCGAGGCAATTAACAATTATTGTACGATACCACTCCACATAACTCGCATTTAATTGTCATCCATTCCTTTCATCATTCCCCCCTCTCTCTTTATCTTTCTCTTTCTCTCTCTCTCTCTCTCTCTCTCTCTCTCTCTCTCTCTCTCTCTCTCTCTCTCTCTCTCTCTCTCTCTCTCTCTCTCTCTCTCTCGCTTTGTGAAACACAGCAAATTCCTGAAACATCACACTTTGTCACTCTGTTTCAAATTATTGACCGGTTTTCCTAAAAGAGCATTCAGAATTTCAACGTTTCTATTATTTATGTTCATAAAAAGGTTTGCTTAAGATGAAGGAGACATCCAAGTGTGATGTACTATTTCACGTTAGCTCTCTTAGTTCTAAATTTAGTTTTGTTAGTGGCAATGCAGTTACGATACCGATAGTACCTTAATACCTCTTTTCTTTTCGCAGTAAACATTCCAACGTGGATGAAACGTCGATGTGAGATTTGCAAGGGTAGACCCGACCAAACCCAAGCTAAATTTTTGTGTATTTTCTTTTGTGCTGTTGTCAAGACGACACGAAAATTGTACTAGGATTTATTGATGAAGTTAACTACTGTAACACAATAAATAAAAACATGGCTTGTATGCTTCAGTGAGCTAATGTACCTCATCTTGGAGCTTGCAATATCGCTCATCAGATGACCCCCTTGGGTTTCACTCAACGAAAATATTTACCACTTATATTTGCATTATTAATTCTTCCTATGATACATTGTCCGCAAGAGACTCTGTAATGAGTCCATCGTATGTGTGATTTTTATCAAAGTTCTGGTTTATTCAAAGAGTTCCAACACCAACATGGCTTAATTCAACCCAGCATGAAATCAATACGACCAGTGCCAGATCAGATATTTTAGCTTTCTTCCAAAACAAATACAAAAGAAAACGTAACAGATAAAATATAACATATCGAGATTTAACATTGATAGTGATCTTTTGCAATATTTAACAGTCGAATCCAGAGATTCCAGGCCCTTCCTGAATGCATTCCTAAACGAGCCTTAAATGTAACGTGAGCAATGTATGTTTCCTAATAAATTATGGTTTTAAGATTAACATCAACAGTTAAACATTTGATTGAGAACACCATAATCAGTGTTGTTTTTTTTTATGATTTGAGGTACCGATATTCTACCTGTATTATTTTAACAGGTTTGCATTTATGGCGTTAACATGTCATAAAACGTAAAAATAAAATGCTGTACACGTATGATGTATCAAGCCTGGTTTCACGTTGAACTCGAACGAAGCTACCACGTCCCAAGTGTCTGTTCTCAGCAAACGCACAATACGTTGTCTTCATTCAGTTTTGACAGATCAATGGAATTCTCTTAATGTGTGTAATTAAGTTCCTTTTTGACGCTTATGTTTATGAAAATCTGTGTATCGCTCTATAAACGAAAAGAGGACGCATTGTTTCAAAACCCTGATTATAAAATAGATTTGCTGTATGGCTGACCATTAAGGGCAGTTCCAGAAAATACCTTTAAAAAGGAGCTGAAGAGCTCACACCAAACATGTGTCATATTACAGGTGAACATCAATGCAAGAAGTAGTGATATAAAGTGTGGTGTTCAGGGCATGATCAAGAGACAAACGCCACCCCCCCCCCCCCCCCCCTTCCCCTCCACTTTGAAAACAATCGGCTCGTCGCTATTTGGTATTTTCAAATTTTCATAAGGCGATTTTCAGTTTTACGGGGCTTATGATGCCTATTGATTTTTTTAAATCGTGTTTTTCTTACCGTTTAAAAATAACCTAGGGCAATTCAACACCAGACTTAAACTTCTTGTATTTGCCAATGAAGGACAGAGATTCTTTTTCGTGCCGTGATTGGGCATGGCGTAAAAAATACTGCAGTTCGTAAAGGGCTTCCCTCAAAAGCTGTTTTTTTTTCCTGAAGACAATCGATCAGCCCCCTTTTAATAGACAAAATAGCTAAAGGGATTCTGTCAAGCATAAAATTACAGCAGATGCTTTACATGATAACACTCTATGGATCAATTTAGTTTTGTTGTATGAATTGGTAAAAAAGAAACAAAAAGCCATTGGACTTCAAGTTAGAAAATTGGTAGTTTATCGATCCCAAAAAAACAACGACAATGACCCCAGAACTAAGCTGCTTGACGTTTTGTTGAGAAGAGAGAACGATTGGTCAATAAGCGTACATCTATGGCCACATGCGTACGTACAAATATCTTTTTGCATAAAACACCATAGTAAAACATGACCTCAAACCATTTATGCTCGCCTGGTCCTTCGACAAACATTTTAACCTTTCGAATTGTTTCTGTGTCTCTACCATACTGTAAGGGCCCTTTGCCTAAACTTTTAATAATAAATGATGGCAATAAATATTAGATAAATGTCGATAAACGTTTCTTGAACATTGTCGAGACGTTAAGTATAACAAAATGGCAAGCAAATTTGGTTTGAGGCCAGCGTTTTTACAACAATTGTCAGCGACGTTGTTCTTCCCAGTAAACATTCTAAGGTCGATCTAATGTCGATTTGAGATGTCGATCCGGCCAAACCACGAGATTAACTCTGGTTGTACTTTGGTTGTGATTGCTCGCGATCACAGACTAAAGTATAACCAGTGTCTTTAACAAAACCTTTAATAGCGTTTGGGTAAGCAACGTTGTTTAGACACTGCAACGCAACTTTCTACGACGTCTAATCAACATCTTTGGTTCAACGTTGAAGTGACTTCCAAAAAATCGACATTGGATAGACATCGGAAAAAATCGAAGTTTTTAGTCGCACAGCCAAAAATCAGCCTCCCTGGATATCGATCACCGAAAATGGTAGCCATGACAGGTCACTTTGAAAGCAGACCGAAACGTGGACATGAAACATCAGAATTGCAAGAGCACGCAAGTTTTTCCCACCTACTTTTGAGAGCTTTTCATGGAAATTTGACTTCCTAGGTATCCTGCCCGACCCAACGATGGCCCAGGGGTGGGCTACTGTGGCGGAAGGGTCACCATGGTATGACTGTCGCTGTCTTGGCAGCGATTTCCGATCTCTATCGACGTCGCTTACCGACTTCTCTGGGAGATACACGTTGTTTCACATTTGCAAAGTTGATTGGCTGTCAGATAGTCGACGCCTATTGGAAGGTAGACGTCGTTTCGACTTTTTTCTTTTAAAGCATCAAATATTCCTTTATCTGGCCCAAATTCACTTAAATGGCACGGTTGTTACGTAAAAGGCGACAAGCTTGTACCAATAAAGCGAGCATGAATGTAATCTTCTCACATATTGCCGTCGACGCTCTAAGGCAGACTTCTTAATTTTCAGATGCCATTTTATCCTCTGACATTTTATTAGTATTATGCATAAAATTGCAAATTGGCACAAACGTCTTACCGAATCCAGCGTTGGGAAGTATGCCAAAATATCCTTCTGTCAGGGCCAAACTTTCTGCTGTACAGCTTGAACATGTTATTCTTGTAATGTTCATAGATTATAATCACTTTAAAATGGAATGTTTTGGAGCGGTCCAGAAACTTGACACACATAAACCATAGTTTTTTTTTCCTAAAAACGAAGCTCCTTAATGTCAAAATCAATGCACATTGATTTTTATGAAATAACAGCAGTGAGATAGACGTCACTGATTTCGTGAATCAAGAACAACGCAGTTTGCCATGTAATGCCGTTTCACAATATTTTCCAGCTTCCAGATATCTTTAGATTGCCCATACCTGCTAAACATTAATTTACAAAAAAAAACAAACAAACAATAAAAAAGAAACAACCATAAAATGAAATTCACAAGCAAACAATTGGTAACTCCATGTTAATAATTCATGAACTTATATAGGCATGAAAATTTCGTCGAGTAAATTCTCCTGAAAAATTGAACTTATCCCACGAATTCTCGATTAATTGCACCTATAATATACGATATAGATGTTCAATGGCCTTTTCCTCATCAGTCTGTGGCCTAAGCAACCAGGCATCAACGCATTCCAGTGACCAAAACAAGCTTGCGTGCACCACCTCAATATTCTAATCCTTGCCGATAGTCATGCAGAACTGGAAGCATCGTCGTGGTTATGAAGAGGGTCAAATGCCATACCTTACTTACTTTTAAAAAAAACATGCCCTGCTAAAATATTTAAATGACCTAATGTATATATGAGTGAATTCAAGAGTACAGTGTGCATCCGTAGCCATTTGGACAAACCTGATAATTTTGTACTTGGGATTTAAGATGTTGGTATTTTTGTTGAAAAGAAAATCTGACAATTTACAGCTTTATACGGCCAACAACCAACACAAGCCATAACTGTCTTTGAGAACGTATACTGTCTGAGAGATGTTATGAACAACGTCATAATTACAACACTAAACAGACCGTGAGACCACTATGGGTTAACAACTCATGTTGTCTCTCACCGAAATAGTAGCCATGACTTGGATCATGCTCTGCTTTTCCAGACTGAGAACTGTTTTGCCTAAAGTGTGACAATTTATGTTTAGTAGATCTCAGACTGTTGTGTATCAAATTCAAAGCTGACGTATATAAAAAGTAGTTCCGCTCTCTCCATAGCAGTGCCATTTCTGCGCAATTTCTTTAGAAAAAAATATGCCCAGTACAAGACATACTTAATCACGGTAGAGGTTGGTTTGCTAGATAACAACGGGTGGGTGGCTTGTCAGATAGAGGCGTTCACGCGTCTCCTCCAAACGAGATTTTTTCTTCGATGAAGCATAGTTCTGTTTGTCTATGTACAACGTTGAGAGAACGGCTTTTTCTCAATATGATCGCTTTCTGGCGTGCATTGTTTTGGCCTTTATCATGCCACTACAGACCGTCTGCCGTAAGTCGGATGTTTACTAGCATTAAGTAGAATTTTGATTGCACCAAAACTATGGTCACCTGAAGATAAGCAATACATCGACAAATGAACAGAGACATAACAAGCTTGATATCTCGCCATGTCAGTTGCAACAACTTGAAATATCCCAAAAAATATACCCACTCGGTTCCAACAGAATCAAAGCTGCATATTAATAAGCCACGCATTATAAATCGCATTGAATTAAGTGTTTAAAAGATGACCTTGGTGAAGCAATAAAAATTAATAAACTTATTCATTTAACATTAAATAGAAAATATGGCCGTGGGATCTACAAAAAACGACCGATTCATTAACCTTTTTAACCTGAAACAACGGTGCAGTTTGCCAAGATCACCCAGCATACATTTAGTCTGACGCATACATCGTTTTGATATCATTTCGATGCCACATTAACGTCGTAATAACGATAAGGCCGAAGCGACGTTGTGACTTCTAAAATCAACTACAGCATTGTTGTGTAGAACCCTGAGAAAAGGGGTAGTGAGAACGACAAGGTTACAAGGCCGTTGTTACGTCTTTAAAATGACGTTAAAAGGGAAGTATCATGATTGCTGCATTCATTTGATATTTTACCAGTCGCAAACATTGCTGAACCCAAATTGAAACACACAATGCAACTAGACCGAATTTCGCTACACGTAGCGAAATGACACCCACTTGCAATGGTATAATCTCTCTGGTTAAAGACACATTTTCAGTCTTTAAACATAATTGTCAGCTTCCGACTTATTATCATGAACAGGGACATCGAAGTAAGTATAATGTAATCTCAAATAATCAAATTCACTTTTCTAACCGTTTTCGAGATAATGGTCAACTTCCGGTTTTTGACCTTGACCATGACGGAGGAGGTCAAGGTCAGGGAGATAACTCTTACATAACGTCTTTTAGGCCCAAAGGGTCGAAAATAAGCTCAAAATCGCTCTATCTCTAACCGTTTTCGAGATAATGGTCAACTTCCGGTTTATCACCTTGACCATGACGAAGGAGGTCAAGGTCAGGGAGGCACCTCTTACATAACGTCTTTTAGGCCCTAAGGGTCGAAAATAAGCTCAAAATCGCTCTATCTCTAACCGTATACGAGATAATGGACAATTTGTCTCTAAGGGATTTCAATATACAAAAGTCACATGACCTTGACCTTGACACTGAATGTCGAGATTCCATCAATGATGTTACTGCCTACTGACACTGTACACGTGTTGAAACAAGGATTTGAGCGCTATTTCCAGCAAGTTTTCGTGATGGAATAGGTTTTTGAAAAAATATTTTGACCTCAATTTGACCTTGACCTTGAAGGTCAAGGTCAAAAAATTTTGCGGATTTCACGACAACTCATTACCCTCTATGTTTCTGCCAAATGCCGTCTTTCTACTACAAACCGTGTAGGAGGAGTTTTCTGGAAACCAATTTGAGGTAAAAAAACTTTGACCTCAATTTGACCTCGACCTTGAAGGTCAAGGTCAAAAAAATTTGCGGATTTCACGACATCTCATCACCCTCTATCTCTGTGCCAAATTTCATCGTCCTAGGTCAAATAGCGTAGGAGGAGTTTTCTGGAAACCTCCGTGACGGAAAAAAACTAAAATAAAATAAAAAAAAAGGAAGGAATAAACGGCTAGAATTCTTTGCAAAGCATACCCATTTGCAAACTATGTTTGCAAGTGGGAATTACAGATAGTTTGGATATATGCATTCGATACAGGCATTGAGGGTAAAAAAAAAACGACCTTAAGGCAATGCTGTCAAGAAGACCAAACAACGCTGTCGCAATAACTCCGCTTTTTGATTTTCTATGTAACATGTTTCCACGCCATTCTGAGGTTTCAAAAATGACTGATCTTTATTATCGCTCACCGGAAATGGAAGCCATTTTAAAAATAAGAATAAATGCAACTTCTAATGCAAAAAGTGATTGACAGCAGGAGTAATCTGACATATGGTCACATTTCACATGGAATGTCTCTTTTTAATGTTTTGCAAGTCAGCTTCAGTTGTAAAAATAATTAAATAAAAGATGCAAATTTAATTTTAAATAAAAAATGTCCGAGCCATGTGTTATCTAGCCCTTACTTATTGTCAGTTAAAATGGCAGTCCAAGCCGGGAATCTAAGATCCATTCTCGATGCCAAAACATATTCAAATTAACTAGACGGAATTTCTCTACATTTAGCGAAATGGCACCCACTTGCAATAGTAAAAGGCCAGACACAATATATCTGATCAAAGACAAATCTTTAACTGATTCCAGATAATTATCAGCTTTCGGATTTTGAACTTGAAACGAGGTCATCGAAGTAAATATAATAGAACCTGTTTTAGGCACAATAATGAAAATCAGTTAATGGTCAAGTTCCAGTTTTTTACCTTCACCAAGACCAAGGAGGTCAAGGTCACCAAGGTACCTCTTAAATAACTTCTTTTAGGCCCAGAGGGTAAAAAATAAGCTCAAAATCGCAAACCGTTTTCAAGATAATGGGCAATCTTTCTCTAACGTATTTCGATATGCAAAGGTCACATGATCCTGACCTTGACCCTGAGTGTCGAGATTCAGGCCACGAGGCTACTCCCTACTGACACTGTGTGTGGTTTCTGTACAAGAATTTGAGCGCTATTTCTAGCCATTTTCGTGTTAAATAGGGGTTTAAAAAATATTTTGACCTCCATTTGACCGTAACCTTGGATTTCAAGGTAAAATAAAAATAAAATGCGGATTTCACGACACCTCATTGTCCTCTCGGTCTCTGCCAAATTTCATCGACCTACGTCAAATAGCGTAGCAGGAGTTTTCAGGAAACTTCCAAGACGAAAAAAAAACAGAAAAAAGAAGAAAAACATAGAAACAAAATAAAAGGAACAAACAGCCAGAATTCTTAGCAAATTATATCCATTTGTAATCTCATATTTTTCTGTGAAACCGACTTGAAATGAGCTCGATTCAAACCAACCTGTATTTTTTCCCGATCAACGTGCTGTGCTGTGGCAGATTATACACATCCGGGTTCTAAAATCCTCCATTTTGAAATCTCTCCATGTTGTTACTTTTTCACCTGTATAAGTCTTGTTTTCACTCAAGGCAGACTTTTAATATTTCATAATTACTCCTTGACGTCATAAAATAAAAACTGCCATGGCAACCAAACGAAGAATCCGGCACGAAGCGACTATTTTCTTTCATAACAACCAATGAACATACTGGGAGCTTTTTGTACATTCAATTAACAGCAGCTGAAATCTACACCATCATGTTCTGGCAAATTTTATGCAATATCATAACCTGCCTTCTTTCGTTTCTTCCTTCCAGACATAAAATTTCAATATATATTTCCAGATACGCCATTCTATAAACTATTGATTTCTACAGCTCTAAATGTCTTCTGAAACATTCTAGTCTTCTAAGATATTTCATTATCTGTTCCGATGCATAATAAAAGCAAGAAAAGATAAATGTCATGTTTTAGAAATGTCAGCTCGTTTTCAAAATGACAGCCAATTTGAGATTCATAAGCCCACGTAAAATAGAAGTAAGGATTGAACTTTTAGCAACGTTAAGGTATCTTTTTCACGCTTACAGTAGAATCTGGTCCGGACACCCTTCATAAAATGGAGAACTCGACACGCCGGACAGATTCCCTCAGTTCCTTTTTTAATTTGCCATTCATTTCCATTATTAAGGACTCATAGCCAGTTTTGCTTCACGGATATGGCCCCAGGAGTTTTTACGGTTTTAAATGTTTTTAAGGCATTTAAAATATTTTCTCTGGATCATGGCTCACTAGTCGTAAAGCAAGTAATAAATTCTATGACACTATGTAGCTGTTTCGGAGATTTTGCTGCAGGATACCTTTAGCAGCTTGCACATTGTGACTGCAGTTTAGTAACGTGTTCTGTCTACTCAAATGATTGTCAGGGGTAATTGATGCTGAGAAAGGGAATCCAAGACAAATATGTACCAATAGCTTGAAAGTTCTAAAAATATTCCAGACCGCTACCGTTGTGTAAACTGTTTTTTTTTTTTTTTGGTGATACATGACGTGTAGTTTCAAAACTATCCCAATCATCTCATAACATCGTTATATGATGGGCACTACTATAGTTTTTTTTTATAAATGGCACTTCATTAGGAGAATCAATTTGTTGCAAGGCATTGGAGGTCGCAATTACAGAGCACGCGCACAGAGGGGAATCATGACAGTTCAAAACTAGACCGAATTCTCCCAGGTAGAGGAATGAGCCACTTATATATTAAGGTCTGAGACCGAATTTCCCCAGTTGGTGTAATGTCCCACATATTTGTGAAGGTCTGAGATGTCACCGAGACATCTCTTTTATGCCCTCTACACCCAAGGGGCCAAAATCGCTCTGTCAAGATCACCGATGTACCTCTTAAGTAATGTTTAAGCGGAAAGTGTCGAATGTGAGCTGTAATCTGTAACTTTTTTCAAGATATAGCGTACTATTCCAGATATCTTAGCTCTTGTGACTTTGATTTGACCATCAAGGTCAAAATTCAGATCGAGAGGTTTCTCCCTACTCAAAACGTACACGTATTGAAACTGGGATTTGAGTCCTCTTTCTATCTAGCCATTTCTCGTGATAAACATGCCTTATAAAAAGTTGACCTCAGATGGACCTAAACCTTGAGGTGAAGGCAATATAGTCCGGTTTCAGAGAGTCCTTATGGCCAGCTATGCCTCTACCAGCTTGAAGCTCCTAGTAGAAATAAGCTAGGAGCAGCGTTCTGGAAACTTTTCTCAAGAAAACAATAACGTTGACTTCAGTTTATCCTTGACCTTGAACTTCAAAGCAGAAAAACGAGACTTTGTCACCCTCTATATATGTACCAAATTTGGTCTTCCTACCTGAAATAGTTTAGGAGGTCATTTCTGGAAACCATCCAAATGGGAAAAAATTGAAAAGGGAAAAAGGGAAGGAAGAAACTTGCAGAATGACGACTAACTCATTTCCATTTGGACGCGAACTTTCCAAGTCAGCTAACTTCGTGACACACGCTAGAAGGCTCCATTTGCAGAAAATTGGTCATTTGAGTGGGAGAAGAAATGAAACATTTTGCACAAAGATCTTTGCGGTGATAGCTTAACTAGGGTCCCATTGATTATTAACTAGCTACTTTTGCCTTCCTTCTCTTAGTTCTGACATTTGTTCTGAAATTTGTTCTGGTGCAACCAACCACTGAATGCAAAATCAGAGCGGCCCCTTCATAATGATTGATATTTTGCACCACCTGCCTCTATGATATACCACTACTGTGGTTTTACACTAAATTGCTGCAGCTATATAATAAAATACTTTTTCTTTTAGATATTTCTAATTCTGTTAGAGACATATCTAATTCAAGTTTCTATCTATCTTTCTATCTATCTATCTATCCATCTATCTATATGTCTATTTATCTCTCTATCTGTCTATCTATCTATCTATCTATCTATCTATCTATCTATCTATCTATCTATCAATCTATCTGTCTATCTCTCTATCCATCGATCTCTCTGTCTATTTATCTATCTGTCTATCTATCTATCTATCTATCTATCTAGATGTCTGTCTATCTATATATCTATCTATCTATCTATCTATCTATCTATCTATCAACATATATATTTTTCGTGCATGTAAGTGTGTGTATGTGTTCATGCCTATTTTACGTGTAACGAATGGGCGACCTTCTTTGTATTTCAGCAGATATTACATGCTTTACTTTCCAAGCACGATGGCTATTCATACACTGACAGCACAGAGAACTGACAGAGGCCTGTTTTCCCAGCTGAATGGCACAATGCAGTATTTGCTCAAAAGACAGACCAGAAGGCGAGATAACTTTGAAAAAAAACCAAACTTTAGAATATAAAGCATTCAGTTTTATATTTACACAACATACCATCTGGTTTTAATTTTGGTGACAGCTGGCCCATTTCAACGATTTCTTTAATGTGCAGAGGAAATCCAGAATATCTCTTTGAGTCCTCTTGGGCTAGTTATAAAGCCCACCTCCATCTCGTTTATTGTTTCATTGCTTCAGTATGATCACAAGAGACAGAAGAACACACTGCGGTGTCGCGGCATGGGCACTGATGTTGTATTAAAAGTTATAAGGTAGAGGGCAGGGGTAGGGGGGGAGGAGCATTGACCTATAAATTGGTTACTTGCATTGGAGAAGTCTGTGAGTGTGTGCAAGTTTTGGGTCTCCCTTCTCATCAAATGTTGAGTGCCACTTGAAAACACTCCCGGCCATGTTTTTGTGGGAAATGCAAATTTAAGGAGACTGTGACCATGCCCTATCTCAAAATGCCCCCCCCCCCCCCATCCTCTTAGCGTTTTTACGGTCATGCAAGGTTTGTTAACATGAGTGTGACCACCCGCCACAAAGCAAAATAATAAGACCTGGTTATGTTAACTAGTCTATAAAAATAATATGTTAGCTTCATCACATTTTTTCTTTTGTCATTTCTTTTGTTAAAAAAGTTCATTCGCTCAAGCCAAAAACACATTTTGTTATTAGGGGCACAGTGGGTGGCCGAACATCCACTATTTTTACTCTCACACCAAAACAAAAGACATTATGCTTCAACCTTCAGGGTTTTTTAATGTAAATCTTTCCTTTTACTGCTAAAAAAACAAGGAGTCCTGGGCATTCTCACCGAGTGATTCCCGAAAGTAAATACACCAGATTCCCCTCATGGTACCACATATTAATTTAGTATTTTTGCACATCTAGTCACCTACTGAAAATGGAAAACTTTTTGCCCTTTTGTTTTTTTAACAGTGTCTTGTCTTTTGAACTTTTTCAGGAAATATTCTGCAACCTGACAAGGATTCTTAATGAGCTGTGCAATATTTTTTCCACGAGATTCACCAATTAAATCTCATGTCTGTTTCCATACAACATGTGCTTATCATAAATATAGTTTACATTCGAACATATGTTTGTTGAATATTTTTCATCAATGTCATCAACCACAAAGCATGTCTGTTTCAGTACTTTCGGAGCTTTTTAAATGATTTTCTTTAATTAAGCTGTTCTCTAACATTTTTCTTATGCATCGAATCTGTGTTGGGAAACTTTATGTGCTATTCAAAAAGCTAGAAAAATTCTTTGATCGCTTTTTAAGTCTTTTAACCGAGCCAATGTATTTTAAACATCAACCACATTTCTACCCCCTCCCCCTTCTAAACTCAGACTCCCACTCACTTGCCACTCTCCGTTTTTTTTTTTTCTTTTTGGAAAACACAATTGCATAGTCAGAACATCCTGTTTCTTCTCTCGATGCTATTTATAGTATTAATTCAGCCAGGGCCAATACAGAATGTATATTGCACAGTGGGGTCTACTGTGTGATGCCAGTAATTATGCTGGCCTTTTTCTAGCAATGAAAAACAAGAAAAGACCGACAATG
>OX457031.1:23760580-24003080 GCA_949752745.1 Protula sp. h YS-2021 | reverse complement strand
ACTCGCTAAATTGGTGTTTGCCCACGACCGGAAGTCGTCGAGTACCGCTTCCGCTTCGACCTTCCTCCGGTCAGAACCATCGTCGGTCATTAGATTGTCTTCCGTGAATGGTGCACCAGTTACCAGCTGGCCATAAACAAAAAAAAACAATACATAACCGTCTCATAATTTCTGGTATCCCGACATTTGATCTAGCGACATTTGATCTAAATATACAGGGTACCACAATTGATCTAGATTTTTCGTGTTTTTTATTGGAACAACAACTGAACAGTTTTCATTTTATTATTCGCCTTCTATGCCACGATAAAAAAAATAATCAAGTTTTCATTTTAAAAAAAAGTAATTGCAAAAGCTTTCTGCTCAACATCAAAAAAAGGTGCATCAAAGTTCCACCAATGACACGGAGAGCCAAACTGGATTGTGTGTAAGGCTCTTAGATGGCATGGAAGGAGAATAAGAAGATGGAAATTGCTCAATTGCTTTATTTTTCCCTTTTTATAAAAAAAAAAAACACGAAGCAAAAAATCTAGATCAATTGTCGTACCCTACAGATTTAGATCAAATGTCGCTGGATCAAATGTCACTAGGTCAAATGCCGCGGATTCACCATTTTTAGAAGCCTAGTTCTGCATAGGCGCAGAAATGGGTTCACCATAATCATATCCTGGCATACTTGCCACGGGATTACCACGGGAACCAACAGGGTTTATGCTTTGATTTTCGTGCGAAAATCTTACTTTTCAACCTTTGTGTGAATCAAAGGGGGCCACTCAGTTACCAGCTGGTTACTATGCGTGTCCACTGTCCACAACTTTTTAAAACGACCCCTAAACACGGAGTGTATAATATATAAGTGATATAACACCCCCTCCTCCTTTTTTGGAAAACAAGGAGTATGTATATGAAAGTTATCCGGCTTTTAAACGAAGTTCGCACTCCGCGCCGACCGCGCCTAACCAAAAATTGCCTCCTTTCTCCGCGTTTGCATGGACACGCACTGTAACACATATGATGCTAAGTGCACCCCCCTCCCTCCCCTCAGCCTTTGACTCCGCCCCTGTTTCTTTTAATTTGATCTCCATTTAAAATATAATGTGGAAGTTCGGGCTGTGAAACTAAATCCTCCCTCTCTCCAACCTTATTTAATCAGAATTTTCCTCGGTTTTTTTTTTGGTGCAAACGTGAATTTTATGAAAACTGTTGACTCACATCAGCTATATAGACTCCGGCAAATAAACAGGTGATAGTGTAGCCTCTACCGCTAACACTTGCGTATCTCAAATTAATCTGAAAAAAAAAATAATTAAATTAATTGGTCATCATGAAAATATACAGTAGTATCAATAAGCAGATATCGATTCATTAAAGTGCTCACACCCGGACTGGTGATGACATCACAAATTTCGAATTTTTTTTGGACGTTCTTTATGGGCGGCCCACCAGTGGGGCAGTATTCACAAAAGTTAATTATACATTTAACAAATTCGGAAACTTCTTATGTAGCAAGCAGGGCTTTTGAAATTTAATTAATACATTTAATTTATAGCAAAACAAATCCTTGTAAAAATTATTTGCATAATTTTACTCTATCGGCTGATTTCACTTTGGGCGTTGTACAGTTAACTGCACAGTGAAAAAACCACCACTTTCTACAGTACATAAATATTTACTTACAGCGTTAAGAGTAAATGCATAGAACCGTCTGATATTGTTTTTAGCAGTTTCGCTCCTTTCCATTGCAGTCCCCGAGGTTTGTTCGTACCAACTGTTATAAACCAAACAAAAAAAAAGCAAACAAATAAAAATAAATAAATAAATGAAATTTTTTTAAAAGCCATCTATGAACCGTGTTTTTAGCGTGAATTATTTTTTCCTGAATAAAATGTCCGAGGGGTGGACTTTATTTGATTGTTGTAAATATTGATTTTAATTCCCGCGTAAACTCTTTTCACGGCGGCAAACATATTGCACTGTTTTATTTTTGTATCATAA
Organism: Protula sp. h YS-2021; assembly: GCA_949752745.1. Lineage (NCBI taxonomy): Eukaryota > Metazoa > Annelida > Polychaeta > Sabellida > Serpulidae > Protula > Protula sp. h YS-2021. The sequence goes on along the minus strand of OX457031.1, from coordinate 24,001,085 downwards.
CCTTGAAATACAAAAAAAAGGATTTCTTAATATACACCCCAACCTAACAATTTGTCATATATGTTGAGACAGGAGTCGTTTCATTTATAGAAACCAATGGTTATTCTGTAATAACTTGGTCACGATGACTTTACATTTTGGAGCATCGAGAAAAACGTGCACAAATGGTGTGAATTACTTAAAGGGCAGGAAGTATTTTAAGAAAAAAATAGCCAAACTTTATTATTATTATTATTATTATTATTATTATTATTATTATTATTATTATTATTGTTGTTGTTGTTGTTGTTGTTGTTGTTGTTGTTGTGTTATTCTGATGACCCTAAACAACCATAATTATTATTTCGCCTTTTTTAGCAGAATATAATTTCGCAGTTTTGAAAACCATTTATATGGCCTGGTACTTACAATATATCAGTTGTTGTCAAAGGGTTTCTTGCTTCGAGAGTCTGTTAGTTTCTAGTATAGCCTCTTTCATAACAGTTCCTCACACAAAGTTTTTATCACTGTATCTACTTGAAATCTACATACATTTGAAATAAAAGGTAGCGTCATTTGGTCCTGTTCTCCATTCAACTACCCCCCCCCCCCCCCCAATATACACACAATTTTAAACTCATGAATCACCTGGACTTCTTCACGAAATTATCACGTGTTTTTGTGCAATGAAGAACTGACAATTTTTAACTCACAAAGAATAGACAGCGTGATCGACGACAAACATGACCTCGACCTCATATGGCGTTGTTTGACGCTTACTCCTTGCGTGACCGTGCAGTGCATTTTGTAGCTGTGAGGATGCTACTTTATTTTTTGGAAAACCTGCAGGCCAAAATAAAAAAAAAGATAACCACGAAAAAATATAACAGATTTTTTTTCAGTTAAAAAAGCTACATCTTAGAATTGTTGAAAACGATAAATTTAAACCATAATTTTTATTGGTGTGTTTCACATGAGATCCGTATCCGAACATCCCAAGTCAAGGGACACTTACAATTTGGTGCTTTTTAATAAGATTTGTTCATGGTTCATGTCTGTTATTCTGTATTTTCACGCGTCTTCCCTCTATGCGCAAAAACAACTTCACTGTTTGTGCTACATTTATAAATATCCGGTAACTGCAATCACGAAATAAGGCGCTTCACTTCCAGCAATGTTCCCGATCGAGAAATGCCGAAAATTACTACACCACCTTATCAACGATCCCCAAGACCCCGGTTGTATATGGGAGAGAAAAAAGACCCATCACATATATAAAATAATATCTGTATCATCTAATAGTAACGTTTTTACCTTTTTTGGGGTGTACGAAATCAGCGTAGGAAACCAGATCCTCTTTTAATTTGGACACTGAGTGAGAAAGATGTTCTTCATCCGGAGGCTGCACCAAAAATGTTTCTCTACCCACCGTGAATGTCCCAAACTGAAAAATGAAAGCACCGACTGAAATTCCGTTGTTTATTTCCTTTACAAGTACAAATATACAAAATAATAAAAAAAATAGCAATATAATAGAATATTTGAAGCTAAAATTCATAGATATCCGGAAGTTAAAACATAGAAGTTTTGTACTTTGTCGGTGCAGCATTAACCGGGAAATTGGACAATCTTACAGTCTTATTTGAGGGGATGTACTACTGGAGTTTTAGGGCAAAGACACTGTCTCATTTCAGAGGTTGGTGATCAAGATTCCCGGTGGTCCCATCCAGGGGTATGGCTGTGCATGTTTTAGAAATAAAGCGTTTATGCGTATATATATATATATATATATATATATATATATATATATATATATATATATATATATATATATATATATATATATATATATATATATATATATATATATATATATATATAACTAGGAAACAAACTGGGTCTTAACTTCCTAAGTATAAATCACACGGGCAAACTGTCACATTTATGCAACGTTATAAAATGTTTTTAAAGATATTTCAAAGAAAGATCAAGAAAAACAAACACGAAAAACTTACAAAATGAAGATCATCGAAATCTTGTGTATCCTTGTGCCATATCATGAATGAAGAGCCATTTCTATGTTCAGTGTAAAAAGCAACTTCCTGCAAAGTAGTAATCAAATAGTCTCTTGTAAGATAGCATTTGGCAAATGATGAACTGAGTGAAAAAGGTTTTCATTTATTTACCATTTAATTCTGTTTTATAAAATTTTATTCTTTGACTTTCGTAGCTATCCATACAGAAAGTACAAACGTAGGTCAGGAATAGGGGCGGGAGTAAGGGGGATGGGGGGTAGTCACTTCAAATGTACTTGTTTGCCAGAAAACGGTCAAGAAATATGCATGTTTATTAATATATAAGCATATATATGAGTCCGTACGCATATACAACTATACGCACGTGCACGAGTATATGCGTACAAGAGCAGAAATTAACGTCAGTATAAACACTTTGCGTATGAGGCAAAAGAGTGTTTAGAATCGCCAGTACGACGTGTACATACTTTATGGACAGCTACCTAAACATACAATAGAATAACCTCTGTGTTTTTCAGTCCAGTCTGAATAATTTTGTTTGATCTTTGAAGGTAAATGGGCACTTCGTCTGTGATTGCTTCATTTCTTTGCAGAGCTAATACAATTCTTTGTCCCCTTGAAGAGAAATCGATGTCCAGCTCGGTTGGAAAGTCGTCGGACTTGACGCTGAGTTTGGCAAATTTTTCAGTTCGATGTCGGTTGATCTTTATGTCCACTGCAAAGTGAAAAGAAAATGTTTCATACAATTCCATTTAGTGCAGTCGAAATAAAAAAATAATTACTGATTTCCATTATTGAATAATTCGATTTCATAATTGAATTTTTATATCAAGAATTGAATCGATTATTGTCTTGAAATCAAGGAAATTAATATATATATATATATAACTGTTTTTTTTTTATATATATATCAAAAGTTAGACTCAGTTTCCGCTATCATAATTTAGCCATTGGCTTTTGCAAGACGTCATTAACATTTAACACTCAGATTAAATTGAAAAACTAAATTTGGTACTTTAATAATAGCGTTTTCAAATTGATGTCGGGCGACTACTTATTCAGTGTCTAGAATCTCTGCTTAATGGGTATGTCCCCATGTGACGTCGTAGTCAAGCTTATGTACAGGCTTATCAATGCAATACACGGAGCGTTGTCGAGACCGACAGTCAGTCAATAAGACAGACAAAAAAGACAACGAGAAAAAACTGCTAAGACAACATACCTACAAAAATTTCCTGTATAAATTACATAAGAAATTCGTCTTGATCAAAATAATTCTGGAACAAATTGCTTTGTAGTTTTGTAAGTTCGCAAGGGGGGTCGGGTCGTGTTTAATTGTTATATATGTGCTGCAAAACATCACGTGACAGTTTGTGCAAAAAAATTCGCTAACTTGAATATTATGCGAGAAGTGCTCCATAAAAATAAACGCTCGATGCAAACCCCCACCACCCTTCGGTGTGTTATTCCCACTTGGCATTGTAAATGCCAAATGGGGATGGATTGCCTCGAATTCTTCACCTATTTTTCCTTTTTTTTCTCGCTTTTTTTTAATTTTTTTTCTTCTTCCGCCGAATCGGTTTCCAGACATCTCCTCCGAGACCGCTGAAGCTAGACCAACCAAACTTGGCACATGTATGGAGGGTCATCTGAAGTGGTGCACCTGATAAAAATTTTTGACCTTGACCTTACTGGTCAAGGTCAAATCGCGAAAAAGGTCAAACGGTTTTCTGACAATTACTGCAAGGCCGTTGAAGCTAGAAAAGCCAAACTTGGCATATATATAAAGGGCGATGTGATCTAAAGCAACCAATAAAAATTTTTGACCTTGACCCTGACCATGACCTTGAAATTGCGAAAAATGTTATTTAAGAAAAACAATGAGTTATCTCGAAAACGTCCGAGACCACTGAAGCTAAACCAACCAAACTTGGCACATATATGGAGGGTCATTGAAAGTGGTGCACCTAATAAAAATTTTTGACCTTGACTTTACTGGTCAAGGTCAAATCGCGAAAAAGGTCAAACGGTGTTCAGACAATTACGGCAAGGCCGTTGAAGCTAGAAAAGCCAAACTTGGCACATATATAAAGAGCGATGCGATCTAAAGCAACCGATAAAAATTTTGACCTTGACCTTGACCATGACCTTGAAATGGCGAAAAAACGTTATTTAAGAAAAACAATGAGTTATCTCGAAAACGGAAAGAGATAGAGCAATTCTGACCACATTTTCGACCTCCACCCCCTATACGACGATACTTAAGGTATAACTTCCGGTGTCCTTGACCTCCAGTTCACGTTCGAACCCCAAACCGGAAGTTGGCCTTTATCTGGAAAACGGTAAGAGATAGAGCAATTTTGACCTCATTTTCGACCTCTACCCCCTATACGATGATACGTAAGGTATAACTTCCGGTGTTTTTGACCTCCATGTCACTTTCGAGCCCCAAACCGGAAGTTGGCGGGGGATGGGCGTATGATTTTATTATCGCACTTCTCTATAATTCAGAGACGATTATATATATATCATATTGCTGTCATCGTAGGTAAGTCCTTTTCTATGCTGTACTGACTCGGAAATCCCTCCCTCCCTCCCTCCCTCCCTCTCGCTAACGTGATTATGCAGTTCCACAATGTTATCATATCGTTTACGATCCCAAGCATTGAGGGAAATCAAAAATACCTTTCCTCTCTTTATCTCAGTGTGACATTATTTATGGCGGCTTTTGGTACATTTCGTCGACATTAATTGCCCAAATGCAACAAATATTGGATGGTGATGGTGGTTGTTAAGAGGGGGTGTGGGAGGTTGGTGTGTTAGATTTCTTTTCCCTTATCGTCCTTCAAGTTTTACATATCCTGTGTGTGTTTTTTTTCGTGTGTTTCTGCTGCATTTTTTTGAGTAGTCTTGCTTTTCCTATGCGCTATTTGATGTACAGTATCAATTCTACATCATCCAAGTTTGGATCTCTCTCTCTCTCCCTCTCCCTCTCTCTCTGTCTCTCTCTCTGTCTCTCTCTCTGTCTCTGTCTCTCTCTCTCTCTCTCTCTCTCTCTCTATATATATATATATATATATATTAATCACAGGATGCACACACACACACACACACACGCATATATATATATATATATATATATATATATATATATATATTATATATGTGTGTGTGGCTGCATCCTGTGATTAAGTGATTTATTCTACTATATGATAAACATTTTTGGTGTGCGTATGATTTTATTCCCACTTGGTATTTAAAATACCAAATGGGGAAGGATTGCCTTGAATTCTTCACCTATTTTTTTCTCCCTTTTTTTCTTTTTCCGCCGAATCGGTTTCCAGACATCTCCTCCGAGACCGCTGAAGCTAGACCAACCAAACTTTTCACATGTATGGAGGGTCATCTGAAGTGGTGCACCTGATAAAAATTTTTGACCTTGACCTTACTGGTCAAGGTCAAATCGTGAAAAAGGACAATCGGTTTCCAGACATCTACAGCAAGGCCATTGAAGCTAGAAAAGCCAAACTTGGCACATATATAAAGGGCGATGTGATCTGAAGTAGCCGTAAAAGTTTTTGACCTTGACCTTGACCTTGAAATCGCGAAAAACGCTTTTTAAGAAAAACAATGATTTATCTCGAAAACGGTAAGAGATAGAGCAATTCTGACCTCATTTTCGACCTCCACACCCTATACGACGATACTTAAGGTATAACTTCCGGTGTCCTTGACCTCCAGGTCATTTTCGAGCCCCAAACCGGAAGCTGGCCTTTATCTCGAAAACGGAAAGAGATAGAGCAATTCTGACCACATTTTCGACCTCTACCCCCTATACGACGATACGTAAGGTATAACTTCCGGTGTCCTTGACCTCCATGTCACTTTCGAGCCCCAAACCGGAAGTTGGCCTTTATCTCGAAAACGGTAAGAGATAGAGCAAATTTTTGGCCTTGACCTTACCGGTATAGTTAGTAGCATTTAGGAGGATATTCTACATTCAGAAATGAGAAAATTGTTAACAAACTGCAATATCATCTACCTTCCGTTTAAAGTTATCATTCCAAGTGGGGCTAATTCGCTGTGCGAATTTCGGTCTAGTTTACGACCCTTGCTTCGCAGGTGAATGCATCAGCTACTATTTTAAACAGGCCTCCACACATTCTGACTGGTGAGGAGGTGTCAAGTAAGAGCAAATATTTTTGCAATTTGACCTTTTTCGGTCAATTATTTGGCTAATTTTGGCTTAAGTGGCATGCAAAATACAAACGTGATTCAGAACTTCAGTGAAATAGTCATCTAAAAATTCAACACAGTCTTGCAAGATTTGTAGGAACAGTAGTATTTTTGTTTTTGGGGCGAAATTTTGGCCAAATTACCAACAAAGACAAGTTGTGCGCATGGTTATCTGGGAACAATTCTGCTGAATTTCAAAACAATAGGACCACATAAATGTGGGAAGAAAAATAATTTCAAAAAGTGTTTCCACAGATATATACACACACATAACAGACGGCGGATACTCCACAAGTGGTGGAGCCCACCGCTGAAAGTCGGCTCTGCTAAACCCAGAATAACAATTTCAAACATCGCCAAACAAACCTATAGTTCCCTCTAGAGGCTAAAGGGTTGAACCCACTTAAGTGAGAGCGAGAACGAGAATTTTTTACAACTGTATATGTAAATGTCGCGAGAGATCCAGATCAGAGCGAGAGATCCAGATCAGAGCGAGAGATCCAGATCCACCATGCCGGAATTCTCTCGCTCTCGCTTGCTGCCACGCTGCATTTCGTATACTTTATTTACGGTAGTTTTTGCATACACACAAGTGACCTTCAATTAGGACAGTAAAAATGGCGAATGAAAATGCACAAACGACTAGAAAAGTGACTGTGCTCATGCGAAGCCCCAGTAGCCCAGTACAAAGCATAAAAAAATCATGAGTGTATTTATATTGTATGTGTTGTATACTTTCCTTTTTCATCATATTCATCATATGGCGTGAGTAGCTGTTATACACAGAAACTGTACACTTCCAACTCGCAAAATATTTAGCTTGTTTTCTCGCTTTCGTATGTTTACACGGGTAATGCACAAAAGACAAAAAAAAGAAGAAAATAATATGTAATTGAAGAAGTCCGAAAACATCCGGTGTAACAGTATATCTTGCTCGCTGTACAGCTTCCTCCCCCCACCGCCCACCTCGGTGCTACTGACCAAGATTCAGCGACGATGTGAAAGAATTCGTCAGCGACCAGTCAACGGGTTAATCGTAGGTTCGACAAAGCACCGACGGAGCTGCACAGCATTCCAGTACCAGTCGAAGCCTGGCACCAGATCCGGATTGACGTTGTCGGGCCGCCACTAACGTAGACCACCGAGGGCTACCACCACATAGGTAAATGCTTTAAGTTGTGCATCGAAGTAGTAAGAGTAGAACATCCCAGTAATGCATTGAAATAGTAAAAGAGTAGTGAATTCCGGTGTTATGACTAGCAATTAAGTCTGTTACTATAATCGACTACTGCATGAAGTGGCCAGAAGCAGCCCTTCTTAAAGACAAGTCGGCAAAATCGGTCGCGGAGTTCCTGTACAGTCTGATCTGCCACCAGGAACTCTACAGACTGATAGCGGATGAACATCGAGTTACCTCTGCCTACCATCCACAAGTAAGTAGTGTAGTAATGTCAGTAGAGGAACTAGTATAACTAAGGTAGTAGTGGTACTTGAGAAATAAGTATAAGTAATGCAGTAATGGTAGTGAGGAATTAGTTTATAAGTAGTACAGTAGTGTGGTGCAGTAGTGTGGTGCAGTAGAATACGTTTCATATTTACTATATTAACTAGTGATGGGCGATCGGTCCAAAATCTGGAATCGATCATCGTTTTCAAAGCCATGTCGATCATCGATTTAATCGATTGCAGAGCACTATAAATCAAAAATACTCCTGACGCATGGGTCGTATTTAACCATTTTAAATTAAATTATGCAAATATTTATACATTATTCTAACTGAACATTATAGATGAGTTTGAAAGTGAGCTTGTGTCTTTACCGGGAGCTAGAAAATATAATGAATTTTGAACTACTTTGGATTTAGAAAAACAAAAACTACAGATGGTCCAGGAAAGATTTTGAAAGAAAATGCAGTTTGTAAAATCTGCAACAAAACGTGCAAGTATATAGGAGGAACGACTAATTTAAGTCAACATTTATTTCGTCGCCATAATAGTAAGCTGACAGAAATACAGGTAAGATTTTTTTATAAAGGGTAATACAGAATACTAGTGCATAGAGACATTTAGATCGATTTTATCAATCATGAAATGATGGTACAGCAGGAGGGTAGTACTAATTTTTTGCCGTCGTATTATGTAGTATTTGAGTGCAACTAGGAACGAAACTAAAATTTTTACCATGGTTCGAGATACTTTGAAACAATAGTACACATGTTATATGTAAACTTTTCCTCTTCTATTTAGGGAGATGCTTCCAAACCATCAGACCAGCCAACAATTCAGGCAGCGTTTACTAATCTAGCTTTCGCAAAAAAGGAACAGTTCGACAAAGCACTGAAATAAGTTATTTTTAAGGAAAACGAGCCACTAAGTATCGTAGAGGGGATGGTTTCAAACACTTAATGCCTGTGTGCGTGTGTGGATACGATATCCCACCCAGAAGAAAGATTACTACAAATTTAAACAAAGATTTGAAAAATAAACTTAAATCACTGCTGGCCCAACAGAATAACTGTGCATTAACGAACGGTACGTGGACATCTGTCGCAAATCAAAGCTTTTGCGCCGTTATTTATATCTGATATCGAACTCGTGGGAGTCTAAACGATCATTCTAGAAACGAGTTTGATTACAGAGTCGCACACGGCCGAAACAATCGCGCGTATACTGACTTCTACCCAGCAGCAGTGGGGCTTTAAAGATTTAATTGCCGTAAGGGATAACGCCTCAAATGAGTTGAAAACATTTTGGATTCTTAAATGGAACCATCTATCTTGTATTGGACACAACCTGAACCTGGCTGTTAAGACTGTACTACAAATCCACAGAGTCCGAGATATCATAGCAAGGGCAAAAGAATCGTAAGATACTTTCACAAAAGCCCAACAGCTAGCTCCACTTTAAAGTTGAATCAGTAACTCGTGTTTGAGCATGATAAAAAGCTCCGAAATCGATCCTTGATACATGATGTTCAGGTACGATGGAATTCTACTCTCGATATGTTGGTGCGGTTATCAGAACACCATCGGTACATGCAACAATACTAGATACTTCAGTTTCCGGCCTTAGAGAGAGAGAACTGTTCGATGCAGACGAACAAAACATTGTCGATGACGTCACCCGATTTCTAACCCTATTTAAAGAAGTAACGGTAAATATGACAAGAGAAGACGCACTAACCCTTCCAGCGTTATACTCGACTCTCAAAAAGCTAGACAGCTTTGCTACAGAGTTATTAGAATCAGATACACCAGTAATAAAAATGATGAAAGGAGCAGCAAAGAAAAACTTGAATAAACGATATGTATCGAAAGACATTTTAATTGATGGCGAGCATCCACGAATACAAGCGCTAACATTTGTCAGCGATGAAAGATACAAAACGTACGAAAAGGTGTTAAACGTGGCAAAGGAAATGGTCGGCCAGGAACAACAATCATGTGTTGTCAAGGAAGAACCACAAGGTACTGAAGAAAACGTGACAGCTGGACCACCACACCTTCGTTAATTGATGTAGAGTCTGGTGCCAGTTCAACCTCTTTGTCCGATACTAAACCTGTTTCAGACACGAAGCCAGTGCCTCCACTCAAAGTATGTGTACTGGGAGGTCCATTCCAGGATGTCATGGACTGGGTAGATGATATTGTAGTTGTTCGTACAGAAGGCCCGAGACATCAGACAATTGAAGAAAAGGTGGAAACACAGGTCAAAATGTATACTACAGAGGCCCCGTCAAAGGATGACCCCCTTCAGTGGTGGAAAAAGAGAGAAGTACTATACCCTCATATCTCTCGATTGGCGACGAAATATGTATGCTTGCCAGCCGCGAGTGTTCCGAGCGAACCTATTTTTAGTTGAGCCGGAAACATTATCACAAAGAAAAGTGCTCAGTGCAGAAAATGTTGACATGCTTATTTTCTTAAATGAGAACTACGATAACCTGTGCTAGAAGTATAGCGAATACAGTTTGTAAGTACTGAACGCACGACAATTAAAATAGAGCAGTTGGCTACAGTAGACTCGAAGAGCAACTATCGCCACGTTTTTGTTACACATGTTACACTTAAGTTGGGACATTTTCTACTAAAGTAGAATTATAGTTAAGCAGTTTGCAAGTTAAAGTATATTTAGACATGTTCAAGTATCTGGTATTGTTATTATGTACACCGTTTTGTAAGTGAAAAAGGCTGACTTAGTTGCTCTATACTTTCTATTTGTGGTGTTTGTTTGTGAGAAATTATCGTTTCTAGCAAGGTCCGTAACTGTATGTCAAAATCAAAGACTTCCATGATGCTACAAGATTGATAAACCTTCATATTATGAACCTGTTTATTATTTTTTTTAAATCGTTACGATCATCGGTTCCTCAAAGTACATCACGATCACAGGGTTTAGCGATGGATCATCAGTGTACTCGATGATCGTTCCATTACTAATATTAGCAGGGTATTATTCGTCCTTCCTGCTGTACAGAAGGCACCCAAGACTTCCAGTCGATATGCTGATTAATGGAAGTACGGAACCAGAGAAATCACATGAAGTCGAAATTGATGTCGATTCTATGGTGCAGCGAATGAAGGAGCACTTCAGCCGGGTAATGAGGTAATTCAGTAGTGTGGAAGTATTAGAAGTAGTGTGGAATTAGTACAGTGTAGATGATGTAAAAGTAGCACTGTACCGATGTGGTTCACTGCAGTAACAGTTGTTTTTCTATTGTTGCAGGTCTTGGTAGATAACATGAAGAATTGGCACAAGCTCGACGAACGGTGTACAGGACCCTACACCATTGAAGAACTGGTGAAAAAAAGAATATCTACCGATTAAGAAATAAAGAAGGCACCCTTAATCGCTCGCACAGTCACGAGATCACGTCTGAAACGGTATCGAACCGCCGAAGATGATGTGCCCAATTCCGAAACAGAAACCGAGGATGAACCTTCATGCAGCCAAAAGCCTGCAAATCGCGCAAAAGTAGAAACTGAAGTTATCTGTGTAACTCAAGAGAAGGTAATGTTCATGCCAGTGACGTCAGAGTGGCGGTCGTCCCGCATGAAGGTGCTGGAGTTGATGAAAGGCAATATTGAAATAGCGCCTATTTCCAAATGTGTGCCCCGCGAAGCATGTATATTAGAGCCACCAGCTAGAGTTAGAACCGAGGGTGATGAGAACTTTTTTCAGGTCGGTGAGCTGTATCTTGAGAGGGCCAGAAGTACACCACCAAGCTCTCCGACAGACAATCCCCACCTATGTTGGTCAAAACGACCATTTTGCTCTGAATCCGGCAATCATGGTGAGGTAGTGTAAGAGCAGCAGCCCCGGGGTGGCGGGGGGGGGGGGGGCTGTACAGGGGATGAGATAGCCTGTTACACCGGAGCTGTTTGATAAAGCACATCCTGATTATAGAGATAAACAAGTATCAGATAATATTTCGCTTGTTTTCTCGTTTTGGTATGTCTGCTCGAGTAATTTCTCCCTCTCGTTCTCGCTCTCGCTCTCGCTCTCGTTCTCGCTTTAGTGGGTTCGAACCTTAAATACCTGGTTAAGAGCTAATTACATAAGTTTGTTTCACAGAACTAACACCTTTAAATTTGCGTCACCATTGTGGAGACAATTCTTAATTAAGACACCAGACTTCCCTGTAACATGTATACCTTGGGAATTCTCTTCCTTTTCTCACAGATACATGTTATTAGCTTTAGTCTGACGGCAATTACGTCCTAAGTTCTTCACTTTTTTATTTTTATAATGTATATTTAAAATTAATGATATATCTATTAAATATATGTCTCTCATATTAAAATGCTGTATGACGAAATTACACGCAGCATTGTTGCAGGAAGGGGATAAATGATGCAATCTCATTTGTTGATTTCCAAGTCAATAAATTTTTAAATTTTGACCGCAACACAAGAATCAAGAACCCCCCAGATTTTAAGCTATTCAAGTAAACAAACTTTAACAGTAATGAGGTGTTACACTGAATAACATGTACTTTTTTCTGAACTATTTGTAACAACGATAACCGACCATATATGTGTGAGCTTGACTGCGTGTATCTAAACTGCAATAATTAACACTTGACAAGCCTTTGGCTTGCAAGAGTTATATGAATTTGTGCGAGCAGCCGTTCATCCTTTTTTTCTTCTGGACACTTTTTCCGATTTTTTGTGTCTTCTTCTTCTCTGACACCATGGACCCTAGGACCATGAAACTTGGGACATAGGTAGAACTTGATATAAACGTGTGCATGCCACTTTTTATTTTTGTCTTCGATTTCGTTTTCTTTGTTAAAACGCCGTGTGAAAAAAGTGTATGTTTGCAAGTAAATGCAGTGCATTTACCATACATCACAGAACACAGTTGCTGAGCTTTGTGCGAGCCCTCACTGCGTAAATAGATAACACGGCGTATGCCTGATCAGTCAATAAAACCTTAAGCCAACAAAAACCAAACACTACTCGGCTTATAAGACGTATTAAAGCTGTGTTGTTTTGCAATATATTATTCAAGAAATAACCCGTTGAAGAAAGTATTTTTGCGTTTTAATCTTTGTAAAGTGTTTAACATTTCGCTAGCGAAATAAGGTTCTAGTTGCAAATAATTTACACGGGTAGGTATTGTTCGTGGTTCGTAGGACAATGTCACACGCAACAGCGACACAACCAAGGGTTGTTCGGGAGGGAAGGTGGGGGTGGGGGTAGGGTGGGGTAGGGTAACGATGGGATGCATTGAATTGTTCCCTGCTTGTCGATAGCGAATCAGGAAATACTAACAAAAATTGAACGGTGACGTCACAATTAAAATAGCGGCCATTACTTTTGTCAAACGTAGGATCTATAAACTGCACATCCAAACACCCTTCCACTCCCACCCCCTCCCCGCCTCCCCCCCCCCCCCCCCATCCGCACACTCTTTGTGCAAAAATTGTAAAATAAGTCTTTACACAACTCCGTAATAATAAAATATGAAAACAAATAATGTTTAACCTGTGTTAACGACATTCCAGATCATCAATGTTTTGAAACCAGGAAGTGAAACTAGTTGTAGAAAATCAACATCACTTCTTTCTGGGCTGATAAATTATTCATATATTATTTGCTTTTAAGTTGCATTCTATTTTTTTAAGTGTTAATTACACCTTGACACTTTTCTATTTGTCCTGACACATTCAGCCACTCCCATGCCTGCACATCCTCGTCAACCTTCCCATGAACTGGAATTAAATTTATCTCAACACCACAGGTAACCCCTGGCACGAATCACTTCAGGTGTCAGAAACTAGACCACTCTTTCAAAAAGACTTCTTTTTTTTTTTTGAGGGAGAGAGAGGGGGAGCTCTAACACCAAATAAAATTCAAAATAGTTTCAGGGTCAAATTTGTTTCTACGTCAAACGTTTCTTTCTCATGTTTATTTATGTACTGGTTTTTTTTTTTTTTTTTTGTTTTTTTTTTGGGTGAAGGGATGGAGGCATTAATTATAACAACATTATAATAAAAAGTGATTTGAACGATCTGAAAAGTGTATGCTTGTTCGGCCAGAAACAGTTTGGCAAAATCAATCAAGTACGTATTTGGTTTGGATTCCATGGATTCAACGTTTAGGTGTTGTTTCATCCGCTATTCCTAATAATAACACGAGTCACCAATGAAGAACGTTTCCTGATCAAGTAGTTCACTTAGTAATGACGACACGAAGTTTATGGCAAAGTGTCTAAAGCTATAATAAGTCCGGAAAGTCTGTGTGCGTACTTAATATAGATAGTGTCTGTCTTTATTCCGCTGGTGTTCTCGACCTCTCCAGCACGACACAGTGATTAATGGATCACCAAGAGAAAGCTGGAGGACTCAGGGGTTTTATTATTTTTTCTTTCATTTTTAAGACTGTCTTCATGTTGCTTAAATATTTGGTGTATTGACTGAGTGATCGATCGATCGATCGATTGATTGATTGATTTCATTCTTGGCTGTGCATATCCGATTGGCTGCATTCTCTTTTACAGATAAACCAGGGCACGGAAACGTTACCTCTCGATCAGCAGAGATGATAACGTGCTTGCATTTTGCCGCCCCTACATTTTTTCATACATTGGGGTTGTAAACTATGCAGTCACATGGCAAATGCCGAAATAGTCTCCTGGGGGGGGGGGGGGATGAGAATGCTATCAGATCTTTAATATTAAGAGATAAATATACTTTTATGTAACTACTGTTAGATGAAGTTGTAAGGCAAGGCCATATCACAGGCTGACTCGTTAAATGTTCACTAAAAAGAAAAACCATGGTAGTCCAATAAAATCGGGTATTGTTTTCTGACATTTTAATTTTCATACCTTCATCCGTAGTTTTCATAAGACGAGGGAAGCCGTGACACATATTCATCATTAGCACAAAGGTCAGAACGCGGTTGACTGTTCTCGTGGTATCCATACTGTGAGACCCGATTATCCAAAATACTGTAAAATAAAGAGGTGATGATCATGCGCATCGTGCGTAAGGCAAGAAATACTGGGCTACAGATCGAACAAAAACATGCTGAACATTGGGATCTAATCAATAAAAAAACCTCCAGATTTTCTTATTATTTCCTTCTGCATGAAGTAAGCGTGCGTGTCAAAAAAATATGGGCGTTACACAGTGAGAATTCCACATATGAATGCGTCATTGTGTCGAAGCACCAGCTCAGAAGATATTTTATAGTGTCACGAATTGGACAAGGATTACAAACGCAAGGTCACCATTTCATAATCATATACCCCTAAAAGCTTTCTAATATGTATGTCATATAAAATATATGACAATGCTACTGTTGGCGTTAGGTTATGATATCCCCATTTGGTGGGTTAGAGAGGGGGTGAAAAAAACTCCTTCCATCCAGCTCAAACACAGGAGTTAACTTGCTTCATAACTTAAAGCTACCCGGAGAAATAAACGGTCTATATAACACCAAAGGAACTTTTGCATAAATGGTTAACTGATCACGTTAGGCGAAGAAATATTTATGTTTTTTTCCCCGGTGTAACAGTATATCTTGCGCCCTGTACAACTTCCCCTTCCCCGGAGGAAGATAGACTAGGCTATCCCCCGTTGGGAGCTAGACTGGTCTATCTTACCCTCACCTGTTATTTTTTGCCCTATTCAGCTCCCCCCCCCAGGCTAACCCCCCCCCTTCCGTATTTTTTCGTTTTATTTTCTCTGCCCCCCCCTGTTCACCTCCCCTCCAGCCATTATAGCCTCTATCTATTTACTTCATTTATCTCGGGTAATTTGAAATTGGGGCATACGTTTAGTCTGGCTGTAAGCAAAGATATCCATAACATGGATATTCTTTGCTGTAAGTATACAGTGGAAGCTTTTTCAATACCTGGTATCACTTTCTAAATGGAAGATAAAGTTGCACATATAACGCTTCTTGGACGATGTGTTTGTGATTTATGATTATCTTAGCGATCAGAAGTATACACTTAGGCACTCTAAAAATGCTAAAAGGAGAAACAAAATATAAATTTCTTATCAAGGATGCATTTTATATATTTTATCTTTTTATGTACAGGTATCTTTATGTACAGGTATCTTAGAAAAAGTATTGAAAATACTATTTTTAAGTTAAACTTATCTTTAAATTTTAAACAGAAACTCTTAAATTGGTTATAATAAGTGTTGCGTCATATATATGTTCAATAAGACCTATAAAATATTTTTCCGCTGGAAGAACGAAACAAGAAGTCTGGTCAATGCCGTGGTCACAGAAACATTGAATCTAGCAAAAATCCTTAAAAAAATAAATTAAAAATGATGAGAAGCATATTATTCTCTTTCTGACCTAAAATAATTTACGCCTAATCACCATTTGCTATCGATTAATTTTATAGCTATTTATTACACACATATGGAATGCCATTTTAACATTTAATGCCAATAAATTTTGCAGATGAAAAACTGACTTATTGTTATCAACAATAACAGCACAGATTTGAGCTCATATTTTGCCTCTTTCTGTAAAACAAAAACTAAGTAAATAATGCAAATATAATAAAAAGATTCTGTACACATGGTACAGTCATTATTTCATTCATTTCCATCGGAATTTTAGAAATAAAAAGCTAACACATTTCGATATCAAAATTATTTTTTGATATCATTAGGAGAAATCAAGATCTAAATTGATTGAGTGAATAAAAATAATAATAAAATAATAATAATAAAATAATCTCTAACATATCCTTGATATCAGTAAAGAGAATATGAATTACTGAGTTCAAAACTGAGATTTCGCTTTCAAATATTTCATTTTTGCCATCAAGAATTGAACTTTTGATCTCAGAAATCAATTTTAGACATCATTGAAGCATTTTTGATAGGCAATAAATATTTGTTGATATTGGTGAGTATTTATTGATAATAAAAATAATTGTTGAGATCAAAAATACATTTAGAGAATATGTAAATAAAAATATAAATATAAATACCAAACATTAATTCTTTATATAAAAATGAATTTTGGAAATCAAAATTCATTTTGAAATCAATAACTGATTTTTGATATCAATAATTGTCTAATAAATGTAAAAAGGGTATTCCATTCATTGCCATATAAATCTTACCTCTTCACAAAATATGCAAATTTGATGTAACACAAACTTAAAGGGATGTTAAACTCTAAATTTCCATTTTTGTTTGCATCCTTGGCATAAAGTGAAGTACGCATGGCAATGAATATTTTTTGGACTAGTTGGAACCCTCAATTTATGTTGCTCTCGAGTAAATTTAACCCTCCCACCTTTTTGGTACGCTACAAGAACTCAAATTGCCCATTGGGAGTGAATAATCAGTACTAATTACAATTTAAACAATAATTACAATTTAATACGAATACGCTCATAACTTCAGTACGATTGAGCGATAAGATAAATTTTACATATTCAATCATTTTGCATCACCGCTTAACACAGTGTAACTGTAATGCTTTAATGATTGAACGTAAATTTGAACATCTTAAAAGAAATGTTATGAAAATACTTTACTTACTTTTAAACTCCCTCTTTAGTCTTTTTTTAATTTGAAAAACTTAATCCTCTTCAGAGTTGGCCACGTTCAAACTAATTGGAAGTGTTTCAGTTGTAAAGCACGGTTACGAGCAAGATATGTTGCGTATTCCGTTTGATCATAACAGTGTGTTTGCAGAAAATATTGCATGTGTATATTTTCTTAATTTGATATAAGTTTTGCAGTGTGACGTCATATTATTAAAAAACTCTTTCCTATACGAATGAGTTAAATCGTGCATATGCTCGTACAATCACACCGAACAGCCGAGATTGTCTTGCTTTGAAGTTTCTTTTGATATATGCATAAGTGAGATCTGCGCATTGTTGTCTTTAGTCACAATAAAACGCCAATAAAACACCCCAGTTATTTCAGAGTTTGATTGAGGAACATCGTGACCGCGCACTGTGTGTCAACACACATCGGCAATGGGGTGAATCGAGTGCCGTGTTGATGCAGCCCCACTGAAAATTGTGCACTGTGTGGTGTAGTCTAAATGCATTATACATCACGAACAGCAGCTTTTAAAAAAAGACCGTTAAGCGAGAATATCCTATACATTCCTGTATGCGCTGCTTATATGAGTGTCATAGTAAAAAAATGTAGAAAATAACAGGGGAACAAATGAATAAGTTGGCGTTATCACACATGACTAGGCGGATGTACCTGAGAAACAGACTGGCAGTGTACCACAGTTTTACCGAACACGATTGCATCCTCATCTTTTGTTTTCTCATTTAAAAGCTCATCTCAGAATCAACTGAGCTGTCTCTGTTTCCTTCATGACAATTCTAATGAACAAGTAGACATTTTTTATTCTATAAAAAAGTCTCCCAACTTGACACGTTGTATTTGCAAATGAATTAGAGGTGGCGTTGGACAAACCCTCAGAGGTAGTTCACATAATACGCCGACACAACGCCTTTTAAACAAAGTCAGCGAACGGCGCTGTACAGGCGTTGCGAGAACGATGCCGTACAATCTGACAACGACCTAATTAAGGTAGGTCAGTCTCCAGATTATTTCTGCTATTGAAGTGAAGATATTTACAATACAGCACCGAAAATGCTCAAAGCCTTTTGTGTTTCCTACTTATTTATTTATTTATTTATTTATTTATTTTATTTCTACAAAATGTTGACCTTCAAAACATCGACAGTCAAAACGACGACCATCCTCGGCCAGGGGTCCTCTTCACAAAGAATTTATAGGAAAGTGTTTCATCTGCAAGCCCCCAGCCCCCCCCCCCCCCTCCAACTACGTAAGCCACTGGGAGGTAGGAGTGGTTCGAAGGCTTGGCCAGGATTCGTGTTGGCTTCAGGATTTAAATGTAATCAAGAAGCCAATGGAATTTTTGTTTAAGATGGATGTATTGTGTGATTCTTGTTACCCATAATCCCTTAATCCAAGTCCAAGTTCACGAGAATTAAATATAATAACTAATCTCAGACAAATATAGTGCTTTGTTGAAGTGGAGGTATTTTGTCATTACTGTGATCCTTAATCCCGCAATAAGTGAATACCCCGCAGCTATCTGAAATATTAAAGAAGCAATCGACTGAAAGCAATTTAAAAATTCAAAGACTTCTTTCTTATTAAATAAAAAATAATATGAGAGTTCAAAACTATTTGTTATTTATATTTTCACCGGTGACGTTTTGGCCCTGAATTATTTGGGACCTTACGGTGGAGACTTTATGGTCTAGGACGTTTTGGCTGGATACCCTTGGAAACATATAAAACTTTCTACAAGAATCAGAGACAACTCGCACCTGGAAAATTGGCACCTGGACAAGTGGCACCTGGACAAGTGGCACCAGACAACTTACACCCTGAATATTTATTCTAAACATTTCAAGGGGGACAGGGGGGAGGGTTGCACAGTGGATTCACAATATATAAGACAGATAATATTTTAAATTATTTACATTCTTTATTGCTGCCACTGCAGGTTACATAACAGCCACATTACATTTGCTTTGCAACTAGTCTTACGGCACTTTCTTCGCTTCAAAAGATTCTCCTCTATTAATTACAATAACTGTTATTCCTCTATCTATACTGCAAACCTTTGTTACTTATTCATGTTAATACTAATTACACATTAAACCAATCAATCGCAGCATCTCGCAAAGTTCCCACATGATGTATCACTGTCACTGTAACTCTTAGTTTTCCCTGTTCACTGCACGCCATCTGATTTTGGGCACAATTCGGAGGAAGAACTGCGAGATGAACTTTCGACCAGCTGCGCGGTCCTCACACAGTCGGTTAAGTCGCTGTTACAATTGCGCCGTATTCGTGACGAACTCTCTTCCGTGGTGGCTCTCCGCGGGCATCTTGTTCTATAAGAGCGGCGACTGTAGACTAACCCCCTCCCCCCCCCCCCCCCCGCTTGAGTGCAGTGATAATCGCCCAGATCGAGGGGTGCTTGTAGTCAAAAAGGTGGCAAATCCGATTATTCCAGTCCTCAGATATGTTGTTCGTTCTTGATTCATCGTTTAACGATGCTCGATGAACGTTCCACACTTTCGGGGGAAACCTGGGCGGAACTCTTCTCACGTTGATGACGTTGTGTTGCGCATTGTGATGTGGGCGATAAGTGTCTTCGATGTACGTGTGGGCAAAATAGGCAAGCAAATCGTTTGCCTCCTCTAGCACTATCTCGAGGAAAGAATCTAAACCTTCTTCAGTTTCCTCCAGTGACAAGAAGGCTAAGGCGCCGATCTGCGCACAGAGTTGCTTGAAGTCTGTTTTCTATCGTTCAGCGAGTCAAAGTTCTTGGATCTTTCGCCAAACCCGTTGCGAAAGATGGTAGAAACATGCACGAATACCAAGTTTGGGACCAATAACCGTTTCAAGCGCGTAAACTGCAGAAACCGCCGTGTTTCCAAGAGGTACGCGAACGACATACAACTGTGTGAAACCCGCAGGGATCATCGAAAAATTGCCGTCGAAGAACAGGTATTAGCGGATGCTGTGCGCCCAGAATTCGGCTATTTGCGTCTTGATCGTGTCATAGAAGAGAAACTGTTGGGATGTTCATCGGCTGTTTCGCACCACGCCCCTTCGATGACCAGGCTCTCTACGGAGTCTGGCACTGCTGGCACGTCTTTTCGTCTCCGACGCTGAATAGCTTTTTTGCAGAGTTTTTTCACGGCGCATCAAGCGTCGGATGCGAGTTGTCAAGGTGCGAATTGTCCAGGTGCCAGTTGTCAGGTGCCAGTTGTCCAGGTGCCAGTTGTCTGGATACCTTCTACACTGTAGCATTTGCATAAATCAAAACTTTTAACTGGTTATTGCTAATGATAACTCAGCGTAAACTAAACTGGGAGGGGAGGCTCCTAGTCTTCAAACGATATTGATTTCCATTGAAGACTGAAAAGAACACAGATCCCATCCCAAAAGTAGAGAGATATGTGTCTATAGTGCGCACCCACATGCCGGTCAGGCGATTGACTAGGGATTACCTGACAGGAAATAATGTAAACACCTTGGATTGGCCACACTATTCCCCGGACATGAACCTCATAGAACATCTATGAGATCATCTGGGTAGGAAGGTTCGTGCTCGAAATCCACCTCCTCAAAACCACGCTCAGTTACGCCAAGCTTTGACAGGAGAGTGGCACTGGTACCCTCAGTAGCGAATCAATCGACTGATCATGTCGATGCCCCGCCGGATCCGTGCTTTACGCCAAGCCAGTGCGGGACACACACGGTACTGAGCACACTCAGGTCATTAAATTCTGTGCACGCCGAAATTGTGGCAGTCTGGATTTTGCAGACGCTTAGGAGTATGGATCATTTTGTGTAAAATTATGTTAAAGAATCAGTGAATCTTGCATTCTTGTAAGTATGAAAAAGTACTTGGATAAATAATTTTCTCAAAATGACATATTTCATTTGCATATTAAATTTCTTTTGTCCTTCAGTATATATTGCAACCATATAATGCTTCATATGTTTATTCAACTTTTGCACTTAACAAACAATAACCAAGGAGTTAATTTTATCTAACATTTAGCAAAATTGAAATAAATCGATTCCTTGCAGTCTGTTTGTGTAATGATTATTTTTCCCTTTCGAAAATAAATGTGATGCGTGGGTGCAGTCTCAAAATGCCCATTTTCATTCCCATTAAAATGGGTTTTTGTTTTGTACAAATGTTGTAGCTGTTTAGTTGGATCGAACCGATGTTTACAACAACCAGTCCCACCTCCTCCCGCCATTACTTTTCGGGGTGCAGGATAAAAAGTGAATATCGGATCCCAGTACGGGCAAACATGGGGTTACCCATGAAGTACTTGGAGCTAGCCATAAAAGTTTTGTACTCCAGTGAAATTATTTTCAAATTTAAAGCCAGTTCGCTTTAGGGACCACAGGTGAAGAGTCCTCGTATGTGAGTGCGGGTGCCAGTGTTGCCAATGTGGTTATCTTAGTGCCCGCGCATGCATTGGCAATCTCCTCGGCGCCTCGGTCGCCCACCGTTGAAGCAGTGGGAACACGGGTGACGCCGGAGTTGCCGGTGCCACTAGTAACAACGTAAAGCTCTGTTTCCTCTCTAACCGCTCTACTACCCTTTCGAGTATCGTGGTTAGGGGAAGCGCACACAGTACCTCCTGCGGCCACGTGCAACTCAGTGCATCGCTGGTTGTGGCTTCCGGGTCTGGGCATGATGAAACATACCTCATGAGTTGCGTGTTGAGACGCGTTGCGATCATGTCCACCTGTGGGGGCCCAAAGCCCGAGCTCTTCACCACCCAACGCAAGAAGCGTGTGAAGAGCGTCCACTCCCCCTGCAGGACTTGACCCTGTTTGGATGCTATGTCCGCTAACACGTTCAGGTTCCCCGGAATGTGGTGTGGTAGTAGTGTTACCTGGCATCGGATTGCTAGCTTCCACACCTCTCTGGCTGCTTGCATCAGGGTTGGCGACCTTGTGTGTCCTTGCTTCCTGATGTAACTTAACGTGGTAGCATTGTCTATCAGACACAGCACAGCTGTTCTCGCGATGACCTCAATGTAGCTGAGATCCCTGTCTTTTATCGTCACCTTGTCGTCGGGGCGGACCACAGGTAACCAGATCGGGGCGTGCTTAGGGTACGTGAGTGGCTCGAAATTGACTGCGTTGTCCGATGGTCTGTAGGCCGTTCGCGCAACGCGCATTTTGGACGAGGTGTGAATTTTGCCAGAGACTTCCCATAATTCGAGTCCTTTGCCTGAAACTCTGCCTCCTTCAACTTGATGGCATCCAAAATACCCGCTGCTGTATCGAGTGCCACAAATTCTGGGTCCTGCTCCCGCGGCCCCTCAGAGGCTAATCTTAAACTGGAGTACGTCTCCTTCAGGGGTTCGCCTACGTGAGCATTTGAGAATTTCTGGATTACTTCTACGACGGCGCGAAATGGGATATCCAGAGGGTCGACCGCTGTGGCTGAGCCTGCTTCCTCTACTTCCCCTGCTTGGGGACCCTTTATCTGAGAGGCGGCCTCCTTTCCGTGCACCTCTCCCTGGGGACACGTTGCGTTTCGCGGTGATCTTAGCCAGTCGCCACGTTCCGGGTGCTTGAATGGCGAAGCATGTAGGCCTCGCGCTGCTCTGCAATATTTTTTTATTAAGCCCTTTTCATAAAATAAAACGGACAACTGAATCCACTACGATTTGATTTTTAAACAGGGCTTATCTGACCGATAAGATAACTGTCAGACTAAAGTTGATCGTGTTTTCTTGTGAGACATGTCTATACGATCAATTATAGGGATATTGCACAAATTAAGTCCTAATTTGATGACGGTGTACCGCCATGGCGCCAAACATCAGCCTTGCAGATTCACAGACCGGAATCAAAGTCAATATCAGAAACCCAAGCAATTTTCGGTAAGAATATTTTAGACTGCATTGCCACAGATCTCACTAAGGCACCTACATAAAAGTAATATACACATTTTCATTTCAAATCTTCAATCATTATGTTATAAGATAAGGACTGTAAGCTGATTTTTCCATGACTTGATACTAATAACATTACGAACCAGTGAAGTAAGATATTTTAAGTAGATATGTTTGTCAGGAAATAGAGCATCAGTCGAAACGTTATCCGAATTACGTAGTTTAACTGTAAGTACAAAAAAGAAGCATGTTTGGTATATATAAAGCTCAGTTTTATCTTTTTACATCTAACTAAACATTTGAGCTTCTTGTTTTCCGATCGGTAAAGGGCAGAATTCAGATTAGTCTTACACTTTAATCTTAGAAATTGTTCTAGCGTCTGAACAGGAGTATTGACACTTCTACTATGAAACATTAGAACCTTGATAAGAAAACTGTTGTGACCCCCCCCCCCCCCCCCCATTTTACTGCCAGGCCTGAGTTTAAGACCCATCGAAAAGGATTTATAGCCCAATGAGTGAAATATAGAAATCACAAGAACCTACAATATTATAATAACTCTACATGAGTGGGTAGTTTATTGACCATGCAAACAGCAATTAATAAGGAAAAATGACAAAAACGTCCTTATAGTGACAAAAAAAAATTCTGTAAAGAAAAGTATTTTAGAAAGGAAATGCACTGTGCTAACCATTATAAACTGCAAACACTTACACATAAAATTTCTGCTTCATTAAGTTTCGCCTAATACGGGAAACATCAATATTGCAATAATGGGAACGCCTTACGTAATAATAATTAGTTAAGAGTTGTTTTCATAAATATGAACGCTGTGCTGCATTCCGTGATTCTCGTGATTCTTATTTCTTCTCTTTTTTCTTCTTTTGTAATTCTAATAAAATATTTATCATTCGATTTGCATGTGTTATCGCCACCAGAATATTTCTGGAATAGGAAATTATAGTGGTCTTTCAAATCGAAGATTCTTATAACAAGTATTCACTAAAGTAATTGCCAAAGAAAAGGTCAGAGGGGAGAGAGAGGGAGAGAGAAAGAAAGAGAGAAAGGAGCAGAGAGAAAGAAAAGGAGAAAGAGAGAGAATGAGAGAAGAAAGAGAGAGAAAAAGAGAGAGTGAGTGAAAGAGAGTGAGTGAGAGAGAGAGAAAGAGAGAGTGAGAGAGAGAGTGAGTGAAAGAGAGAAGAGAGAGGGGAGAGAGAGAGGGAGAGAGAGAGAGAGTGAGAGGAGAGAGAGGAGAGAGAGAGAGAGAAAGAAAGAGAGAGAGAGAAGGAAGATACAAAAAGAGAGAGTGTGTGAGTGAGAGAAAGAGAGTGAGAGAGAGTGAGTGAGAGAAGGGGAGAAAGGGAGAGAGAAACGGAGACAGAGAGAAAGACTGAAAGAGAGAGAGAGAGAGAGAGAGAGAGAGAGAGAGTGAGAGAGAGAAGGGAGAAAGGGAGAGAGAAACGGAGACAGAGAGAAAGACTGAAAGAGAGAGAGAGAGAGAGAGAGAGAGAGAGAGAGAGAGAGAGAGAGAGAGAGAGAGAGGGCAGAGAGAGAGAAAGAGAGAGAACGAGAGAGTGAGTTAGAGACAGAAAGAGAGAGTGAGAGAGAGGCGAGAGTTATGAGAGAGAGAGAGAGAGAGAGAGAGAGAAAGAAAGAAAGAGAGGAGAGAGATGAGAGAGAGGCGAGAGTTATGAGAGAGAGAGAGAGAGAGAGAGAGAGAAAGAAAGAAAGAGAGGAGAGAGAAGGAAAGATACAAAAAGAGAGAGTGTGTGAGTGAGAGAAAGAGAGTGAGAGAGAGTCAGTGAGAGAGTGAAAGAGAGAGTGAGAGAGGGTGAGAGAGTGAGGGAGAGAGGGGGGGAGAGAATGTGAGAGGGAGGCGGGAAAGGAGGGAATGGGTAGAAAGAGGAGAGAGAGAGAGAGAGAGAGAGAGAGAAAGAGAGAGAGAGAGAAGAGAGAGAGATGAGAGAGAGAAAGAGAGAAAGAGAGAGAGAGAAGAGAAGAGAAAGATGCAAAACCAGAAACATGCACTGTTACCATTTCAGCATAAGTTATAAGCACGCAATGTAAGAATTGAGAACAAACAAAAGTTACAAAGAACGTGATGCTGCTCATGATTGTTGAAACGCTTCGGCCCCTCGTTGTTGAATTAGAAATGCGAGTGAAGATTAAGTGTGGGATCGAATCATAGTTCACCGAACTATTTTCTTAAAGCTTCTCCCCTCCATGCCCCCCCCCCCCCGAACCACGCCGCATCAAGTCTTCGTACTTAAGCTAACTAAGTAATTATATACATTTTGGCATTGCAAGAAAAATATAGCTCCTACCTAAATAACACAAAAAAATGGGTCATATATATATATATATATATATATATATATATATATATATTATATATATATATATATATATATATATATATATATATATATATAGTATATATATATATATATATATATATATATATGTCCCTTCTTCGAATGCATTTCGTTGATGATACTGTGTTATTCGGTATTCATTAGGTTTTATAGCTTGAAATGTTGAACAGATTTTTCTTTGGTTTTAGGTCGTAACTTCAGTTAGCAGTTGACGGATTGGCAGAAAAAGAATCAAATCCCTGTTCATTATTCTTTGACCTGCGGGCTGCAGTATACAGAACTTAAACACTTTGTAAAGTGCCCCCACCCCTAGATTTTACACGTTACAACGTCTAAACATCGTAATTACAAATCTCCTTTTATCTTTGTACTATGACTGCAACTTGTTGACCCCTTCAGACAGCAATAACAAGCATTTCCACAGACAGAACGACACCTGAAACAGTAATAACAGTGCTCAAAAGATCTGTACAACATTTCAATATGTTTTCTGTTTTAAAAAATATATAGCAGCGCCAGAAAGAAATGTTGCAATTGGCACTTCAGTTAGACTTCTACATATGCCATACTACCATGAATCTGACACTGACACGGCCAGTAGTTTGAGCTGGTAGATGGAGTTCAGGCCTTTTTTAACCGATTTATTGATTTATTTGAGTAATTATTTATTTTTATTCCTGGAAAGCGAAGACATTTTCAAGGCACCAAACTAGCATAGCTCGAAAAGATACATGAAGTTATTATAGAGTTTTATTTTAACCAGAAATCCAGGGGATGGGTTACTTGGTATGTGATGTGTTACCATGGGTGTCCAAAACAACGCAGAGAAGGGGGTGGAGGGGGGGGGGGTAATTTTGAGGCCAGGCGCGCTCTCCGAAAGTTTCACTTAGCGTTTGATTAAAAAGGGGATGTTAGTTCAAAATCAGCCCTCCGGGTGATTTTAAAAAGTGATGGACACACACGATAGGCAGTTGGGGGTAGAGGGCATTCGCAGTTGGTACGCGAATGCCCTCTACCCCCTGCCGCAAAGCAGTGACCAAAAAATTATACATATGCACACTTCTCAATTAAAGTGCCTGTCTAGGTTTAGCTCTATATTAATGTAAGTTCTTAAAGCGTAAGTTAGTGAGAGGGGTGTTTTTATTGAATTTTGCACTCTACATTTAGGGGGTGAAGTTTTTTTTCAAACCTGGCAACTATACGATATAACACTACCTTATGCTAACGGGGGGGGGGGCGGAAGGGCGGGGGCGGGGGACCTAGAAATTGGTTATTATTGGGGTAATCAGTCCAGCGCTCTGTCAGTGAGTAACGATTTCTGTTTAACATATTTTTGCAATTAAAATTCAGTCACTGGGAGACAGTTTAACGTGACCTCGGCACTTTGCCAAATTCTACTCCCTTTTTCTGAAATTATGTCGCTTTTGTCATGTGTTTTTGCTTTGTATTTATCGTATGTTATTTACTTTTTTTTTTAGCTTTTTATGAGCGTCGTTTCAGATAAACATCCGGGTTGTCGAATAACAAGATCACTCACGCAGATCACTTCGAATAAAAGATGAGCAAGTAAATGACTTACTTCAGTATTTATTTAAGCTGTGGGGAAAAGTGAAGAGAATTTTGCCCATTCATTAATTTATTTAATAGATATGCTCTAGCGTTAGTATTTAACTTGGATTCTCCCACTATTACACTTGAACATTACTTCCGTTCAACACCTGCCACCAACGGCAAAAAAAGTTTTATAAATTTGACACAGCATTTGATACATTCAATGGGCGATTTGATACAACTGCAAAAAGGATGGGCGATTTGATACAACTGCAAAAAGGACATATAATAAGGGCGTCATTGCTATATAACGGGTGATAAGATAAATATGTAGATTTTCCTTGTTTTTATTACAGATAGTTAAGCCCACTTCAGCAGGCAGCTTTGTTTCTCTCTGATCACAGCTCCTACAAAAACTTTATTTTTTTTGGGTTTTCAACCCACAATGCAACTTGTGGGATTCAATTTCACTGCCAAGTATTTTTTACGACCTGTACGGCAATTTATCCAGTAAAAGTCTCGGATAAGCCAGAGATATATATAAGGCCAATTGATATTAAATCAGGTGCCATCAATAAAACAGGTGCGCAACCCCCATGGATCACAAATCACGGGATTTAAAATGGGGTCTCAAGGTTGGATCCCTGCTACAAAAGATTCGACAAATGCAGACTGCGTATTAAGTTTTTCTTCTTTTTGCAAGTGCCATTCCGTGGGTTTAATGACGTAATATTCGTCCCTTAAATGGCGCGATTGGTCATGAAACATAAGAAGATTGACGCAGGAATTGTATCAGTAGCAACTAAAACTATGCATCAACTTAATGAAAATAAAAAATGGCACAATGCAAATCCTTTTGTAAAATCGACAAAATAACACAAACTTGTTTTGTTAAGCGGGGATCGCTTAACCGAGGTGATTTTGGCTAGAAAAAATGCACGGTATTTTTAATGAATTTACACTCGTTTTCCTAAAATTTCAAAGATTAACATAAAAGAAAATGTTCAATTATGCAGATAAATATAAAAGAAAAATGTTCCATAGTGTATTTGTGCTTCTTTTCAATGGTTAAAACTTGTGTCCACTACTCAAGTTGACACACTCCAGAGTACGAAGGGTCATTGAAATAAAAAACAGCAACAGTGCTTTAAAAAAAAAAAAGATTTAAAGTTCCCAGCTATTCAGTAAAGATAATGTTTCAATTTAGCAGACACTGCTTGTTGTAACTGATAAATTTAAAGTTCAGAACTTCAGTTACAGCAGAATAGTACACGTTGATATAGCTTGTGTGACGAGATTTATTTATTGCATTGTATGTGATGTAGTATGTGTCATATTGGACATGTGACTATTAGAAACATATAATTATTGTAATATTTGTTAATTTTGTTTTTGACTTTTTCTTTACTTCAATTTTATTTTGCTATGAACAAAAACACAGGCTGGAACCGATATAGAAGATACCAGAATTACAATTAAACCACAAGTCACATGCAAAATAGTTGGGCGTTGGTGGGGGGGGGGGGGGGGGAGAGGGTGAACACTTTGTCACATCATGACATAAAACAAACACAAAAAAGATCGGATAACCCGATGATCGGTTACCCCGAAGTAATTTGCTCGGTCCGATGACTTCGGGTTAAGCGGGGTCCACTGTATAAACAACTCATACGCAAGAAATGGGCCAGAAACAAACTGGTCGAGTCGGTCGGTAGGGTCATAAATAAAAAATCTTTGACTGATAAATACGTTTTATTTTGCACAATTTGGAAATCATGTCTTATCATCCACAGTTTTATCACTTTCAATTAATTGTCAATTCTGATCTTGTCACTTTGGTATACGCACACGTAAAGTGCCACATGGCATGACGTCATCAAAATACAAGGAGTGTCTGAAGAAAGGTAACATTTCGTCGGCCAATGGTGTAGTTTGTTTTATTGTACCCCAAAGTGGGCGATAATGGGTAGTTGTTCCTGAAATTCACTCATTTTCATACGGTCATAATGTTCTAAAACATTCAGTTTAACATATGAATCTCTTTATGACAAACTATTTGAATATATTTTACATAGCTTCTCGAATAAATACACTGATTATATGGAAACAAATGGAAGAAATACGAAATACATACAGTCACACCCAGCACAGTACCGCACTGCCTTAAAGACAGCGGAACATCTTGTCAACCTTTCATTGCTATATGCAACACTTCCTTTACATAGCAGATAATCAAAAACGAACACGAGTTGAAAAAGCGTTTGACATCGTTACAATCAAAACAAGCGGCAATCAATATTTCAAATGGTTTATTGATTCATTTCTTTCTTTATTTACTTATTTACTTGTTTTTTTTTTTTTTTGTTTTTTTTTCCACTTCAACACTATGTTCCAGAGACGTCTTTACTTGAAAAATACCAGGCAAATAAACTCCAACAATCAAAAGGTTCTATTCTTCCGCCATGGAAAAAATTACGACATAGGGCGTGCAAGGGCTATCAATGCACTAAGTAGACCAGCTACACCTATTTATTTATTTATTTACTAGTAACAGTTCGTAGTTAGCACTATTCAGGAAAGTGAATGCGCACGTAGCCTTTTTTTCCCTCCTTACAGCCCATGTTTTTAACCAGGGTCATCACAGTTTCTTGAAATTCGTGCGAAAAAAAGGCATTGGCCCCAATGTTTACATTTTAAATTCCATAAACCTTTCTATTGGGCGGTAACACTATAAGCGCCGCATAAACACAGACATCGACATAAAGTTCGTATACTGTTTTCTATGATATTACACGGTAAACAAGATATGCATATAAAGTGCGCAGAATTTAATGGCTAACGATTAGACATCGACAATATTTTGTATCTACGTTTTCAATTTCTGTACTGAAATGGCAATTTTTTTTTGTAAACCACCAATTATGAAAAGGATTAAACTTGCTCTACAAGTTAAATTTAAGCACGGCCTTGTTTCTCCTGTGAAAATCAAACCAACAGACTCGACCGATTAAATATTGTGCAGTATATCAATGCATCGCCTCACATTGCACATAAGAACTTATTTCGAAGGCAACGAGTCAGCGAAATGCAAAACAGTTTCTTTTTATAGCCATGAAATTAGATAAAGGCAGCGACTCGAAACAGTATTTTGTTAAGTTCAGTTTAAACTCCCGTACAATTTGACAGCTTTTCCTTTTCGTCTGAATGTGCCTGAACAATCCCAGTTCTTCTCATAATGTTGATTTAATACTGAATTGATCTTTTTTCTCAAAAGAAAACAAGACCTTGGAGGCTATTCACACCCCAACTACATGAATGTCATATAATTGACAAAATCAACGCTAAATAAGCAATGGATAAAATCTATCGCAAATACAGGACTATTACTTTATACGAGTTTACATAAATTAAATGAAATCCCTCACATCAAGATCAACCACACATATATAGCTTTAGACCTGAAAAAAATACACATCCGCAAAGAGAAACAGATTTCTTTATAAAAGCAGTCATCAAATTTATAAAACATGTTTTGCGTTATTTCAACAGATTGTATATACAAAAATTAAACTACAAGTGGTTCAAAAGCAGCTTTTCAGAAAATGCATCATATATAAATTTAATGTCGTAAGATTTTATTTTTACCAACGACTCTTTTTGCGATATATTTTTTTTATGAGCCCATTTCCCAGCAAATAAATTTCTGTCACTTCCTTTTCTTGAATTGTCTCTGGGTTAACTTCACTACATGCAGCAGGAGAAGCCTAAGGCTGTAACCGTTATATTACGTTATCGACTGGGTATTACACAGGTGATACTGGAAATTGATTAGTAAAACCTTGTCTTGTCATTTAAGGTACCATCTGAAATCCATTAACAGGAAAGTACCATCTGAAATTCAGGCACTCGTGTAAATCATTTCACAGTAAGGTATCATCTGAAATTCCGGCACTCGTGTAAACCAATTAACAGGAAAGTACCATCTGAAATCCCGGCACTCGTGTAAATCATTTCACAGTGTATCCTGTGCAATACCCGATTAATCTACGCGGGTAACACACTTCTTATAATAATCTCTATTTCTTCTTTTGCTCCGCCCTCTTATTTGGTTAAACACGTTCGTTAGTTCAGAATATGTAAATAAATCGGCAAATTCTTCTTTTTTTCATTCGTAGATCAGTGATTTCAATTGTATTCTTTCAATCGCTAAAAAGAGGACTGCAGTCATTCTTAATCATTTTGGAATCATCCGTCGTAACAGTTTCGCATAAAAAGCATGCGCATATCCTTCATCGCGGCGGAACTGGAGAAGGGGTTTGGGGGATAAAATTACCATTATGCGCAACATGACTTAGACAAAGTTACCGGACTCAAAATGGTGCTGCACGTGGTTTTCGTACTCGCGTTGATGGGCGTCCGAAAAGCATTGATCGCACATCGGGCATTTTTTCGATGGCACCGCTTCAAGCATGGAGTTGAAGTGGGTATTGGCATGCGCGTTTAGGATTGCTTCGTCGGTATTTGGCGGAAATAACAAATTGCACACGGGACAGCTTGGGGTGATCGTGTCCGGGGAAGGTGCGACCGGCGCATCGAAAAACCTACAACAATAAAATGATTGTGATGGACATACATAATCCAAAAACCACGATTTTTTCTGATTTGTTTTTAACTTTAAAAACACTACTTCTAAATTATATTTTTCAATCAATTTCATCTTTTGAAAAAAAAAGACAGTGGTGAAGAAGAGAATCTATTAATATTGCCACACCTCCACAGATAATACACAACGCTACAACAGCTGCAAACTGGTTTAGTCGAGGCCCCTTCAATATTTGAATATGACATTCAAATCAACCAAAGAATTTTACACTTTTTTCCACAGACGTTTCACCGTTATATAGTGCTGACATTACACACTACGTTTGGTCACACTACACTGTTTTCAGATTCGTTCGATAAAGTATTGACAATGTTATTCATCGAACGAAATCAAAATCGAAAGCCAAAAATTAATTATGTATATTACAGGGTTGTCTTTGGATGTTTATTGACACTAAAAAACCAGGGATTATCTCGATTAAAAAAATGACCGGGGCAAATGCAGACTTATGGTATATAACGAAAAGGAAAAATTGCGCTATACACAACGGAGAATTAATATCTTGAGTGAAATTTCCTAAGAAATTTTTTGTCGCACAAGTGTGCACGATATTACGATTCTTCAAGACCACTCACTTTTCTTCCTCCGCCTCCTGCTCTCTGGGCGTGGCTTGCCTGTCAGTCACTCGGGGGGCGGGGCTTGGCGCCACACAGGAGGCGTCCCGTTCTATATTGACATCGGGAGGTGCCTCGTGGATCACACTGCCTCGCTCGGCCTCCGTCGTTAGCAAGTTCACCGTGGAACCTCCCTCCGCTGACACGATAAAACAATTCAATCATTCAACATCACGGCTTTCTACTCCGAACACTTCCTATGTAATCACAAATACAAGCGCCCATTAAAATCCCTCTGGCTTGAACTTTCCGGCGTTTTCGGCTGAAACCGCATATCATTAAAAGTACATAAAAATCACCCACAGAGCAATAAACAAGCTTATTACATTGTAAACTCAATCAGCACTACATAAAAACCGAAACGTCTGGTATCAAACGCTGCATTATATCATTTGTTATCAGATTCATTTTGTTTTTATTTGATGTTTTTAGGTTAAAACAATTAAGCGAAACCGTACCTGGTTTCACAGCGTTGGAGGAGAGATGGGTGTTTGGCTTGACGTTGGTCGGGGGTCGTGAGATAACCACTGGGACAGACTCGGTCGCCGGTTGTTGCTCGCTGACAATCACCGTGGTATCGAACCCGGAACCATTGTCCCTGCCTAGTATATATATATATATACAGGCCTGCTTGTGTCAAACGCCAAAATAAGTAGGTTCGATATAGTAAAGAGTTTAAACTAGGAACATGTCTCTGGTGAATTCTTGTAAGACAAAAATAACCTTTCCATATTACAGTTCCTAGGATATAAAAAAACAGTTTACAGTTGAATGTGATGCTCGGTAACCCAATGAAAAAAAAGTCGGTCACAGAATTATAGACCACAGAACCACAAATTATAGACCACAGAACCACAAATTATAGACCACAGAACCGCGTATATTCTCTGATTTACTTAACTCCCGAGTTAAGTCTTCAGTCTCAAATACTTCTTTACTTAAACGACATTCACCAAAAACGGGGCTCTCACCTCTTTTGTGACTGGTGACTTCAAACACGCAGCGGGGTTCTACGTCCTTGTTCTCCCGCGTCTCCTTACAGTCAAGCAGCGGGTCGTATTCCTTCAGCAGACTACTGTGGATATCTCCATCCTCTGGGATAGCACTGAGTTGTTTGGGATCAGTGTCACTATCCTCCTGCGGGCGTGAGTACACAGTGCAAGAGTACAGATAAAAATCGGTTCCTTCCAAAGTGGATACTCGCATAATAACGCTACACTGTATACCATTACACCATGATGCTGTGTGGTTGCGTCACGCCTAAATCACACTGGATAATGCATGAACTCGGGAAACGACTTGCTTTCTTTAGAAAATAGGCTATGCAATTAGCCGATTTAGACGGTTTTTTATTTATTTCTTTATTAACTGTGGAAAGGATACCATGACAACCAGTTGAGTTATCCCATGAATAGCACACAGAACATACTCAGGAAAAGCAGGTCCATACACTCCTTCTTAACTTTTTACTATTTTTTTTCAAATAAAAAGACACATTGATGTACAAGGACGAGGGTTTGTGCGGTGAATGTACAAGTCATGGAACTACATACACGGGGAGCTACGGTCTCTAGACAGAAATAAACATAACGATTTGGCAGGCTAAAATAAAAATCATGTATTAAGAGTCACTTAAAAGGGTTTGCTTATCAATACTATATTACTGAAGCATTGCGTTTTTTTTCTTACTATCACATAATTACTAAGTTTAATTTGGAGCACAAATTGCACCAAGCACAATAATGGCGTGCCCTCTTGAAAGGTTGTAAAAAGCACCTTTTGGAAGGATCTTTCATTGGCAATAGTGTTCACTTTCTGGAGTATATCCCTGGCGCCATCTGTCCTGCCATAGCACAAAGTGGCGTGCTTGCCGATGGCGTCTGCAGTGGCGCCCGAAGTGGCGCCGGAAGTGATGGCGCTAACAGCGCTGTCACCGGCCAGTGACGGTCTCGGTGGTATCCTGGGTGGCTGACGGACACTGGGCTAAAACGTCAACATTTCGGGAGTGGCTAGATTCTAGCTAGTCTTCGAAAATGTGTCGCTTTAACCAATACTTAACAACAAAGGCAACTTATTTGCGTTAACAAAACTGTGTCTCGGACACGCCGATATAACGATGCTCTACATCACTGGGTTGCACGTAGCGCAGAAACTGGTGGAAGAAGGGGCTGGTCCTGCACAGGCAAATATTCCGCCTCCCGATCTCCCTTCCCAAAAGATACACAACATCACATGCAATAAAAACATGTATAGAACCGTGGCTGGGATGCGCAAAACGCGGCCACACTGCACTTGGCTAGGAGAGGGGGGGGGGCGCAAAAAAAAAAAAAAAAAAAAAAACATTCACTTTATTACGGCTATGATAATTGTTCTAAAATTGTCAATTAAGTGTTCACGCTGCGTTTCATTCATGCACAAATATGACATGCGCTCAGGCTACAAGAACGAGTCGGGCGTCCGTGCCATAATCATTCCAAAATTCTAACAGGAATAAAGTTCCGTTTTCAGAAGACGGAAGAATAAAATTTAACAGGGACACACTGGAAGCTGAGTACCAAAATAGCGGTAAGTTAAATGTGAATTTAAGAAACTATGGCAAAACTATAAACCTTCAACTGGCCGGCTACACTAAGTAGTACGTAAGTCCTTTTGAGACCATTAATTATAAAATCTATTAAAGTTTTAACAAAATACACAACGTTTTTACTTAAGGATAACGTGTTTCTTTGAGGTTGGCAGTTAAAAAACATTTGTGTCCTTCTGTGTTTCCGATCATCACACTTAAACACGAAAGCGAAAATGCTCGACGATTCAGATAATTCAAATCGTTTTAACCCCCCCCCCCCTGCACTCCCCCCCCCACCAACCACCATTTGCCACCCATCTTATCCCTTTAGTTACATCCCCGCCCCTCAAACACTTAATATTGTTTTTTGCTAAGATGCAACAAAAACCTCTACTCTGCACCCCCTGTATTACAACTACTGTACACACATTTAATTAAACAAACCATTAGAACGTTACCTTTTCAACTAGCATACTCTCTAGACTCATAATTTGGATTTTTTGTCTCGCAATTTCACTCTACAAAGAATCCACAACACAAATCTATTTTCATGCAATCTTTTCTTTTTTTTTTTCTTTTTTTTTTTTTTTTTTGACATGACAAAAAAAAACAAACAAGAGAGCAAAATAAAACAGAAGAAATTCTGACGTCATCCGATATCAGAGAAACGAATGGAAGGATATGACATTCTACGGGATGCGTTCCAATGTCAACCATTTCTATACAGAGTGTTTTAAAATAGCCGAGCAATTTAGTTGAATTATCACTGTTAAATCGAAGTCTTGTTATATTTATTTGATAAGCATGAACAAGAACAAAAACCTAAAAGTATGTGCGATGGAAAACAGATGCCCCGACAAATCAGTGAAAGTTAAAAGTGAACAGTGAAAACTTAAATAATGATCTTGAATAACCTCTCAAACACAAAATTTAGTCTCTTTGCTAAAGCATCTACCCACAGTTTGTTTCTGTAAAGAGCTGTTCACACGGCTCAGATAAATTGTGCTCACAAGCCGCATCAAAATTGGAAAGTCAAACTTGAGTGGTGACAATGTATACAACCCATGAGGTCTTGGAATAAGACGAATAGCATCGATTTCATTTCAATTTCCTCACAAACATGATTGAATCTTGTTCATGGGATGCATACGTCTCTCATACACGGCCATGTTCAAGGTAAAAGTTCAAAACCTAGCCGTAGACTCGACAGGTCATGAAAGGTCACGAGAGGTCACGAAATCTAACCAACATCCAAAGGTCATCTGTGTCAACATTCACATATAGTTACATTTAAATCCGTTCACATGCTTCATTTGCAAACTATTCATAAGATGCATTAGATCTGCAAATATGAAGGTGTTGAGAGTAAAAAATTCAGTGGTGACTTTGAATGACGTCTCAAGGTCACCAAAACCTAGTCATATTCGAAGAAGTTATCCATATGCACAGGCAACACTGAGTTTTAATCTAAATTTCGTTGACATGATTTGCAGAATAGCATTCATAAGACGCCCAAGAACTGCTACAAGGCGGCAGAGAACGTTAAAATTCAACCCCCATACCCCCCCCCCCCTCACCCCCCTACCCGCCGCCTTGGTGGCCTTGTATGACGACTCAAGATTGCCAAATCTAGTCAGCTCGCGAGGTCATCCACATGAATATTATCACCAATTTTCATCATCATCCATTTACAGATTTTGCCGGAATCGTGTTGACAAGGAAGCGTGACGCCCGTACGGACGAACAGATGGTCAGACCAAAAACATTCAATTTCTCCCGACCCAGTCAGGTCAAGGCAGAAAAAAAAAAAAAAAAGAATCGGGGCAATCTACTGCGTTTGAAAAGCCATGCAACATTTAAGGGTTTTCACGGTTTACAAAGGAACAAGGTGCGTATTCTTTACTCAGACGGTTACAACGTGTTGAGGGTTAACATACACCAACAATTTCCACATTTACGATCACTAAAGCATTAAATTGCCGATATGCAAGTCACTAATGTTTACTTTCACCAAAGAATGCACAGCTAATACTTGTGTGCTTTTTCACCACTACCAGCATTTAAATAATACAAAGCCGATTCCTCTTTCACATTTCTGTTCTGTTCTGCGCAGTCGATTTTTTTTTATCTCATAGACCTTAATCAAGACACAGCCCGTGTGTCAAAAATGTTCAACGCAAACCAGCCACCAAACCAATGCCTCCCCCCCCCCCCACCCTCCCTTATCCTTATCCAAAACACGTCCTAATACTGCAATTTCTGTTCAAGCAATATATCCAGCAACTAGCTCCTTTCAAACATAAGCTCCGCCACCAGATGATTTCAACCCCCCACCCCCCCCCCCCAGAAAAAACCCCAATCCTCTAACCGCCCCCACATCACACACCTCCACATCCTCCATTCTGCGCACATACAGCATGTGCTGGTCCTGCACCTCGCTCAATTGGCGCCGTAATTCGTCCAGTTCCTTCTCCTTCTTCTCCATCTCCTCGTGGTAGTGACGCTGTACGTAGCTACTCTTCTCCTTCTCCTCCAGGTACAGCCGCTTGTATTTCAGCTTCTTCGCACACCTGTGACAACACTCGTTATGACGTAGTGACGTCACGCGTGCGCTACGCAGCTTCGTTGAGCACATCTACGTAATACGTAACGCCACAATTAAACAGCATTCCGCCTCACCGGGGCCCTACGCTCTGTAAACAATGCTTCTGGTAAAGCCCTAAACAGGAAATTTGCTTCATATATGGGTTTTTCTGCAGACCTACATTTGTTTTTGTTTTTTTTGTTTTTTTTGTTGTTTTTTTTGTTTTTTTTGAAGACCTCCTTACATTTTAAACTTATTGGCAATGGCCCTTCACTGGCAGATTGCTTTGGGTCGATTTTTGTAGACCTGGTTTGCCCCAAACAGAGTCTAGACTACGAAGAAACCAGGGTCTCATTGGGTTTGAGACCTTGAAAAAGCTAACAACCTCAGCCTATTTCACTAAGATGCTTGACTTTATAAAGTGTGAACATAATCACACCACAGAGGGCTGCAAGTTGGGACAGCGGGTATTGCACCCTTTTATGATGTATTTTGCGTTCTGTGTTTCCAACCTGAAACTATGGTCCAAGGTTTCACCAAACCAGGTTTTAAATCGACTTTCACAACTTCACCCTAAACATGGTTTGGCCAAACCATGGTTTTTTAGTGTCATAACGAAAAACACATGGCATGTTGGGGATCTGCCTTCACAAGGGAAAGGCTGATTACCTCAATAGCACTACTAAGTTTTTATTTTTATATTTTTTGGATCAGCAAAAAAGAGATGACTATCTACAGGGAACATTCATGCAACATTTGAAAGCAATCCGATCACAAGCTGCAAGTGAAGAAGCACTTTAAGTTAAAATATGCATGTGCACATACGCAGTTATAGATAACGGATGAACCCACCGATGTGATTAAAACCAGCTAGTCTAAAAAAAAACTCCCCAACTGAATGCTCCGCCACTACGCGGAAAAAATGCTCATCCTACTGGCCTTCAACAATTAAACTGAACAAGAAGTGTAACTGCGTGGAGTAAAGCTATGGTGCTCCTAAATTTGCAATCATACCCCACTCAGGTTTGCATTTTTGTCTAGTTTTGACCTTCATAATGGCCTCTGACAATGTTTAAACTTTCGTTGTAATTGGGTCTGGTGACGGAGAATTCTACGAATATTACAAGTATGTTACAGAGTCCAACCATGTTTGTAGAAATTTCGGTTTCACACAGGTTTTGTGGGGTCTGAAACCAGGTTTCAAACCAAGTCTAGATTTATTACACAAAATTGATCCTTTGTGTTTAAACGACACGATTCTATTTGAAAATTTCAATTTGATATGATGATTAAAAATAACAAACCTTAAATAAAATGCCCATAACTTAGTCATTAAATGTGGCAGTAACAACTGATCAGCGGCCAGTTCATTGAACCGACAATCATTGACAGTTAAGCCAGTGTCTTTCTGCAGATACAAACTTCTCCCATAAGGATTTTTTTTAACTATAAGTACTTACTTACGAGACAGCGAATCGATCAGATATAAGTTTTCTAACCTATTCTCTAGCTCCTGGCCCAGCTCCGCGAGCTGCATCTGGATCTCCTCGCTAGACAAGTCCGGAGCGCCCGCCTCGTCACCAGCCGTCTGCGTCGCGCCCTGCTCCTTTCCCGCCATCGGGGTCTGTGTCGTCTGCTCGCTCTCAGCCTTCGGTTCTGTCTCCGTTGTCTTCGTCGCCAGCACGACGCCGCCCGAACCCTCCCGACTATACACTGATTCAAATAAAGCCAGTTTTATATTTTGTGGGATTTCGGGGGGGGGGGGGAGGGGGCACGAATTACTCACAGGGACTCGAATTACTTAAACCCACACTCCATAGTCCCACAGTAAATTTTTTTTCCTTCTTTACTTTTTTTCATTTCGACGACCACACACTGTAGATGCATTTCTTTCTTTATTCTACCGGTGACGCCGTTTGTAAATACTGTGATGCTTATACATCTCATATATCTTATATATCTCACACATTTCATGCATCTCATACATCTTATATATATCCATAGGCTTTCACCAGGAATGACAGACACTATTCAAACCTACCGGAAATTTTCTGAGCTTTTCTAAGCTGTTGTTGTAATTTCTTGCATTCCACGTACTTGTCCTTGAATTCTTCCTGTCCCATAAGCAGGCGTTCTTTCAAATCTTCAATTTCACGCTTCATGTCTTTCTCCTTGACCTCCCAAAGTGCCTGTACAATATGTCACATTCAAGGTCAAACCCAGTACGTCCAATGAGGGTATAAACTTATATCAGATCTCTCTGACACTTGACGTAAAATAAGATACTTGTTACTATTATGCAGAATTCCTCAATCACAGTCCGTAAAGGATGAATATTTTACCATTATGACAAGAAAGGAAATGAAAATATCCTCAGTAGAGTATTTTTTCAGCCAGATCTCCAATTTCTTTATGCCAAAGAACACGTTGCTAATTGCAGAAACAAAACAACCACGAAGCGTGAATTGCACGACCCACTGTTTCGCCATGGGGTCACGTGAGCTTACTTGTTTGGAAAATCACCTCCGCACACATAAGACTGTTTTTTTTGAACTCGTTGCACTGACTGCCCAGCGCATGCGCAAACTCCTGACCTTTCTTTTGTGGAGCTCGGCCACCTCTTTCTCCAGGGCGCTCCGCTGGTCCCCAGCCTTGCTCAGGCGCCGCTTCATCTCGTCGTGCGCCATCTGCAGGGCGAACATGGAACCCTCGTCGCCCTGACGTTTGTTCAGAGCCTCAATTAGTCTCGCATGCTCGGCGCTCAGTTTCGCATTTTCCTAAGTCGGAAGAACACACGAACAGCCTCAATACCGATTGATCTACTGACTGATGGATTGAGCTACTGACTGATCGATTGATCTACTGACTGATAAATTGATCTATTGACTGATCGATTGAACTACTGACTGATCGACTGATCTAAGTATTTCATTTGCATATAGTTCACCAGAAACCAAAAAAAATCTGATTTCACAATCACAACAAAGCTAAGACCCTTCGCCCACAGGGTATCCAAATCGGATATCGAGCTTTATTTTTTATTTGTTCATTTGAAATATGTTTTAAACGGCGTAATTATTGATTGCTTTTATGAACTGTAATGGCGAATTTTGAATTTTTGGTTTGGACAACAATGAATTCTTTTAAAATTACTTTTTTTCTTTTCACAGAAAAACACACATAAATTCGTTTACATTGAGCGAAATGACCATTTTTTTTTTATTTTGTTTTGGCAGTATTTGTGAAACGACCTGAACGACTACGAAACATTACGTCATTCGTAAAAAAACACCACAGTTCCATACTCTTGTCAATATACTATATAAAATTTACATGCAATCAACTCGTTACTTTTAAATGGAGACACGTCGGTTATTTCTTCATTGAGTATGTGTCAGGGTTCCTCATACATCTATTGCTTTTAAAACCAGTTAACATCGAATGGACGCTAGCATTTAATATCACTATAACGAGGACGACTACTTCGCTTACAGCACTCTTCTCGTCCAGTTTGCCCTGCAGGAACTTGACCTCTCCCTCCAGGGTCTTCTGCAGTCGCTGCTTGGTATCCTCCGTGCGGCTCAGGTGCTCTTTCAACGTGTGAGCTTTCGATGTCGACTCCTACAAAACAGCAAACCACAGAGAACAAAACTAACTTGAAGGTCAGGATTCTTGCTGTTTATTTACACAATGTATTTTATGAAACTGCATTACGTATAAGACTGCCCAACCACCGTACTCCAAAATTAATTGAACCTGACTGCTATGAAGTTACAATTTGCCTTTTTCTATATATATATATATATATATATATATATATATATATATATATATATATATATATATAGTATATATATTACAATCCACCACCACCTTCATACACACTCGGTCAAGGAACAACCGGCATACCTCCATGTCTTTGGCCATTTTGCTATGGGCCTGCATCAGAGTGTCCACTTCCTGGCCCAGGGTGGCCTTACACTGATTCAAGGCCTCCATCTGCTCCTCATAGGCCCCAATCTGTACGCGTAGGTCTCCGATCACTTTCTGTTCACAGAAAAATGTTAACGCAAACCGTCACCGACTGTAAAATGTCGTTCGTGTCTTGTGCATAAAAAATTTAATCTACATTAATCAGTGTTTCAAGCAACTGGGGAAAAGTTTAAGGGTTTTTGAAGTGTTCGGATTTCAAAAATAAAGGTTTTAAAGCGTTTTTCGAGATTAAGACCAAATTCCATTAAAAAGTAAAAACACAAACAGTATGACAAAGTACCTTGGAGATTTACACTTATAAACAATATACAAGAATTAGATAACACAAAACGTTTTTTCGAAACCCAGTTCTTCCTGATTTTTCAAAGACCAGGAAGCATCTCAACAAAACCTAAAACAAGGATGCCAGTGAAACTGGTTATCGTACCCCACTCACAGTCTTTCATATCCATATCCCCAGAAAAACACCTTAATAACAATTTCGACGATTTTGTTCGTTCCCTGCCAATATTCAAACCCGGTCAGGCCTGTTATTTAAAATGAAAGGTTTAAAATGGCAAATCGATCGGTTAATCCGTCGTCCTTTGAACAAGTGGAAATCAACAAAAAATTGCGTCTCGTAAAACTGCCATAATTTTTGGTTAGACCTGACCAGTATTCGAACTCGGTCTAGCCTTTTAAATGATACTGAAAGGAATCAATTTCAAATCCACAGGCCAAACCTTTTTTTTTTCTTTAAATTAGTGCAAGGATACAAGGACGAACGGACCGACAGACCGACCCTATTTGGCACTTTAGAACCAAGGTCTTCAAACTGGCCGTCACGCTGACGACCAGATTTTTAAAAAAAAATTTTTCAGGGCCTTTAAAGGCCTTTAAAGGGTTTTTAGAGGGGGACTTACAAGCCTGCACTAAGTCGCTGCACCTGATGAAATGTATCTAATAGAAACCAACGTCAAGTACGACTCTCACTCGGTCCAACAGCAGTCCAAGTTTCAGACAAAAACAGCGCAGGCAAAAATGCCACAGTTGTAAATTAATCGCAACACATCTAACATAAGAATGAGTAGGGGTGGGGGAAAAAATCGACCAATTCAGATCACGCTGGCAAAAATCTTTTTTGAAACTACAATCATCACTGAAGTATAAACCGAAAACCGTTTGAGAATCGGTTGAAAATTCGCGCGCCAACTTGAGTTTAAAATTTGGGAGAGAAAAATGCCAATTTTAATCAAAATATCGACCAGAACTGTAACTTAAATTTACTATTTTATTCTAGATCTCTTTTATTTCTTTCTAAAACTGATTTATGTGTGCTAAAGCAGTGAAAATGAAATGATGAGCAACAAGTAAAGAGTTGTACACTCATTTAAAGCACATTAGTGGATTTTATTAACAATTATTTTGCTATGCCGTAAGTACTTCACATAAAAAATATAGGCACCAACGCGGAATAGCCAGTTTTGTTCTGGTCAGGACAATTTTTTCTTGTTTAAAGCAGTAATACTTCAACGTATTTCTGCAAAACTTTCCATTTTAAATGTTTGATTCCTTGTTGGGCGCATGCCAACGTGTCCACGGGGTTGAACGGAAAGAATCTGGTCTTCTGATACATCTGTAGTATCGGGTATTCGTGGTTAATACCATAGCATGTCTGACGATTTTCGATTGCGGTGCGAATGATTTACGACAATCTTTCCAGGTCCACATTCTGTACAGTATGTAATATACAACTGGTTTTTAGACCGCGACCGAGCGAGCCCGGGGGGGGGGGGGGGGGTGCTGATAGATTGCCGTCTGTCCGTCCGTCCGTCACACTTTGAATGCTGTTTTGTTTCCACGCGAGCTCTCTGAAACTATCTATCCTAAGCATATGCTACCTTGCACAGTGAAAATATATATATTGAAGTTGTGCAACGTCGTATTATTTTTTCAAATTGGTCAAAAATTGTCAAAATGGCGACTTGTTGTGTCCGGTTGGGTCTGCGCCTTGGACTATTGCTTGTTACCATTATCTTCCCCTAATGCAACATGCATGTAACTCTCAAGCTCAAGACGATCTCTTGTATCAACTCTGGGAACAATAGTATCCACAGCATCTCTTTTCGAAAAATGACTTGCTGCTGCACAAGTTCCCTACATATGCTTTCTTCTTGTTGGATTTGGTTTGCTTCCGATGAATAGTTACAGAGATATGGTGCGCACAAAACTGAGGACAGACGGACGAGCTGGAAACTATACCCATCCATTGACAATTTTTCATCAAATCGAACGTAACAACGACGTCGCACTCCTTCAATATATGTTGTATTAACAGCATGCAAAACGAAAAAGGCAAAATCATGAATAATTTTCGAATTACAGCGCGGACACGCGGTACAACTACACCTGACCGACGGACAGACAAATTGAAAACTTTTCCCCTCCATTACACTTGGGAGGGAAAATACAGAGGTGTTCTCTAAATAAATGTTTTAAATTGAGTTTTAATGAAGAAATCATAGTAACTAGGACCAAAGCTTGTTCCTTCACGGATGTTGTTCTAAAACAGGAGGTGTTACCTAGGGGTGTTATAGTATATGTTACAGGGATTATGTGTTATTAGGGCTTTCACAAAATTCCTACGAAATTCGTAAAACTTGCCCGATCAATATCGGTAATTTAGGGAGAATTTTATGTTTACAATAACAGAATTATTAGTAGATTTTAAATTTGCATACGAAAATGTCTATCCTGAGGAAAACCTAGATTTACGAAAAATTCCCGAAAAGCAACAAATTTCCGTGTAAAAATTATTTCAATGTTGGACCTGTATTATTCATCATCTGTGATGGCGAACACAACAGGATATTTGAAAGAATTCACATTAGTCTCGGCAAAATACAAATTTAAACTGTCATTTTATTGAATTTTTTGTAGGTGGGGGTACAAAAGCTCAGGTTGGCGTGCGAATTTTTCATCAATTCGCTAATTATTGCTAGGTTCGGTGCCCAGGGATGTTAATCCTTCATTTAAACCTTTTGCGAGCAGGATCGGAAGTGGTCACCAAAAAAGTGCCCCGTTTCCCCCACCCCTAGAATGAGAGAATGCCAGCTGACGTCACTGATGCATCATATTCCCACTGTCACCACCAGTTGTGTCATACCCATCTTGTTGCAGTCACTGATGTCATACATACCTTGTCGCAGTCACTGA
This sequence comes from Protula sp. h YS-2021, assembly GCA_949752745.1. Classification (NCBI taxonomy): domain Eukaryota; kingdom Metazoa; phylum Annelida; class Polychaeta; order Sabellida; family Serpulidae; genus Protula; species Protula sp. h YS-2021. The sequence continues at coordinate 23,956,355 of OX457031.1, read as the reverse complement.
CCCCCACCTTCTAGCTGTCACCGGCGTCATATCCACCTTGTCAGTAGCGCATCATACTCACTCGTTTGCTTTCGCTGACGTCGTACCCACTTGTAGCTCATTGTGACGCCATACTCACCCTGTCGCTCAGTGATGTCATACCCACCTTTTCGCTCAGTGACGTCATAACCACCGTATAGCACAGTGATATCATACCCACACTTTCGCTCAGTGACGTTATACCCACGTTATACCCACCGCTCAGTGACGTCATATCCACCGTGTAACACAGTAACGTCATACCCACCTTTCGATTAGGGACGCCATGCCCACCGTATAACACAGTGACGTCATACCCACCTTTTCGCTCAGTGACGTCATAACCACCGTATAGCACAGTGATATCATACCCACACTCTCGCTCAGTGACGTCATACCCACCTTTCGCTCAGGAACGCCATGCCCACCGTATAACACAGTGACGTCACACCCACCTTTCGCCCAGGGACGTCACACCCACCGCGGAACAGAGTGACGTCATACCCACCTTGTCGCTTTCAGTGACGGCCTTTTGCTTCTCGTTTTGTTTTTTCAGTACTTCCACTTCGCGCTGTAAGTGGAGAGCGGCCTCCGTCACGGACTTGACCTCTTCCTCGTCTTTCTGCCGCTGCTTCTTCAGCAATTCCATGTGCAAAGTGTTCTCTTTTAGCGTTTCCGATGATGTGTTGAAATGCTCCTGCAAACACATCCCTCATTTTACACTTATTTTCTATTTAGTTTTTCTTATTGAAATGCTTTTTTTAACACATGACAGTTGTAGAATGAGAGATTTTTCTTGCCAAATATCTCTCATAATTTTTCATATATTTTCTTCACATTACTTACAAAATAGGTGATTTTCAACGGCTGAGCGCCACCAACCTCCGAAAAAACCACCCTCCCCCCACCGCCCCCCCCCCCACCCCCTAAAAAAAAGAAAACAACACCACGAACCTTGTACAGATCCCTTTCTTTCTCCAGTGACCTGTGTTTGCCCGCCAGTTCGTCCACCTCGTTCTGCAGGGCTCTCAGGTCAGCGCGTAGCATTTCACATTTTTGCTCTGCTTCCATCAGCTGTGACTCCAGCCGTTTATTCTCCTGAAATACGACGACATCCTGTCCTTCTGGCAAGGCATCACAGAGATACGAAGCAAGTAGGATAATATAAACACGGTAAACACTTCTGTCTTCTGTTGACAACGAACACCTTCCGGACCGGCTGAAACGTTTGTTACATAGCGGTTTGTTACAAAAAAATGTGAATTTCATAATGACAAGTATGTCAGTGAAACTGACCAAGTCCCCCGCAGGCGTGCAATTCCTCGATTTCGACAAAGTCCCTAGGACACATTTCTCGGCGGCCGGCAAAAACCTATCCCCAGGCGCACAACCACACCCAATATTCTTTCCCTACGTAAGGTATAAATGGAATCCCTCTGGTAGCCTTTGAGATCATCGCTGAACATAATGCTCATCTGTCAGAAGTATTCACTCTTTTGGGGGAGAGGGTGGATGTTGGGGGTGGAGGTGGGGGGGTTATAGTGTCAATAAAATGCACGTCGTACCCCTTCGGCCTTGTCCAGTTTCGCTTTCAGGATTTCGTAGTTTGCAGTCTTCTCTTTCACCTCTGTGTGTAGGGAAGCCACTTTGTCTTGTGTTGCCTAGCGACAACAACACACCAATCATAAACAACACACCAAGCATAAACAACACACCAATCATAAACAGAAAACTGTCAAAGCTTTACACAGCTTTATATTGAAGAGACACAAAAACCTGTTTTTTTTTTCTCAACACACTCAATACCCTCTTCAACACAGCGCGTATTTTCTCAAATTTTAAGAAACTGATTCACACTCTTTTTTTCTTTTCTTTTTTTTTTCTTTTTTCAAGGGAATGCCTCTACTTTTCACTTCGCCACTTAGTAAATACCACACCTGCAGGTCTACTCTGACGGCATCCTTTTCTTGTTTTTCTGCCGCAAGAACTTTTTCTATTTCCATCAGTTTATTTACATAGCTCTCCATCTCCTTCTCAACACGGTGCTTTTGCTGCAAAAAAAAAAAAAAAGAGAAAGAGAAATCTCATCAGCACCTATAAAATATAAAAAAAATCTCCCCATTCTCTGCCTACCGCTGACCCCCCCCCCCCCCCCCCCCCCTCGGCACATACACATGGTGCGACATCAAGCCGCTTGGAAACCTAACAAAATGCAATATCAAATTAGTTTATAGCGCAATTAACTATAAACTTCAACCCAGTCTAAACCAATCTTCAGGCTTACAGCGAAATTCCATGGTAGATTCGAACTGGAAATACCGTACAACCAGTAAGTACCTTCAGAATGTCTTCTTTCTCGTTCTGGACATCCCTCAATTGTTCCTGCAGGGCGTTCGTCCTCGATTTAATCACCATCATGTCATTGTCGCTATCGACGAACTCGACAAACTCCTCCGCGGATGGATTCTTGAACTGAAACGGTGTACTGGCCCCACGCACCTGCAAGTAACAACATAGCTGGCATGGCGGGGGTTTCAGGCTGTGCGCACACTAATGCTACAGTCATTAAATGGCGTCCAACATTTGCATACAGGGTGGGGAGGAGGAGGGTATGGGTTACGTACCTGGACAGCACTTTGAGCCAAAAAAGCCACCGTTTAATCATCCACGCAGTTACACCTGTGCCAAGACGACACAGTTATCACGCCCATTATGACGTCACGGTGACATCAAACAACCATAACGGCTGCACTCACCCGAGGCTTCGACCGCCCATCGAATAATGAATGAATGTCCAAAAATGTGTTTGTTTATTGGATGGTTATTTGCATTCCTTCTTTGAAAATATGTTTCATTTTGTAAAATGGCGCGTCTACCCTTTATCGTGTGTTTTTTATACGTAGGGCATTAGAACTGGGCTAGAAATTAGCGGGGTTCCGGTGGCTCGAGACCCTTGATTTCGGATCGGGCCATCTCAGGATTGCGCCCATCCCCACTCTTCGCTCGGGCCTCCTCGATTTCCCCCCAACCCCCGGGGGAGGCCCAACAGAAAAGGAAATTTCCAGGCTTGCTCACTGTACCACAAAATTATGACGCATTAGAGTTGGAAAATAGAACATAGTTTTCTTTAGCGTGCCCCACTGGCGCACGCCGCTAGATTGACACAATTCTTCCTGTGATACTGACCTGTCCACTGCTGGTGACGTAACAAAACTGGTAGAAGTCATCATCATCTTTTGGCAATACTTTCCCTGAAACAGCAGTCACTGACCCTTAGTATCATATATTATATAATAACACCTTGTATAACGGCTTGTCTTACGTATTAACTGAGTATAAAGACAACGAATTACTTCCTCGTTTATATGCATTTTGATAGACGGAGCACATGCCAATAGGGATTAGTCGTATAAAGCTTCTCTCTTAAGTACACATCTTTGGCAATACGCCCTATTGCCTTCACATGCCCTGTGTCTAATCTAATGTACTCAATACCCACAGACAACAACAGAGAGAGAAAAAAAAACAAACACTACCGAGTAACAAGCTGAAAGGGGTTGTTTACATAACGCACAACAGATGGACAGCAATTTGACTGCATTCTGGCAGTTGGTTCAGGGAAACCAATCAAAATCAGTCTATGCTTCACTTTCACTCTCACTCAAAAAACTGCGAAATGCCTCACAATGCTAAAGGCAGCATAAGGCAAATTTTAAAATGCAACTATACTTCTTTCATATTGATTTTCCGACTGAAGCCTCTCTACTCAGTTGGGATATATACAGATGTCAGTTAGAATCGCACTGTTAGCGTTGTAAACAAAGCCATCTGAAGGATGCAAATTAATATCATTCAAACTTCATTGCCAAATTTATCACGTCGAGTGAGAGCCAATAAGCGCAGGAAAGGTATAACACATAACTAAGACAACTACCGCGTGAAGATGATTCCACCCCACTGACTCCCGCACTCCTCCTTCCCACCACTCCCCCCCCCCCCACTCCCCCCTCGGATCTTTTTTTTTCCTTTCAGTCCTTTTCTCTTTCGTTGCTGTTACCTATAACAAATACTGAGAAACAGACCTACACTAGATCTTTACCTGAAAAAGTGACCTTGGCCTCGTATTCTTCGCCCGCCTTGTAGCCTTGTGGAATGACTGCCCAGTGATAGTACAGCTGGTCGCTTGATGAGGTCCAGCCCACTCTGTACAAGCCGATCTGAAAGCCACATTATGAACGTTCTTGCGGTCATATCCGTTTTTTTTTCTTTTTTTTTTTTTCTTTGGAGGTGAACAGTTAGTTTTTTTCCTCACAATCGCCGTTTCGTCAATCACTATTCAAGAGCCTCCAGGCACCCCCCCCCCCCCCCGCGCCAAAAAAAAAAAAAAAAAACGCTTGAAAATGTCGCTCGTTCTCTGTTACTCCGGAAAATATAATGCCAGTGCAGAACTCACCCAATCGCGTTTGCTTGGCGAATGATAGCGTGTCACCGTGTAGAGGACGTCCACATCCCTGTCAATGGTGTACTTCTCCGCCACATTTCTGAATATCACCTGTGCAGTGCAAACAACCACCGCTCGTTAGCAGCCCACGAACTTTTCCTTTTAAGATTCCGTGCAGTTGTTATCTGAAATACTCGGGTCCTTTTTTTATATATATTTCTTATATTGAAAGAATGCTGTAAACAAAAGCCCCTTTTGGTGCGCGTTAAACTGGCCATGGTTCTGTATTCAAAACAGCAACCTCCTGCCATCCAAAAATCTCTCTCACTCAAAACTTCTCATAGATGAGGTCGAGAGAAATTAAACTCAAGTCCTGTTGCCTGCATAGGCAAAAAAAAAAAACAACAAACAAGCAATGTTACCTGCGCATAATCGGAACGCGTCAGCCTCACTTCAGCATTGGCCATGTCCATATCAATCTTCTCAAAATCTGCCATCTTCTTGGTTTACTTTGACTCTATTTTTAAATATCTGTTCTATGTTTCTCTATTCTGTAAACACAATATTATATTCATTCCCGCATTAAAAACTATTACGAAAGTATGGAAAATTAATAATATAATAATTAGGAAACCTTAAATTCTTATTAGTTGAACTCAATTTGACCTTTTTCGATAATTCTGACAGATTTAACACTGCTCACCTTATGTAATCACTCGAGGGGTCCAGTAGGACCGGGTCATGCACTATTTCACAAAATACTGACGACCCGCTATGAAAAGTCATGCTGGTGCTGCATTTAAACCTTACACAACTCGCTTTTCGGAACTGAGCGGACGACTGGACACTTTTCGGAATTGAGCGGGCGACTGGACACTTTTCGGGATTGAGCGGACGACTGGACACTTATCGGAAGTGAGCAGACGACTCTACACTTTTCGGGATTGAGCTGGCGACTGGACACTTTTCGGAATTGAACGGGCGACTGGACATTTTTTAGGAATTGAGCGGTCGAGTGGACATTTTTCGAAATTAAGCGGGCAAATGGGCACTTTTTACAGAAGATTATTCTGATTTTTTTTCACAAATTCACTTTTCAAGATTTGCTTATTATTTGTTAGAAATGACACCGAAATCATCGTACAATATATACTTTCGTGTCTTTACCATGCAAATTTATCGCGTTCAGGCCAGAAACGGATAACGTTGAAACTTTTATTGGCAACGCGGATATGCCATAAAGGAATTCGACATTAGGCGTAAACATTTTATGGATTTACACAATAACTCGACATCGAACAAAAGTACTTTCTGACTGAAAAGAAAAGGGTTACAATTTAAAGGATTGGCTGTGTTTGGATTCACAGCTCACGGTAACAAAAAAAACAAAAAAACAAAAAAACAAAAAAAAACAAAAACAAAAAAAAAACAAGACTTTAAATTCAGATCTTGACAAGTTAATTCAACATGCTGTACTACAAGGGCCATATAGACTGGTTTCGTTGGACAGGTCATTGGTGCAAATCTTAATTTTTAGAATAAACACTGTTGCATCAACCGTGCCAACAGCAAACGGTCTGTAAGATTTTTCTTTCTTTTTTTTTTCTTTTTTTTTTGGTATTCTAGAGCAAGAAGCACGTTAACATGTGATTTTAACGTAATGACGTCATACGCCTTTTTTCATTTCGCTACACCCGTCAAAAGTTGAGAGGACCGTCTGACTGACCAAAGCAATACCCACATAAATTTTTTAAGTCGATACGACTTTTTCTTAGCGAGATATTTTGTAATTTTGTAGAACCGTCTAGGGACTGTAGCGTGTCCCGTGAAATGTCTGATCTGAGTGCGGGACGGGACAAGCAGTTTCACGGGACATCGCGGGACGGGACAAAAAAATGATACATGCTACACACCATAATCGGTGCAACAATGATAGTACAATAAAGATTCAGGTGTTGCAGTCTTCTTCTGAATATGAAAAAATAACAAGTGGTCGAAATTCTTATTTATTAGTTAAAAGTAAAGGCGTAGTGTCTTGGAAAAAATAGTATGGCGTACAATATTCCAAAGTAAGACGTCGGGTATGATCCGTGGATGACAGCTCCAGCCAGTTTTAAGGCAAATATCTGGAAGCACTTTGAAGTGTCAAAAGAAAAGAATAACCACGCCTGACTGTGCAATCACTGTCGAGCTTATCACCAACTGCAAAAAAAGTGACTGGTTGAGAACATATACTGATGAGCAGACAGCTCTTGCAGCCAATCTTCCCGCTTTACCAACTTTGCCCTCTGAGACAGACTCAATCCCAGTCGGCCCGAGGTTAATGAAAGAGCCGGGTTAGACGACGTTAAACCGAAAATCAACTTGAGTGTTAGAAACACGCAATGAAACTCAAAATTTGCGAAATATCTGCGTTTTAAGGGCCTGTTACATAGATAAGGAAAAAAATCCCGGTACTGCGTCGCAAAAAGCCCTCCCCCCCCCCCCCCCCACCCTTGACGCTTGCAGCAGCAGTTGCAGGACGCTACAAACTACAAAGAAGTACCGACTTTTTTTTCTTTTAGTAAAGTCCCTAATCTGATCTCAGTACAAGTAATCAACCTCCCCGTTCTGTCATCTCTAGCTCGAAATGTATTCTGCAGCTCGAGAACAAGCGTACCCAGTGAGCGGGTATTTTCCACTGCTAATAAAAGGGATTAAATAATTAGAGCATAGATAAATTAAAATAGAAAATGACTAGATTTTTTTCCTGAAAACCTCTTCTAGCAAGTACTGTCTGAAACACAGTGTGGTCAGTTTAGTGACTTTCTACCTAGTTTCGGCAGCTACGGCATTTTTAAAGAATTACAATCCGCTTAGTAATGTTACTTGCTGAATAAAAGTTTTGGCTTAATAGTCAGTTGTGCCGTCATGTGTCCCATATTTGTCCCGTCCCGAGGAGTTGTTCCATTGGACTGTCCCGTCCTGAAACACAGGCCACGGGACAATTCCCTACGTCCAACCTACCCAAGTAATAAACAGATGAAGTTTGAAGTCGATCTGACTTTTCGTTCTCGAGATATCTTGTACACAACATTTTGTTCACAACAGACTGGCACATACACATGCTCACACGCAGAACGTACAAACACCGTATAGTCTCCCCTTGATCGGGGTGACATAAATAGTTCTTTCGTTTTTCAGTTCTACAAGTTGGGATAGGCAGATTGGGCAACAATTTACAGCTTTCATGACTTAGTTTTTTTTTGTGTGTGTGTCTCAGCGAGCAACATTTCAAAGACAGCTAAAAACTTTTCTTATAACCCTTACCTACTAAGATACTTCAATGTCAATCAATTTATGCAAGAACGGAAAAAAATCTAACTGCGGTAAACTGAACCGTGGATTTGGTAATGAACAGTTCACTTGCAACTGCGCAGAAACGTCTGACTTCATACTTTTTACATTACGTTATGTTTGACATTTTTGGACAGAAAAATTATAATTACTTTGACGACAATACCTTACCACCAATTAAAAAAAAAAAAAAGAGAGAGAAGAAAAATCAGCTTATTTTTCACAGCCATCCTGGTGCGTCCCTACTTGTGCGGAGGACACTTCAGCTTGTCCTGGCCCACAATTTCTCCAGTAATTCGATGGTCTCCCGCTTGCATTATTTCTATATATACCACCCCACTTGCCTCATTTATCTGTGCCGAAAAGGCTTCTTTTTTTGCGTTTCGATTGAACTGAGTTGGGATAAGGATATAAAGAAACGAAAGAAAAAACTAGCAAACATCAACAAAATTCTATTTTGCCAGAAACATATTCACATGTTGGCTATTAAAGCGGCTGAATAAGATGTAAAATAACTTTTTTAAAAGATCCTATGATGGCTTTTTAAATCCAGAAGTGTGCATGTTGGAAGAAAATTAGAATTCTGATGTTTTCCTTTATCATTCCTTTATAATTTATCCCCACAAAATAACAGTCAAAACGACACCTCTGGTGGAAAGATTCGAAAGTAGGAATTGGCTTATTCCATACGGGTTATTAAAAAACACGACTGGTCTTTGGTGCAAGAGAAATATGACATTTATGCGAAATCTCTCTGACATTTCTTACAGTTTTATCCGGTTAGTTTGCATTCGAAACGCACAATTTTTACGCATTTTCTTTCGGAACGCCCAAACTGTGGTGTGACTTATCTTTACTCATTCTCGCTCAAGACATTCTGCCCGACCCATCCATCCATGACATGCTCTGCTCCACAACAACTTCCTTAGTCGAGTCAGGGACTGCTTTTCTCCAACAGCCCTTTTCCATTTCACTTTCTTTTCCTCTTACAACAACGACATACTTAAACACATAGATATTGTGTTATCGCCCAAAAGTTCTGATTTACCTTGCGACCAAATTTACCCCGCTGATCTTGTGTAAGGACAGAAGAACATATTCATTCTGAAACAGTTCTAAATCTGGAAAAGTGGGAATTTCCGATAAATTTGATCTTACAAATACGCACTAAATTTACTTCATTTAACTGTCGCACAACAAAAAAACTGTGCGTCTCTTACTTAATTTAGTAACTGATATTATTAATTCTCACATGAAACTGGTCTTTATGACAAGTGACTAACATTATTTGCACAAAAATTGTGACTACATTTCCTGTGACCTCTTTTTGTTTATATTTATTGGTGACGTCATAGGCCTGTTCGTTTATCTCCACCACCTTTTCAACAGATTGGTCTGAAAAGCCTGTAGTAACCGAACTGGCTGAGATCAATGCCTTTTTAAACCAATGCCCACAAGTTGCTCACCCGTGCCCACTTCACGGCGGCAATCGAATGTTCAGTTATTTGCTTACACCTTGCTTGAGTCCAACAAATAGTTGTAATCTCCCAGAACAAATCGTGCAGCCCGTTTTTGTACACGTTCAATCTGGTCTATGTTGTGCGCGGTATACGACGCGGTATGCAGATGGGGCATATTCTATGTAAGGCCTAAGGAGGGCTCAACCTGCAGTTTCCTTGATCTTTTTGTCACAGCGTTGACATTTTGACAGCATAGGTTTAACATATTTAATGTTTTTAAGTTATATTTTTCGCGTTGAAGGTAAGCTTGTTGTCCATAATAAACAAATGGACATTTGCCGAACTATTTTCTTCAAAGGATGTTGGGTCTCCTGATGGCTGTTCCATACAGTATACAAGGTTTCTTCTTTCTTTTTCTTTTTTTATTTTTTGTTGTACTTTTGGTAAGTGGAAATATTGTTTCACGTTCACTTTAATATTCCATTTATTTGCCCATTTTGTAGATTATAACGTCGGCCGTAGACTATTTCGTGGTGCATGGTTTAGAGTAGTCAAAAGGCAGATTTTTATGTGATCTCATTTCCGATATCGTTTTTGTATATTAAACATTTGACTGATAACAGTACACTGATAAAAATAAGAGGAAACTGTTTCACGTTTGGAGCCTTAAGAGCCTTTGCAACTATATGGAATTCCGTTTAATTTTAATGTTTATTTCTGACATCACAATATAATTAAAGACATCAATAAATCAATGTAGATCTAATTAATTTATATTTTGCGATCAAAGTTTAAATTTTAGATGCAAAAATTTTAGTTTTTTTTTGAGATTTAAAAATCAATTTTATGTACTTAAAAAATCTTCAGGCAGACAAATATTTATATAGTCATTATGTTATTCACAGATGTGTGCTTCTGAATTTTTATAAAAAAAATAGACTGATATTTTGATACCAAAATTTAATTTTAAGATCAAAAAATCATTTGCAGATTTAAAAGTATAAATTTAACAAGTAAATTTCTGAACTAATGATATCTGAAATAAATTCAACTGTTTCATTTTTGCTATCAAGAATTGAATTTTGATCTCTAAAAAATAATAATTTTTGATATTAAATAATGTTTTGTGATATCTCTAAATATTTATTCATATCAAGAATTATCTTTTGAGATCAAGAATGCATTTTGAGATATCAAAACTATAATTACAGATAGCAAAAAAATAATACTTGATGTCAAAAAATCAATTTTTGAGATCCAAAATTGGTTTGTGATATCAATAATCTGAAGTATTTAATTTCTTAATACTCATTTTTATGAGTGAAATATCTTGTAGACGTAGAAGCCATCACTATGAGTTTTCCTATGTATTTAAATTGGTTATCGTGATCCATAATAAATAAAAAATTCTATGGAACACATAGCACCACATGGGTAACCTTACCAGGTGCCCCGTTGTATGTGTACTATACCTGTCAACCAAACGACTAATCAGCACACGCTGCAGTTGCTATCATGTGATCGAATCATACCCAACTTGTCGTACCCGACGATCCCACTTCATGGGGAGGGGGGTGGGTGCAATTCAAATGATGGCTTCTACGTCTACAAGATATTTTACTAATAAAAATTATTACTAAGAAATTAAATACTTCAGTTTTAATTTCGAAAATATCAGCCTGTAGACTACGAAGCCATCACTATTGGAGACTCGAACTGGCGGTGGGAATTAACTACCCAAATGCATACGGACTGGTAGACACACTGTCTTCAAGGCATCATGTCGTAGAGAAGGCAGAAATAAAAGAAATAAATTTAAGTTATTCTTTTAATTTCAGTGGGGTCTCACCGCGAACTGTCTATTTAATAACAAATAACAAGATCAGTGGGGTTTCACCACGACATGCCTGCCCATTATCAAACATCGTTACCTCGAACAATACTGACATGCAGATACAAGTGAGCCCATCCCCCTCTTTTGCCAAAGAGAGGATTATGAACAGCATCAAAGAAAAAAGTACAGTTGTTGCAGACCCGCCGCAACCACGGGGTGCACCATGCGCAAAACCTCAGTGTCCAAGACCTGTATAACTGTACTGTGCCGCGCCGGCAAGAGAGCAGTCACGTGATCGAGAAGTTGCCACTCTGCCGCTGCAGATCCATACTGCGTCTGTACTCCCATTCTACTTAGAAGACTTCTTCTTGTAATGCTTCTTCCCACGGGAATGCTGAGGTGTCCTGCAAGAAGGAGGACTGTTATGAATCACTTATTCAGCAGCAGCAAAGGGACCAAGACTATACAAATTACTCAATGCATCAGTTGTATACTCTTGCATATAATGCTTGGTAAAAGTGTTAGGCGACGCCCAACAACCAACGCGCAACAATTCACACATTGACACTCCATTAGTACTACGCAAGGAGTAAGCCACATGTCTGACCTGATGAGCTTTAATTGACAATTTCTTTTGGATTACATCTTCAGGCTGTTTAATTATATCATCATATGCTAAAAATATGGTTTTCTTGATATAGTTCAAAATAGACGCTTTCGGCAGATCTACCGTAGAACGTCGCATAAATGAGATAAAAAGACGACGCTGCAACAATCTGCGATACGTAGCCGAGCATTTAACGTACGCGCGTAGCAGAGATACAGGACATAGCGATGCTCTATCGATACTCCCACGTGATCTAACCCTTCTTCAAAGCTGGAATCATGATCTGCTCAAACGTACCCAAACCTTTAGTCGCAATATGCGTCTTGCCCAAAAAAGACGGTAATGGCTTGAGGACGACCGCCTCCCACTAGCCATTGACCTGAGTGACAACATTCTGCAACGCGTGTATTTCCCTGCGGCGTTTTCCCGATGCCAATGTCACCAGAAACACACACTTTAGGGTTAGCAATTTGTCCAAAATGTTGGAATGATGGAAAAGTAGGGATGTGAGATACTTTAAAACCAATGACCAATCCCAAAGCCCTACTGTCCAATCCGGAAAAAGCCGTTCCAATTGAAAGGACCTAGCCAAATCCGCCAACACTTCAAACGATGACAAATCATAACCTCTTCAAAATAAAGGTGAGAGCGGATCGGTAAGTCATGATCGATCTAACCGACACGCTTTTAACCTCGAACAGATACAGAAAAAAGTCGGCCACTGCCACCGCCGTAGCAGCCACTGGATCGACACCCCTACCCAAACACCAAGACTCAAACAAATGCCACCGCGACAAGTACACCTTATTAGTGGAATCCTTGTGAATTCTATCCATTCTCTGCAGTACTCGCGGAAGAAAACTTTTCGATTTCAAGAAGGAAAACTTATGTACCAGAGTTTGGGTCGAAATAACTGAGGATTTGTGTGATAATGCTCCCATAATGCTACGATGGGAAAAGCTCTGGTACACTCAAAATCCAACAACTCCACCAGAAACTCTATTTTCTGATTGGGAACCAGTTCCGACTTTTTGTGATTTAATAGCAAATCCTAAACCACACAGCACCTTAACAGCACATCCAACTGTGATGGGAGCAACTGCCTGTCCGCCTTTTCTAACAAGTAGTCGTCCAGATATTGGAACAACAGCGACCCCTCTTGACGACTCCACCTTTTGGTTACCTTCATCACATGTTTAAACACAAGCGGAGCCGTTGATAATCTGAAGAGGAAAGCGAAAAACCAATAATTCTGATCCCCTACCGTTAATGCTCATCGGAATGTAGAGATATGCATCGGACAAATCCATCAACAACGCCTACATCCCCTGACTTAGCGTCGATTTGACCAACTGGGGCGTATCCATCGTGAACGATATAAGATGGAAAAACTGATTGAGTTGCGACAAGTCTATGGCAAGCTGGCAACCCCGTGATTTTTTGGAACGAGAAAGACATGACTGAAGAAGGCAGGTGTGCCTATTGGCATCTTTTCTACAGTCTTCTTGTCTCATCCGTTGCAACACAAGTTGCTTTTCTGGATTTCGATCATACGTCGTGACTAAAGAAGGATTGAGAAGCTTGGCTAGCGGTGAAAGAGTTTGACAAACCGCCCTGTTTCTTGCAAAGGGCAAATGGTAACCCCATTGCAACCACTGGAGTACATTTTTTGGAGGTCCCAGAGCTCACCAGTCTTGCCAAAAATTATTTAGCCTTCCCCCTACAGGCACATTTACGCTTGATTCGTGAGAATGACCGGACAATTTTTCACAAGAACCGAAAGTATCTGGCAGAGATCGTCGTGCAATCTGCGCCGGATACTTTAATTAGTTGCTACCTCTGCTTAGGAGTGGCATCCTGCTTTTTTGTGTCCTTCTTGTTATTCTTTGGCTGGGGCGTCGAGACTGGAGTCGTACTCTGCCTCTTCCGTAGCTGTAGGAAGGGCGGTGGTATGACGTTCCTTCGCTGAACCGGCCCGTGGTGTAAGTGCCTTGCGCATTAATGCGTCTTGTGAGCGTACCCGTGCCGCCTCAATGACTCTCTTAAGTATCTCTGGCGGAAACAAGTCTGACTGACTTTCTATGGGAGCAAACCGCAGTTTCCTGGCATCTTCCGTTCTGATGTTTGAGTGCGGCAACACCTGATCCCTACGTAAGACCACCAATGGCGGCAGAAAGTAGGCGTTTAATTTCAATAAATCAAACACCCTGTCAAACAGTACGTTGGTGCCGGGGTCGACGACCTTACGGAGCACCTGAAACGCTGCATCTTGGAAAGACAAGGTACGCATTGGTGTCCTAACCACCTCCTCCAAAATCCGACAGTCACGCTCCGCTAACGACACACTCAAGTCGGGATTAATCTTCGGTAGCCAGGGTACCATATCTATCCTTTGGATAGACCAGCAGTTGAACCGGCAGAACACCATCATTGGATTGATAAGACGCCGTCTTAATGTGTAACACTTTTGATGGCAATAAAAGTGACCAATAGCGTGGTCGAGCCTGCTGCAGCGACTGTAACTCTTCCACCCGTGCCTGTAGGACGTTGACTCTGCATGGAGCTGTGGATAACGTCATGAAATCGTCACGTTGCGGAGACTGCAATTGAGCCGCAAAAAAACAAAGCCAAGCCAGCCTACTGACCTGCGGCTGCAAAATCACTAACGACGCTGAAGAGTTATCGGCAATAAGCCTGAGAATGTCCTTGAATGGAAAACCCACCGTTGACGTCTCTTCCCACTGTTCCGGCGGAAGCTCCATTCCAGGCGGCGTGGGGGTACGTACCGGCCTGAAAGGCCTAAACTCTTCCAGTGGCGAGTGCTGATACCTGACGGGCTGCAGATCATCTGAGGCGTGGGTCGTGACGGTGCCACAGTGGGCGATGTCGTTCGCAGTAACGACCGGAGATTGAGAAACACACGGGTAATTTTTCCTGTCTTCTACACTAAGCATTAATTGTCATAAAGTTGTAGATGTAGTTTTGGGATGCTACTCAACGAATTTCTAGTTATAACGGTCAAAATGTAAAACAGAAGCTTTTAAAGTCTTAAAAAAATCACACGCTCGAGAGTGGTTGGATGGAGAGGCGAGATCTCTGCACAAGGTATGTTAAATGTACGTTCAACATACAGTTTTTAGCAGGATGCATGGCTATAAAAAGTGAATTATCCTTTTAGAATGGGATCGCACTAAATCCGAATTAGAGAAAAATAGAAATTTCAGGGTTTTTTAAATTTCAATTTGGGCCAAGTGTTTACCGATGTGACTTTCGTCGAATCGTGCTCCTCGTTCTTCGATTTATTGCTGTAAAGCAGAATTTGAATGAATTACAATGTCAGATTTTTTTCTAAATAACCATTTATATGCGAAAATCGCTCCATATTCTTTAAAAGCCATTTATTTAAGTAACTTAAACCTAAACAAAAAACAAACTGAACGACACATTTTTTGTGTAATTCAAGGCTAAAGCAGCCATGTATTTTAGGTTATTTGTGCAACTACTTTATACTTGATCTCATTTAGATATTGAATATTATTTCAAAACTATAGCCAAGGAATTTAGAAAGTGTACAGGCAAATATATTTTCATAGGGTGTCAATGGTTGCTTGTACATCCCAGAACTGGCCACGACGCCAGTTTATGTACTTTTAAAAGGTCACATCCGTTTAAGTGTTCTCAGTTCCTATGCTACAAATTAGCACATATATGTGATTCAAAGTTATATATATCAACACCCTCTTGTGTTATTTATTAATGCTAAAGAAAGGTATTATAAACAATTTGATTTTTTTTTCAAGTAAAAGTATTGTTATTTCCTCAAAAAATGCTCATTGGTTCAAAATGTTATTCCTGTCATTTGCATCACGGTCTAGAAATATTATGTAAGGTTTCATGCAAATCGAATCCTGATTTCACGTTTTAACAGGGGTCCATACGTATCCGTATATAGGATAGTGATTTTGGATCCCAAATGCAAATTTCGCAGCTCTGAAATCGGTCTAATTTCTATGTTTATTTCCCATACAACAAAGTATGAAAAAATATAAGCTTTAGAAAGAAAACCGAAAGTGATCTTTATATTTAGGAACAGGAACAGGACCACAATTATTTCCGCCTTCATTAACTCATAACAGGAAGATATTGCATGGAGGCAGTACATATTTCCGGTAAGAGTTTGAATGATTCAGGCAATTTATAACATATTTATGACATGGTTCTGTTCCCGGAAGATTGTAATGCAGGCATGCATAAAATCTTTGCAATAATTTGTATGT
Source organism: Protula sp. h YS-2021 (assembly GCA_949752745.1). Taxonomy (NCBI): domain Eukaryota; kingdom Metazoa; phylum Annelida; class Polychaeta; order Sabellida; family Serpulidae; genus Protula; species Protula sp. h YS-2021. The sequence goes on along the minus strand of OX457031.1, from coordinate 23,940,382 downwards.
TTCTGTGAAATTCAGTTAGTTGTTCGTGCGATGATGTGACTGCGTCTATTTCATGCTAAATAAAAAAATTAACCCCCCCCCCCCAATATTTGGTGTTTTTTCTTCTCAAGGCAGTCTAAGACTTTACCTGCGAGCACTTTACCCGTTTGGACTTTACCAACGGGAATTTTACCCGACCTACTGATTTACCCGCGGTAGGGCATTGACCGCGGATGGAATAAACGCAACAAAAACACAGATTCTCCACAATGTTTTACTTTATATTTGAAACTTGCACTTTGCAACCAGTGCAACAAGCAACCATCCCACAACCTTCATTCAGATACTCATAAAATCGTCTTTTCACTCAGTCAGTTGTTCCCTACATGTGGACGTTGTGTGCAATTTCGCGAAGGAAGTCGAGCATATTGTGATTTGCGAAACTGCAGCAGCAGTAGCTAGCCGATACGCTGCGTACATTCGCGATAGCAGCGGGGTGGTTGTGGTGGTTCATAGCCTGCAATGATCTGAGTAATAACTACGTTGCCAACGCTGAACTCTTACTTTAGCACATCAAGAAATCTCCAAAGGCTTTGATGGGAAGCAATGACGGCTGACTGCCACCCCACCACAAATTATTCGTTTTCGGCAGGTCACTAGCACAACAGCAAATATACGTCGCCCTTCAGATTGCACCAATATAATCCAGGATGATTAAAACATCGGATACCAGAGAGAACACAACCGAGAATACCATTTAATTAGCCAGTAAGTTTCAATAATATTCTACTTTTCATTTTTACAAGCTTATTCAAGATTTCATTTTTCTCCATCCTATAGTTAATGCCCCACTGCGGGTAAATTCCTAGGTCGGGTGGAGTCCCCGCGGGTATTCCCTGTTGCCTTCTGAAGGTTAGTCTGAATGATTTACTAAAAACTTTATTCCCAGTAATGCTACAGAAGAAACAAGGTTTTAAAGTCTGATAAAGAAACACATGCGTAAGTTAATTGTGGTCTATGACATGATGTTAAGTGAACCATGTGGGCCAAGAGTTAATTTATGTTGATTATTTTAATATAAATGTGTGAAAATGAGATGATCTGGGGCACAGGTTGAGGGCACAGGTCCCACAACAATGGAGAAAATATTCCTGATGGATCTCACTCTAACCCAGTACACACACACTGGTTGGACGCCCCACCCGACGTCGGATAAGAGTCGAATTTTGGTTGTTTATTGAAATCGAAATGACGTCTCACTCTCCCGACGTTGTATAATCTTCGGAAAAGCGAAATTTATAGACGTCGGGAATTTATTACTTAAGAATCGCTGCCAAGACCGGGATGTTTACTGAGAACTAACTGAGACCTCGGAGCCTTCTGGGATTCTGATAAGATAGACTAGTATTATTTCACCCGAATCTCATCGGGATTTTGACTACCTTGTCTCTGAAAAAAATTTTTCAAAATGGGTAAATAAATGCACACAGGTTTTGCGACGGCAACTTGTCGCAAATTTTGGGTCATACAATAGAAGATGATTAACACTTGACAAGCCTTTGGCTTGCACGAGTTATATGAATTTGTGCGAGCAAAATTCGTCCTTTTTTTTTTTCTTCTTGACACTTTTTCCGATTTTTTGTGTCTTCTTCTCCTCTGACACTATGGGCCCTACGACCATGAAACTTGGCACTTATGAAGAGTTTGATCTGAACATGTGCATGTCACTTTTTATTTTCGTCTTTTATTTCGTTTTCTGTGTTAAAACGCCATGTGAAAAGAGTGTATTTTTTGCAAGTAAATGCGTAGCATTTAACCCACATCACACACAGTTGCACAGTGAGCTTTGTGTGAGCTCTCACTGCGTAAATAGCTAACACGGAGTATGCTAGATCAGTCGATAAAACCTTAAGTCAACAGAAACCAAACACTACTCGGCTTATAAGACGTATTCAAGCTGTGTTGTTTGCGATATATTATTCAAGAAATAATCCATTGAAGGAAGTATTTTTGCGTTTTAATTTTTGTCAAGTGTTTAACATTTCGCTAGCGGAATGAGCTTCTCGTTTTTAATAAGGAATTGTTATCACAGCGTAATACTGAATGCTCAAAATACAGTGAAAAGGAAAACCTAAAAGACCTAATTAAAAAACCTGCTAAATGACGTTTTCAAGTGAATTCAACATCATTATTTTAAAATTTAGCTTTCTTAACACTACCAGTTCATTTTGATGTAAATTGGAATTATTTTTATTTTAATGGTATTGTTATATTTTAATGGTAAAAGTGTCTTCATTAATTCGTGCATCGACAGTAGCAAGGCAGCTCCAACGTGATAAACTGGGCCTTGCTGCTCGGGTAGGTAAGTAGTATGAACGTGTATCCGTAACTTTCGTTTGGTCTGTTCCTTGACATCAGCATAGTATGTGAATCGGAGTGTTGTCGGCAGGTCAGCTGGTTATCACACGACGGCTGCGCTAATCTGTATAACAACAACAAAAGTACACAATAAAAAGTTTTAAAAAATCATCAGCTAAAATCTGGTATACCATACTTTACAAAAGTTGGTGAAAACAGTTTTATAAATGAATTTTATTTTATGTTCAATATTTTGTTGTGTATTTCTGACAGTCAATTTATTTTCACTAAATTTACTTTAAACAACAAAGAAAAGGGCTGAGGTAAGTTTGGCTCCAGGTATTACGATTTAGAAAAGCAGTAACTCGGCAATCTGAGCGAAGACATTTAGTTTCAAGGTCATAAGTTAGGTACTCCTTGTATCTCGTAAACCAGAAATGAAGCGTTTTTGACCCCATATGGGAATCCGAACCTCGGATTATTCATTGATAGTACCCAGTCATCGTGGGCCTCGTTCACCATATGTAGGTTTCGCTCTGAAAAAATGTGAAAAGTGGTCACTTTCGGAATGGTATCACCAAACCAGATCAGGAACAAGGTGAGTATTTAAAATGTATAAATCCAAGTTGGTACTCACGGGCAAGTGATGTCATCAAACACCTGAAAACTGTATGGTGGCGTAGCCCACGGCTTATGGAACCAAACCGGATACCATGTGTTTCCCATTGGATCTGTGTAACTCAGGAGGTATGGCAGACGCTCTCTCATTCTGCAAAAAATAGCATCCTATTTTATTACACTATGGACGGTTGAACCCCCACAAGAATGCCAGTTTTATTTTAAAAAGTTTTGTTCATCCGATACCCTTTATTTTCGACAAAAAGCGAAATTGGCATTTTTGAAGTTTAAGGGGTTACAAAAATTGTGCATAGAAGGCACGATCGCATTATTACGAATGTTTTGGTACTTTTTCAACTTCATGTTGCATTTAAGCATGGATTTTCTTACCTAAAGGACTGAAATTTGACTTCAGAATCCCTTCCGCCCTTCACTTTTCAAATTAAATGTCTGTCGGGTTTTTGCTGTTTAATTACAGTAATCTGTATGTCCTCGCTGTGTAACGAATTTAAGGGCCTGTTCAGACGGGTGACATCAACTGCTGTCCAGTCGGAATGCCCAAGAATACCTACCCCCCCCCCCCCCCCAAACTCCATCAGGGGAAACCTTCCCTCTAAAACAATCTATTTTCAATTCAGATACTACTTTTAACATTGAAAATGGAAAAATAGATTGTGATAAAGGAGTCACTCACGTTTGACAACAAGCATCGCCGTCTTGTGAAAGGGCTCTTTTTCGTCTCGCTTCTAAAATGCAAACAGTCAGTATCAATTATTTCATATCATTTTGAAAAGATTGGTTTGACTGAGATTACTATCTCAAATATTAGTTGCTGTTCCAGCAAGCGATATATTTTTTATGACATTCAGTTCATTTTCTTCTTCTTTTTTTTTTTTCTTCCATCGCATTCATCGATGTCACAGTTTTTCCGTTCCAGACGAAATTCCACCACCTCCCTCATATTATTCCCGACTACTGCAATGCGCAACAGAACATACTCAACACTCAATTACTCATCGATGTTAGGAAGACTAGAGACTTCCCCTTTTTTAAATAAAGTCTTGAACGGATAAATTTTGCTTGTAAACAAAATTCTGTATTAATACGTTTAAGTTTTATAACTGAATGGAAGCTAAATTTGGAAACATACGTGACATGGTCGCTGGGCAACTCCACGTACAGTTCAGTTCCGGAGTACAATCAATTTTACATTCTGGAAGAAATTGTAATATATATATATATATATATATATATATATATATATATATATATATATATATATATATATATATATATATATATATTAACACATAAGCAGTGTTACATAAAAAAGAAATGTTTTTTACATAATTATTTTTTCTTCGATTTTAATGACCTTGTAAACAGTCTTAATTATGCGTATAGTCTTCTGCCAATGCGAGTATTCATAAACGTAGTTCAGTCTCAAATTGACGTTCGAAGGCAACATCTGAGTGCAGTGCGAGTTTAGCTCATTTAAAAATAGAACTTGATCTCAAGGTTGAGTGTAGAATCACGTTCATTTTGAGCCACTAAGAAGGTGTTTTAAACATAAACTAGAGTGAGAAAAAAACTTAACATTTATTTTCTCATCAAACCTGTTTAATACACTATTGTTTACGGGGTGGGTACGCAAACAATACGTAAGATTTTATCTTGCTCCCTGTACATCTCCCCCCCCCCCCCCCAGGGGGAAGACCGACTATCTTCCACCCCCACTCCTCTTTCGGGGGAGGGGGTAAATATACTGCAGAGGGAAGTAGCTTAGTATTACTTCCCCCGGGGTGCTGTACAGGAGGGTAAGATAGCCTGTTGCCCCGACACTTTTTCTGCCTTGCCGGTAAATCTTCAAAAATTTATGCATCCGGCTTGCAGATTTATTTTTCTATTTTTATGATTTTAGCGACTCGTCCTTGGGGCGAGAAACAAGGTTATTCGTCCTCTCTTTAATTAAGAGTAGTGCTTGCACAAACCATTGGTTAAGTCTCCCACGTCCTGGGGTTCCGCGAACAAATGTGCAAAGATTGTCTCCCAAAGAGTTGTCGCTAATTCCAGAGTCCCGAAACTCAGCTTGTTCAGACAGTTTCTGCACGAACGGCATTCACTATAGCACGGAATAGAATCGTTGATGTTTGGTTTGGAATACAGGTACAGAATCTGTGCGGAACACTGGAGTACTGTGCTCAAATCTTCACTCATGCACAGTGACGTCACGCTTTGCCCTATATAATAAACATCATTATATTGTATCATTATAGCCGCATTCGTTTGCAATTTTAATGTTATTACTTTGATGAAAATGAATACCTAATAAAAACAGGATACTGGCGGATCTGAAAAGAGGAAGGGGCGTTGTAGGTCTGTAAATGTTTGCACAATCCATATAAGCACAGTCACAATACTGCAATACTGAATGACAGATCAGCATTCCGACATGTTGAGAAGCAGATTGTCTTATGTAAAGTGTGTTTGATAATATCATCTATAAAGTATCAACATAAAACAACCCAAATACAAATATCTTTTGACACCTTGTGCGTAACAAAGCATGGTACGTTTTGTAGTATAAGATCAAAAAACGTTAATTGAAAGTTGAACAAAGCATTATGGCAGTTAAGCAAATCTTCGGGGATGGAGGGAGGTGGGGAGGACTGAAGTATATACCTGAAGTACAAATTGGTTACCACTACCATGACGGGACGACTCTGCCTGCATATATATTGTGAAACAAGATATTTAAAAATGGGTCTTACCTGTGAAGCCCCCCAGACAGGCATAGCATTTAGGGCATTGTGTACAGTCATCCACTGCCTTTACGAACTCAATGGGGTGGGTTGCCTTCTGCAGGAGCCGTATCAAGCCCCCAATTCCACCAACAGCGATCAACAACAGCAGAATGGCCACGATTGCTACGACAACCCAGCATCTCTTACCGCAACAGCACGAGCTTGTCTTCTTTGCGGAGTGACTGAAGAATAGCAGACAGTCATTCATCAATAACCGACAAATGAGAGGGAGTAGGGTCGGGTACTAAAAAAAATATCGGGCGAGAGAGGTGGGGGGGGGGGGGGGTGGGGGATTACCATGTCCCATATTCAACAAAGTCTTGCAGCTGTCAAATAGAGTTTGGGACAGAACAAAAAAGGGAGACCTTACCTTTAATTGTGAATGACAACACCGCATGTTGGAGTGTAATATACAGAAAATACGTTTCTTTTTTAATGACAATAACCCAGATTCATTAACCGGATTGCCAACAATGACAGGAATTTACAATTTTGTAAATATTGCATCGAGAATGTAAACAGAACCACAACCAGTTTTCCTAAATTTTACTCGTCCAGGTGTAATTAAAAAGTCAGTAGCTAATCCACTGTAGGGCTGTTTCTTTTACACATAACTCGGGCCTTGTCAAAAGTTTGTTTCTAGAATACACATGCTATTATGATTGGAGGCAAACCCACCAAAGGTGGAGATGAGCGAATTCAGAAGCTTTTGCGCAGTATAAGTGAACTTATTAAAGTTGACTGTGACCCGGACATTGCCTTAATTCGTTTGGGCCCGGATGTTTCGGGAGCAATAATAATTCAGTCTTGTTTTGAATTAACCCGCATAGGATCTCTATTTTGAGAATTTTGTCCCATCCATCATTGCGTAATTGTGAGAGAACATTTATTTATGAATCATGACCTCATTCTTAAAAGGAGTGTAATGACACCATTTATTTGGAAATTTTTTTCTTCATAGAAGTGTGTTCAGCGGAATAAAAGGAAAAGTTAAAAATAGTTTCAACAATTACATAGTAGCCAAATGTATTTAACCATTGTGTTATTTTAACTGAAAACTTTGAAGCTGTAATTTTAGTTGATTTATTTTAATAAATTCAGTATTTACTATTGCTTTGATATTTACAGCATATTGCGAATAAGATGTTTCTTTAGGTGCGACTGAAATCTTCACCCTTAACAGTGCGCCCGACAGCTAGGGGCCACCCAGACTAAAAACGTTTCCCTCATGAAACGTCCTCGCTCCTACTTACAAGCTTGATTCTCAAAGCCTATCATTAAAATACTAAGTGAAAAATACAACATATCAATTAAGGTGTGTACGTTTTGAAATTAGACAACTGCGTAACCGATTGATATGAAATAAATGACAGAGAGGAACAGCTTCTCCTGGACGAGCAATCCCGGTAGGGCCGTTAGGTAGTATGGGTGCTACCACAAAAACAAACAAACGCGAGACAGGGGTATTTTTTTGGTCAGGGGCGGCCGGGGTACCGGTTTTGTTTTTAAAAAAAATGGCCGGTTATATTCATTAAGCACTCCACGAACCCTAGAAATGGGGATATCTTTCGTAAATGTTCACAGCGTCCAAAAAAAAAAAGAGGGAGGGGGGAGGCAAAAATTATGCACACACACTTCTAAATACAAGTTTCTATGTAGTTTTCATTTATGTTGTAGTAATGTGAGTTGTAGCTGCGCCTGTACTCCTTAATAAGTAATTTTGTGAAAATCAGTTTTTTTTTTAGATAAGCATTGATACTCCGCATTTAAGAAGCGAAATTTACAACGGTGCCCGCGTTTGTTTTAAAATTGGTTATTTTAAAGCTTGGCACTACGCTTTTAGGGGTTGTTTCTAAAAGCCATGGGCACTGCCCCCCCCCCCCTCCTCCCCGACTGTGTAGTGTATGACAAATCTTGAGGGGGTTTTACTTCCTGCCTACAAAGCAGGAAGAAGAGGTAATTCACCGGGTGGGACAGGGCAGTGACCCACCCGGTGCATGGAATCAAGGAATTTCTTTAGGGTTGCAGGGGATCTCAGTTTTGTTTAGAGGGGAGGTGGAGCATGATAAATTGTCCGGTAACGGACATTCTAGCCAATAGGTATGACAGAATAGCCAAAAAAAAAAAAAAACACAGAATAGCCGATTTGTTAGGTCAAAATAGCCAAAAACGTAACAATAGCGTTATGTCCTAGGGGTAATAGAACAGATAACCAGAATTAACGAAGTACAGTAACTTACACTAAACGACCATTATTTTACAAATCAGTTTATGTTTGAAATTTGTATTCCTTTGCAGTAATGTAGTAATGTGCAAAAATTCACAAAGTATAGTTATTTGCACTGCACAACAACTATTTTACAAGTCAGGTTGTACTTGAAATCTGTCTCCCATCGCAGTGACGCAGTGCATGCGTGTTGTTCTTCATTAATACTCCTCGTTTTGACATATATAGTGTTATCTGAATTTTCAGAATGGCGTCCAAATAAATGAAGACATTTGGCCTTGGACTGTTTAACAGGGCATTGTAGTGTCTATGAAATGCTTCCGGTCCGTTGGGTCAGGATGCAACGTTTGACTGTACTTTATCTCATTAATCAGTCATTATCAACTGGTTACATCGTCCAAAAGAAAAATTGGCTACTTTGTCCTTTTGCTATTTTACCTTTTTGGCTAAACTGTCCATTTCCCATACTGTCATCTCCAAGTCATGGATTTTTGCATCACTTAAAATAAGGAATAATTAGGAGGGGGAGATTGCTAACCCTTACTATCTGTTGCCGCCATTGCAGTGAGAGCGAAAATTAGGCATACTAACCACAGATAGATCTCCAGCGGAATTATTTTAAAAGAAGATTTGGGAATTTGTGTTTGGCTCGACTACAGCTCTGCTTGTGGTTCAAATTTAACTTTTTTACTGAAGTGATTGAAGATCCAATTTAACAAAAAATTACGTCGTCCTAGAATTCTTTTCTAATTTCTTGAAATTTCTAAAATGAAAAATTAAAACGGAATGACGTTTTAATTTTGTTTGCACAATAAGACACCAGCTTGCTAACAACACAAACATTTAACTATCCTGTTGCAACTTACATCAATAGAAACAAAAACAACACGCTGGTTTAGACAAAAGCAAAAGTTCCTGAATGTTTACGTTTAACATTACACCACAGAGCTTTCACGGAAAGGAACTTTTTTTTGCTAAAAACAATATTTTGGTTCAAATTTTACGATAGCAAATGAAAATACGATAAGATTTCGCCTATGAGAAATTTCAATAACATTTGTATTTTCGCCAAAATATAATGCGTTTTATCTCAGAACAAAAAAAAAAAAAAAGGTCATTGGATAACATTAGGCATCTTCACGTCTTAAAGATACAAAATACAAACACTTATGCTGTATAGCGCACTTAATCAATACTGCGCACTTTTTTAACATACTACTTTTTATAATAGAATAAAAACAATACTTACCCGCTTTCACGATTTGCGGGTTTATATGTTGGCTGATCACCCATTTTCAAATCTTGACTAATATTACGACAACAATAGTGTAATTGCAATTCTTGCAGATTGACTAAATCTCCGTAACTTGTCTAATAACACAGGCACACATCTCCTCTATATATCCTCAAAACTTATTGTTGTGAAATCTCGAACCATATTTCCTTGTGCTATAAAAAAATTAAAAGTTGTATGTCGTTTTTAAATCTCTGGTGAATCACGTACGCTGCCTTGGGCTGCATACCAGTGCATCCGGTGTCACCACTATCTAATGTTGCTTCGGCAAGGGGGACATTAGCATTGACAGAACAACACACGATAAATCGTGTCAGCATTAAAACCGGAAATCATAAAGCTATATTGTAAATGGTGGATGAAAGAGTGCACAGAAGAAGGGGGATAAGGACGTAGGAGAAAGGGAAAGAGGTGCGGGACAGGGAGAGAGGTGGGAGGATAGAGATGGGGGGAGAGGGAGAGAGGGGATGGGACAGAGGTGGGGAAGGGAGAGAGGTGGAGGAGGCAGAGAGGTGGAGGGGAAGGGGGAGAGGTGGAACGGGAGGGAGAGAGGGGAGTTGGCAAGTCACTGGTGTTAAACAATGGTTTAAATGTGGATATGTGACGTGTGCGCCTTGACGGTTTCAAGGTTATGCTTTATGCCTAAAATCTCATCTCCGGGATGAAATATTGAACATTTTTTGTGCATACGTAAAACGATAGCTGTAAATAAAGTACGGGATGCTAATGTTACATTTTTGTTTTCAACAAAAAAAAATGAAATTCTTGATTTTATGTTTGGTCAGAACTCCAGGAAATAGTTTTAAATAGGGATGTGACGCACACTTCCCGATTTAGATTTCCCGGAAAACACCGGCAAGATTCCATTTTGTGTACATATTTAGGACGATAATACCATCCCCCCCCCCCCCCCACCTCATGGATTAGCATACTATAGGCACATCATAACTTAATACTCATGTTAAACCATGGCAGTTTATGCATGGGTAGTTAATGTATATACCCACCCACTCGAAGATCACGATTTCCACTTAATTGTTTATTTATTTATTTTTCGTATTGATTCAACGTTCGAATTTGTGACAATAAAGGCATTTTGATGATAAGATACAAAAGGGGATTTTGCATAGAATTTCACTGATTAGTCATCAAAATGCACATCCACTATTCGTGATCTATAAACAGACATAGTGCGCCCCGTTTCAACATTGGAGAGCGGGATTTTTAATTATACAAATTCATATATTTTAAGAAGCAAGATCGTCAAGTGACGACGCCCAGATGATCCGAGGGCAATGATCACCTGAACTGGTACTGCGATTTTCCCAAAATACAGAGGACAGGTGAGGAGGACTTTTAATTTTATTATTATATATTTCCTGTATCCTCAGCTTCAGTTTTTCTTTTGTTGTCGTGAAGGCTCACTGGGATGTTGTGAACATGCACACCAAATAACCGAATTCAGTGTGGTTATTGGCATCTAGACGTTTGCTTCGTGATAGGATCACTGTTTTGCATTTGTTCAAGTTCGAGCTGCAATTTTACTTAGAAAACACTGGCTTTAAAATAGAATATAACTAGAAGGTCATTCCGCTAGCGAAATGTTAAACACTTGACAAAAATTAAAGCACAAAAATACTTCCTTCAGTGGGTTATTTCTTGAATAATATATTGCAAACAACACAGCTTGAATACGTCTTATAAGCCTAGTAGTGTTTGGTTGTTGTTGACTTAAAGTTTTATTGACTGATCAGGAATACGCCGTGTTATCTATTTACGCAGTGAGAGCTCGCACAAAGCTCAGCAACTGTGTTCTGTGCTGTGCATTAAATGCTACGCATTTACTGGCAAAAAATACACTCTTTTCACACGGCGTTTTAACAAAGAAAACGAAATCAAAGACAAAAATAAAAAGTGACATGCACATGTTTAGATCAAGCTCTTCGTAAGTCCCAAGTTCATGGTCAATAATGTCACAGAAGAAGACACAAAAATTGGAAAAACTGTCAAGAAGAAAAAAAAGGACGAATTTTGCTCGCAAAAATTCATATAATCCTTGCAAGCCAAAGGCTTGTCAAGTGTTAAAATATAGGTGTGTGTATATACCAGACAAATGGAAAGTAAAACCTAAATAGCAAGCTTAGTCACTGTGATATCGCGCGTGAAAGTGAAAAAGTGAGCCACTTTGGTGTTTCATGAAAGGATCACTGTACGTCAAACTGCAGTGTTTTCCACAATCCTGAGTTTACGAAGCATTAAAACTCTTGACAATAAATTAAAATATTAAATATAAATAATGAGTTACACGAAGCTGAGAAAAGTGTTTTTTTATTCGTGACAGCAAAAAAAAACAAACAAAAAAAAAAAAAAAAACAAAAAAAACAAAAAAAAACAAAAAAAAAAAAGAGAAAAGAACACCCCCCCAAAAAAAACAAACAAACAAAAAAACAAAAAACAAAACACAAAACAAAACAAAAACAAAAACGCACAGACTGACAAAGCAAGCTACATGCACAGCTCCTCCTCTCCCAGGAAAAGGAAGGGGAGGTGGCGCTTGGTAGCATATATCTTACCACGCGTGTCTGAAAAAAGGTAGAGAACGGTATATTTACGAGGGGGTGGCAGATCCTTTTCAGTTTATATTGTTTTCATTCGAAAAGTACCGGGGGTTTCCGAAAAAAGCCCAGGGCTTCTATTTGGAAACTGGCCAATTTCAGGCGCTCATTTAGAAACCAAATAGAAGCCCCGGGGCTTCTATTAGGAAACATGTTTCCTAATTAGAGGCCCGGGGCTTCTATTTTTTAGAGGGGTTGTCGACAAGTTTTTATTGAAAAAAAAGAAAATTCACCATCAATCTCTTATTAAAGCGCTACATGCTGCGGAAATACGCACAAAAATAACAAAACACACAAAAACAACAGTAACTAAGAAAAGTCTGGTAAAGTGGGGAGGAGGGGTTGCCTTGTGCGAAGCACAGCATTAAGTAACGACGCAGAACATGTCTAGGGGCTGCCTCAAATCAAAAGATTAAGTGCACCGTGTCTGCACTGCGAGTAAACACGAGTTCTAAAAAGCACTTGAAGGAAAGGAGGGGGCTTTTATTAGGAAACGATTTTTCAGGTCTTTATTTTAACTCCAAATAGAAGCCCAGGGGCTTCTATTGGGAAACAGTTTCCTAATAAGAGCCCCGGGGCTTTTACATGAGGGGAGCTTCTTTTCGGAAACTTCCGGTATTTTAAGTATTTCTTTTCTATTTGCTTGTCAGCGGTTGAGGTGAAAATTACAGGGTATCCACGTTTATTTATGAGATATACATTTTCAAGAATTGGTCTTCGGGCTCGTTTCAAAAAGTCATTAACACCATGATAGCCATGCAGTTACTAAGAGAGTGCCCCCACTCTTTCAGGTACGTAGGAAAACATACGCAAGAGTGCCCCGAAATATGCCACTCAGTGCTGCATTTCTCACTGTGTCTTTATATGAATAGTGAAAAGTGAAAAATATAAACATTAAGTGTGTACCAAAACCAGTAATGCATTTATGTGTAAAGCTGTGTGCGTGTGCACTGAGGTTCCTTATGGAAAGTCTGCAGTCCATATGGGTAGAATCTGTGCTGTGACCAGACGAATTGCATGTTCAGTGCCTATGCCAGTTAGCATGCGTTTTGTGCAATTGCCCACTAAGCTTCTGCTGTGTGTGATATCCTTTTATATTTGTTCTATATTAAAAATCGGCATGTATAATGTACTGTAACAAGCCTAAGACACAGAAATGTAAAAATACAAGAATTACAAGTATGCCACTCACACAAGACAGAAAACACTCTCTATATACAAATAACATCCTTTTAACAATCTCTCTTTGACAGTGATCCTTTCATGAAGCACCAAAGTGACTGATTTGCGCGCATTCCTGTTTGATACAACAGTAACTAAGCTTCCTACATAGTTAACACTTGAAAGCCTTTGGCTTGCAAGAGTTATATGAATTTGTGCGAGCAGCCGTTCGTCCTTTTTTTCTTCTTGACACTTTTTCCGATTTTTTGTGTCTTTTTCTTCTCTGATACTATGAGCCCCAGGACCATGCAACTTGGGACTTATGAAGAGCTTGATCTGAACGTGTGCATGTCACTTTTTATTTTCGTCTTCGATTTCGCTTTCTTTGTTAAAACGCCATGTGAAAAGAGCGTATTTTTGCATGTAAATGCAGTGCATTTAACGTACATCACAGAACACAGTTGCTGAGCTTTGAGCGAGCTCTCACTGCGTAAATAGATAACACGGGGTATGCCTGCTCAGTCAATAAATCCTTAAGCCAACAAAATCAAACATCACTCGGCTTATAAGACGTATTCAAGCTATGTTGTTTGCAATATATTATTCAAGAAATAACCCAGGGAAGTATTTTTGCATTTAATTTTTGTCAAGTGTTTTAACATTTCGCTAGCGAACTAAGGTTCTAGTTTTTACTTTGCAGTTGTACAGTATATAAACACACCTAACCAGGCTTTGATGTGGCGACACAATGTCCACGTTACACTATTTAAGCTCTGACATCTATATATACTGCACAGGGTTCGCGTTGGCGGGGTTTTTGTCCACTGTTTGAGCATTTTTTACGAAACGACTCACTTTTGCGGAACCCACCGAGTCTTTCTGGACCCAACTAAGTCACACTTTCCTTTTATGACTCACTTTCCTGAGAACCCAGCGAGAACCCTGCTGCAGTTGCAGCTGTAGGAGTAGGTACGGTTTGCAAAATATTTGTATCTGATGCTATTTTGATCAAAATCTGCCCAAACGTTATCGCCCGAAAAAGGAGAGGACGTAATCTTGATTGCAGATTCATTTTTGCTCTGTGTGTTGGCACCACGTTTACTAACAGACGAATGCTGTAGTGACATCTCGCACTTTTTGTTCATATCATTTTTCTATATCTGTACCTTCTGTATTTAATATCTGCGTAAGGTCTCTATTTGTTCTTGAAAGAAAGCAAACATGGCATCATTTGGATGCCCACATTATTAGCATGTTTCGTGTGAAATCATGGTTCCACAATCCAGCATCTTAAGCAGGTGAGACAATGTGTGTGCCGATCACCAGAGTTATTTGTGTGGGTGCTGGCATCTTCTGTCTCTTGAAAACATGAAGCCGTAAGGAGATTGGGCCAATATTTTTTGCAAAATTCAAAGGTAGCGTCAGTCAGCATGTCAACTGGAAGTGCACCAGGGTAGAATGTCAACGTATTATGTGGCACTATTGTTTATTACACATGTTCGATCAAAAAATTTTTTCTGATTTTGCATTTTGTACAATACTCTTCGACCATTTCTTAGCCGCTATTTCGTACTTTTTTGTTTTAACTTCCCAGCTTAGAACATTTTCAGCTTGGAGTATTCTTAGAACAACTTAAGTTTTCAAGCGTAAAAGTAAAGCATCAAAGATTAGAAATTTGGAAAAAAAAATCATCTAGCATCATCAGGCTGTGGGTGCTATTTTTAGCCGATGTCGGAAGAGAGTCTATTTCTCGAAGGAATAGACTGGGACAAAATATAAATCAGCACGGGTGAGACTTTCGAGAGAAAAAAGCTGGATTGAAATATTTCGAGGAAGCTGGAATTAAAGACTGTTCTTAAGTGCTAGCGATGTCGTGACTTCGCAAAGAAACATCATCGCTAAAGCAGATTCATAATCATAATAGGAAGTGGCTAGGAAAGAAGCCAACAGCTATATATAAAGGGTAGTGGTTCGCGCATTCATATACAACCTCGCAACACATCGCGCCAGCCACCCCAGTACCCAAAGAAGAAAAGGGTAAACAAATAATCAAAGTTTGATGAAAATGATGAATTCTTCAGTGATGACTCTTGTTATTTTGCAACACATAGGATAGATTTGTGTGAAATTATATTACCAGGTCAACACAAATGTGTATCATGGACTCGGTAACGTAGTTTAACGTTATAGTATTAATGATTAATTATTACTGTGTAAAAAGAAAAATGTGAAAGTCACTTGCACGTGAGTGATGGACTTATGCAAAACCGCTTGCAGCGAACAGCGTGTATGCACGACATGAAGAAGCTGTATCTAATACGGTGTCGAGAAAGCCTTTGGGAAGCTTAAACAAGGGTCGGGTCAAAGGTTTTGGCTCATTAGCATAAATTTAAGTGCCCAAGCTTCTTCAACAAATAGTCAGGTTAGTTATGCAGATGAAAGTGCAGTAGCAAAGACACAAAAAGACAACTTAGCTGAAGTATAAAGTATTACAGTTTACTAAAGGAATGCAAGATCACTTTCTAATAAAATTAACGAGCTGGAAGTTGAAATCAAAACAAAGAGCTCAAAATAGCAGCTGAAGTAGAAACAGAGATATTAACCAGAACATCACTGCTTACTATCAGAAAAGAAAAGAGGATGAGGTCTCTGCATATACTTAAAACAAAGCCTAATATACACCAAATGGAACCAGTGTGAAGGTGAAGCAATAGAATCGATATGGATAACTATAAGACCGCCAGAACTATCAAGAGATGTTAATCCAATAGCTATCATAACAATATACCCCTACTGAAAGCTCACAAAGAAGTGTGAGCGACCATATCCCATACTGTCAAGACCATCTACAGAGCAAGCACCCAAATTGTGGAATGAAAATCACCAGAGACATAATGAAAGGATTTACAAGAGATAATCCAATATTTGATAATTTTCTTACAAGCCTATATAGCTAATGCGAAACTTCAATTTTACCCTCCTGCCTAGTGAAATTGGACCATCGAACGTACTGTTCTGGCCAAAACAAAGTTGAAACAAAATTATCCAAAGAAGGAAAACTCGCAGCAGTAAAAACGCCTATTCGTCCTAGGCCTGCAAGACATTAGGTGGGAAAAACAGCATGGACTAAAGTCATGCATTGAAGAATAAGAATTTTCGACAAATCCACGCAGCAACTAAACAGGAATAAAACTGCCACTGTCTGCATAACAAGGCAAAGCTGCAGATCTGGACAACACTCTGGATGACTAGAGATCTAGCGGGCATCCTAGCATCACTTCCAACAGCCAATTCCTACAATCAATTCAAGAAGGATATGTTTCACCAGATTATAGTTTATCTGATACCCAAGTCATTATCTTCTAAAATGATCACGAAAGACATACTACCCATATCCTTGAATTTTTAGTGGCAAAGAAGCTCGAGAGAAAAGCAGTTACCTCAGCCATGTGTGAAGTATCAAAAATCCACAATTGGCATCAGGCCTTAGATTAAAGAAATGCAATCGGGGTTGTTTTCATTGACTCCTCAAAAGACAGAGTAAATCATAATATATTAATGAATACATTTTACAATTTCAAGCAATTACAAATTGGATCAGGTCCTTCCCGGCCAGTCACATCCAATGAGTTCGAATGCCACTTTAAATGGAAAATTACCCAGCGAACATTATCGGAATGTTGGCATTCAGATTAAGATTAAGGATTTAAAGTGCATTACCAATACATAAATACGTAGACTTTGGCACAATAGACGAAATACTTAACTTTGGCCCACAAGAATGCTCAATGAAACCCGTAATTGAAGAAATCAGCTTTAAAAAAAAACAGCGATATGAAAATGAATATTGACAAAATCTGCGAATACTGACAAAATCTTTAAAAAATTACAGAGAAATGTATCAGTGAACTAATTGGCGTTCATTTGGACATGAAATGGGAAACACAGGTTAATTACATTTCTTCAAAACAAGGTATTTTACCTCCTTCCTCAAACAGTTAAAAAATCCCTGGCCAGTGAAAGCAACACCACAAAAACATAGTGTGTCTTCAGCTACCTAATTTCATTTTTTGTATTAGAAAAACAAATAATTACTGATTGCTTTTAATTCAAATGCTAAATGCAAAAATTTTTATTTTCTTTTTTGCAAACCGTTTACATTTTGACGAAAACGAAAATCGACAGGCAACACAAAAATTGCTAGTTAATTCCCTGTTGCTCGGGTACCGTGATTGCTGTCACATTATTGTTGCAGATATCCTTGAGAAGGGCAAAGTTTTGACGGTGAAAGCTTTGAACATTTTTATGGAAAGATAGCGAGCAAGAGACTGCGGAACTGCAAAATTAACCTCGTCTTGTCTCCTGTATATTTTTAATTATATTGTCATGGCTGACACGAAGAAAATTTGCATTGTTGGCTCAGGGAACTGGTAAATCTTAAATTATCGTTCTTATAGTTAAATAAGCCAACTCGCACTTTTGCCGAAAAGTTTTTGCGTTTCGGCTGAATTCAGGTGGGATAAGGATATAAAGAAATGATAGAAAAAAACGGCAAAAATCAACGAAATTCCATATTACCAGAAACATATTCATATGTTGGTTATTAAAGGGACTGAATAATATGTAAAATAGATTTTAAAAGATCATATGATGGCTTTATAAATTTGAAAGTGTGCATGTTGAAAGAAAATTAGAATTTTGATGTTTTCCCCTTATCATTTCTTTATAATTTATCCCCCAACATTTTCAGTCGAAACAACATCTCCACCGGAAAAACCCGAAAGTGCGAATTGGCGTATCAGTTTGCATTTTCAGATGGGAGTGCCCTTGGCTGAGTGGAGAAAAGTTATAGTATCCCAGTGGGGATAAAATGTAAAGACGCAAATGAAAAAATGTGTATTAAAAGTTGTTTTTCTCAGTAAAGGCGGAACTATAAGCGCAAGTCAAATTGAGCATTCCGAATAAAATGCGCAAAAATCCTTCGTTCGAATATACTCGTAGACAGACCGATAGAAAATGAAAGAAGTGATAGAGAGATTTCGCCTAAATGTCAAATTTCTCTTGCCCCAAAGAGCAATGGTGTTTTTAACAATCCGTATGTTTTTTTTTTAAAAAATAATTAAAAGTTTTAACAAATAGTTTTCAGTTTCAATTTCCTAGTATGAGCTGTTTTTACTGTGGGTGCATTCTTTTGGACCGTCTCGGAAAACCAAGAGACTCGGAAAAAACGAGTGGTATTCTTTTGGATAATTTCTCGCTAAATCTGGAGATTCTCCGTGGCATGTGACAAGTAGGCCAAAATGTATGCAATCGGCCCAGAACAAGAAAAATACCCTGTTATATTTTGTATAAAAGAGTGAAAAAATATGCTTTTGCCCTGACGCAGGCACTGGCGCTTTTTGATCACGTGATGAAAATGTTAATTCTTATTGGTGGATGTAAGGTTGTTACGTGAACTCGTCCTCAAGAATGCTTTTTGTCTCGGAAATTTTCTCTGGAGAAAGTCGGATACAAGATGTCGAAAATTATAAACAAGGCATGTTTGCACCTTATTTGCCAAAATGTATATGAAGTATGGATATTTACGAGTAGAAATTTAGTTCAAGGAAGATTTTAGACGTTACTGCACTACATATAGTGAAATACCAGAGGACACGAAGATTTACACTCAATAACTATAGGTTGAGGTTGAATCTGTATCACTGTTGCGAGTTCGGAAGCGGCAAGGACTTCATTGGGCAAAACAGGTCACAGTACAACAATATTGGGCAAAACAGGTCACAGTACAACCAATGCCCCAATAAACGATTGTCACAAGATATATTTGTGTGCATAGAAATGACATTTTTATCTGAAATAAGCACCAAATAAATATATTTTTTTATTTCTCGATTTTTTTTTTATACTCGTTCTTTTGAACGATGTCTCTGAGGCTTCTCAGTGAATTTTCAGTTTCCTTAGAGGCCCAAAAGAGTGTACCCAATTTTGTTTCTATCATTTATTCCCCACAGGGAATCGTGTTAACATCAAGAGCTTGTTAACACGATCACTTAAAAACTGCTGCAAGGATTTTGATGAAGATTCGTATGTAGCTTCTATGAACAAATACAGAACAAATACAGATCGGTATTGTAAATGGGCCAGGTTCGTCCAAGGAAAATGGACCAGCTGAAAATTTCAGCCTTTGATTGACTATTGATGGCCGTGTTTGACTGATGGGGGGGGGGGGGGGGTTGTGGGGAATATGTGGGCTATGCACACAGCTAGTTTCTGTCTTTCATTTTTTACCAGGTTCCCTTGCAGTCGATATTCAAAAGTCTTGCGCATTTTATTCGAAACACCCAAAGTGATTAGGCTTATAATCACAGTCCAGTGTCTTTCGATAATCACGTCGGTGTCAACCAGTCAAAACAAGAGTTCAGTCGGTCATGAATTCTCAAAGTAAATTAGGAAAGTTAGGTTATTTTTGGCGTGGTTTATATAAGAAAAGGTGAAGACATTAAAGAGTTGTGACGGCCATTGACAGCATATGAATGTTGGCCTCACCTGATTCTGAAACTGTTGTTTCGTTTACTGGTGTAAGGCGTCAAACCTTTGTAAGCGAATTCGTACTTATGAATCTACAGAAAAGTTTTGACGTTTTTACTCAACAAGTTGGGTTAAACGCATAATGAGAGGCAGAAAACGGGCCGACAAATTAACAAAACTCTACGAAAACTTTACGAATAGGTCGGACTACATGCAGAATGATTTTTAAAACTGATTTAAGGGCTTATTACATTTCAAAGCGCATATATGAAACGAAAATAAAATTTTGTTTTTCAATGTCATTTCTGTTTTCTCTTATCGTTTCTTTATAAATGAACATAGCCCACAGGGACTGACTATATAGTCAGTTAACACTTCAGACACTAAACTAGGTGTAAGTAGGAAAGTTGCTCAGAATCATGCTCTGAGCATTTTGGTATACTTGAAAACAGCATCTGAGAACCATTTTTAGCTTGCCATTTTCTTAGTGCCTGCTATAAGATCGTATATACCAATAACACGCAAACGATAAACCTAAAGAACTTGCAGTCGAAATTCCCGAAACTACACACTGCCAAATAAGTATGTAGGAAAATTTAAAAGTGACATTATTAAAATGGTTTTCTAGCAGACACAAACTCTGTACCTTTTTCAAAACCGCACGAGGGAAGTGAGATGCAGTTGAACATTATAACCAAATTTGTTAAAAAAAATTCCTGTTTGGCATGGAAATGGGTTTTATTTTGGAGGTGGTTGTTGAAAGAGGCCATAACATTAAATTAAAATACCTTTTAGAGCTACATCTTCAGTTCTGGTGTCAGCTGAACATGAAAAAAAACTTTGCCAGTTGCCGTTTACTGTTCAATTGCTTTTGGTTTCCTTCTACATGTCAACGTCACTGGCTTTGAAGGCCATCTGTAGCGATATTATGTTTCCTTACACAAGTACCATTAATAGCTTTTATGGAATGCCTTCAAAGAGAAAGGTTTGTTAAATTTTCCTGGTACATGATGCTTTTTTAAAAGAACAAAGGTAAAATGTCAACGTGGCTCCCACGAGTGTTGACATCCTTTTGATGATGCAATACGGGTAAGGTTTTTACAGTTGGTTACTGCGCATTTGATGGTAGGACTTTTCTGAAAACTGAACGTAGGTCGCGAGTTAGAACAGAAATAGGTTATGTTACATTTAGTATCCTGGGACATAAGCAAACATTTGCCAACTGGGCTTAACAGTATATGACGTTTTTAGCCCAGCCGACTTTCGTCGGTGGGCTGTATTCGTTAGTGGGATATCCCTCGTCCATTGTGTGTATGCATGGATGAACTTTTCAAAATTTTAAATTTTTCAAAACACTTCTCTTCCCGTGTCTGGTCCTATTATTTTGAAATTTGGCGGGATTGTTCCCTGGGTAATCCTCCACGTAGCTTGTATTTTATTTTTGGCGATTTAGCAAAATTAAAGAAAAACAGAAAATGGTACTCTTCCTATAAATCGGGGTCGATTACCTAGAAATTTCTCAGGAGTATTGCCCGGAAGTTCCTGCATGAGGCTTGTATTTTGTTTGGTGATTTGAGGTCGTGAGTTCAGGCACCGTTCACGGCGTACTTTTTCATTATCTCCGTTTATAGGTTTTTGCAATCATTATTTATAGTTCTGCCTCCCACAGAAGCATATACGGGCCCATACTACATAAAATGCGTGTTGGTGGATCATAACTGCGTGATGTGTACGTTAAATTGTTATCATCATGGCTTTAAAACAGTCAGTAATGCTTGAGCCGGCGTGCGGAAAATAATGTGGGGAAAAAGTCAGTTTACGAAAAAAACTTTTCTTCCCTCCCTCCCTTTTCTGATCCCTGCCTTCACCGATCCCAGGTAGATCTAATGTGGAGTCGCAGTATTTTTTGAATCTGTTTGATAAACAGATAGCGTACACGCACACTGCACACGAAATTTCATTATGTGTCCGCATTTGTTCAGTTGATATAGTGGGTAAATTTGAGTCTTACACGACGATATAAACATAAAAAACATTCTAAGGTAAGTGTTGAATCTAGCGGCAACACTCTCTTACTCTGTTCACCTTTTGGAATCTTTAAACTCGCAGGGGTTCTGTGATAGCCAAGATCGTGGGAAACAATGTGAAAAACAACACATCATTTGACAAGACCGTACCAATGTATGTCTATGAAGAAATGGTAGATGGAAAGAAACTAACTGAAATTATCAACACACAGCACGAAAACGTGAAATATCTCCCTGGTCACAAGTTACCAGACAATGTGGTATGTCACCTGCTTGCCGCCAGTAACATTATTATGGGACAATAAACATTTCCCGAAAAGTATTCCGAATCCGCAACAAAATTGTTTAATAAAAAAGTGTTGTAAAGGTAGAAATAAGTTTCGAAAGCTTTTGCATCAGATGTTCAATAAGTCTCTTTTAGGAAAAGACCTAAAATCATTTCAGTTTTCGACCTTTCTTTGAGTTCTACTTACTTATATTTACTGGGGACTGCCAGTAAATTGTCCTCCATCGCAAAATAGATCGAAATGATGCCATCATTAGAAGTGAAGGGGTGATATCATTAGAAGTGGTTGAGTATTTGGTCATGCTGCTTTCAGATTGCTATCCCTGATGTAAAAGAAGCATGCACAGGCGCCGATATACTCATATTTGTTGTACCTCATCAGTTTGTCAAGGGCATCTGCAAACAGATCCAGGATAGCATTAAGAAAGATGCCATAGCTGTCTCTTTGATAAAGGTTAGTTGATGGTGTGTTTCTATAGTAAAACCTGTCCTGTGGACAACATGTGTATTGTGGAGACCTGTCTATTAGGGACAAGTTTTGTCAGTCCCTTTTGAAATGCCATTGATTTCTATGGTAGAAAAACCTGCCTGTTTTGGACACCTGGCTATTAGGGACAAGATAATTTGGCCGTAACTCTAAAAATACGTTGAAACGAACCTGCCATTTGTGGACAAGCGTTTTTGCCCACAGAAAAACACATAAGGTGCCCGAGTTAGTGTCTATTTACATACATGCCAGTGTCGCGACACTTGAGTAACTGCTGTAATACTAGACTTTTTAGTTAATTGCTAGTTAAAAGTCAATTATGAGAAATTAACTTGATTTTAGAACATTAAATACATAAAATATTGATACATGTTGTAAAGTGTGAAATATTACAATGAAATTTGTGTGTATAGTATATTAAAACTGTGCTTGACCAGCGGATGTGTTGACGTCATGCTGTGTTGTGCAGTAAAACCCCTCTATTAGGGACACTAAGTGAGCGGCAGTTTTTTGTCCGTAATAGCGGGGTGTGCCTTACCGAAAGGTCTGTGCAGCATCAAAACATTTCATTAAGGCGTCCCTTATTGGGAGGGGGGGCGGTCATTTTCAATGCACTAGTGAAATTGCGGGCAAAAGTGTCCACTGTCCTGAATCGCGCTTGACCACGGCGACATTTGATTGGTACAGAATTGACGTTTTATAGAAGAGTGGCAGAACATATTCCCAAGTTAGGGGTGTTCATAATACTGGGTGTCTACTAAAACTAAATTCACTGCGAAACAGCATAAAGACAAAGCAGAATTTAATTGCCTGTAATTTTACATATTTTGATTTTTGCTGTATAAGTTTAAAGAAAAATAGTGTCAGAAGTAAAATACTACTAACCCCAATTCTGATGGATTTGGTTGTTTCTGATGGAAGTTGTGGGCGGTAATCTGGATTGCTTGTCTGGTCTGGTTAACGATGTGAACTTTTAATTTGCGTTTCAGGGTCTTGACATCAGCGAGAAAGGCCTGGATTTAATATCAAACCTGATACGCAAGTTGTTAAGTATAGAATGCGCCGTACTGATGGGCGCCAATATAGCGAGTGAGGTAGCGAAAGAAAACTTCTGCGAAGCCACCATAGGTAAGGAGTACTAGGCGGTCTTTTCTCTCCGCCCCTCCCCCACTTCCCTCCCCCCCCCCCCCGCATCCCTCATTTTATGAATAGCTCACGTGGCTTTTACCGAGATTCTACCTTCACAGTGAAGACTGTGCCTTGTCTCAAGCGACAAGTGGATGATCCAAACACATACGCCTTCCAAAACGTACACACTGCAGCAGTATTACCAAGCACGGTCGTAATAAAAATCATGAAAATTCGTTTTCGCAAATGCTGTTTCAATATGTGGTAAAGCCACAACATGGATATAAATATGCCGGGTCTATTTGGGTTGTAACAGCTATTATTTTTGTTTACTGTGTGGATTTGTTTACCTTTTTTTTGTTTTTCCGTTTTGGGTTGTTTACCTTTTGATTGCTTACCATGCAGGTTGTAAAGATGAGAAGATGAGCGTGTTACTGAAGGAAGTCTTTGAGACTCCGTACTTCCGGGTTTCTTACGTCACTGATGAGGAAACAGTCGAACTGTGTGGTGCTTTAAAGGTATGTCCAAGGACTCTGCTGCGGCTCCGCGGGTATGGTTTGCTCAGAGTAGAATATGTGGGATGTGGGAGATTAATCTAAACCTTTGCATAATTCCCTCTGATAATTGAGTGATTTTATGTCTAAATTAATATAGCCGGCAAGAAGTAGGAATGCAGATGAAATCGGTTAGTCGAATAAACCGGTTAATTGCATACGTTATTTCACGTTTGGAGTACATCAGGTATGCACTTAAACTTGCGCAGTGCGTGACCTTCTTTTGTAATTAACCAGTTTCGACTCCCCCCGAGTCAGTTTTTTTTTCGGTATTTTCTCGTGTAGATGAGGGTGATTTTGGATGGTATGTTTTTATGGAACTTGGGTGGCATAATCTTGATTATCATGTTTAAACCTGAAGCCATCACCACTTTGTATTATGTGATAATCGTTGATTTTATGGTCTTAAAGAAATTGTTGCAGACACCCACAAAAATACTTGGTATGTTGCCCGACGTGTAACTGACGCAATAAAAGTACTTCGGACAAGCACGGTACAGCTGGTAGTCTCACTGCTACATCGCCTTGTTATGGCATCACAAATTCGAACAGTCTTACTGACCAGGGTTCCTGCGGTCCTGGAAAATCCTGGGATTGTTTTGGTCCGATTGTTTTAGAGTGTAGCCGGAATGCTCCCTGGCCAATCATCAATTCAGTTTGCATTTTTTTTTTTTTTTTTTTTTTTTTTGCGATTTATCCAAAATTGACCAAATCACTGACCAAATTTGGGAAGACGCAAAATACGGCACTGTTCCACAAATTCGGCCCGACTGCGTTGGAACTTGATAGAAATAACGGTGTGATGTTTCCAGATGGCTTTTCACCAGTCACCTGACCACTCGCTTCGATAGTTCAAGCGGTAAGGTAATTGGACTGATAACGGCGTGGGTTGAAACCCCGATAAAGGAGATTTGTTTTTCATTGTCTGCCTTTATTGGTTTTACATGCAATATTTTTAGTTCCGCCTCCCATAGAAGCAGTGGTTTGCGTTGTCGCCTGCGAAACAAGAGGTTGTGAGTTCAAGCCTCAGTCATTTTAATATTTGTGTGTGTTTGCTTGCCTGTTATATCTTTAGTGTTGCTCAAGGTACGTAATAATACTTAATAAGTATTAATAGATTTGTAGTATTTTTGTTATCGGCAACAATAGTCCAAATAAAGGGATAGTTTTGAGAAGCACTGTTGGGTCCCACAGATCCTGTTCGATTATTTTTTTATAGAAGTGTTGCCCATGAGGCCTTTTACCAAATGTAAATTTTTGTCAAAATTTGCCAGTTTCTCCTTGCACCTTTGTAATGTCTTCTTTTTTTTACGACTGAAACAACGTCTACAGAAATTCCTGTTTCAGACTGCAAATGTTTACCAGTAAACCTCTTTAGAGTAAACAAATTTTTCAGACCACAGTTTAGGTTTCACGTTTCTTTGGTACTTTGGTGCTGTGTGCCACAAAATTGAGACTTGAATCGTCTGGGTGAAAAGCGCTGTAATCATCGCGTTGTTACGTGGACATGCCGTAGTGATCCACTGATATAGCTTTAAGTACCCACTTCGACATATGGAAAATACAAGCAGTTTACAAAACTGTACTGTCATTAATTTCCTGAGTTTGCCAGGTTGTTTTTTTTTTATAATAAAGGTGATTTTTAGCAAGCGTTTTGCAAAAGGTTTCTTTAAAAGACGTCACAAAATAAATAACAGTAGCAAGGGGAAGAAGGAGTTGGGTACTGCGGATCTTCACATAACATTGTGCTACATGTTGTTGCATGTACTTGTGCGCTCAAATTTGCCATGCGGTGTCGCGTTTCTATCAGGTCACTTTGGCTCGCCTCATTCATCCTCAGGATTAAGTAGACGTTTCGTTTTGTATTTATAGGAGTAAAACATTGATTAATAGAAATAGTAATGAAGAAGTACACATCTAAGAGGGTAAATTTATTAGTTGTTTGCTTACACGAGTGCTATGATCTGTAGATCTTTTCTTGTAGTATGGATCGAGTATGGATTAATTAATGTGGCGTTTTTTAAGTGTGGCAGATTTGGTATAGCAAAAGAGTAGAATTCTGCATAAAAGCATTTCATTAAACAGAGAGAAAGAAACAACAAAAAATAGATCTAAATATAAATGACTCTCAATGTGTTTATGGTTGATCCATACACACGTAATTTCGTCCCCAGGCGAATAAGTTTGAGAGAGAAAAGAGGAATGATAATTATTATCGTCGAGGAATCGGAGGTCAGACTTCTCCCCGATACAGTTAATCAAGGAGAAAATTCTATCTACATAAGTGTTTAAAAGAAGAAACAAAATTCAGACACTAAAAACTGTTTCTATTTATTTTGCCATCCTTTTTTGGGGGGCATCCATTTCGAAAGCAAAACCAGGCATTCTGGTTTTCCATTCCCTTGTAAAAATGGCAAAGCTGGTAGAGGCTTGATGGAGGAGAGGGAACAATCCATTGAGCTCTTATTCTTTACAGTTTTGAGACTTGTAGTACAAGTTTAATTTCTACGAGGAATGAAAAAAAATGAATGTTTATTTTTCCTGTTACTTTCTTGGCTGAGAACAGGAGGCATCACTTATCCCCAAAGCTTGAAATCAGCAGTACATAAGTACATAAGCAGTGCACAGGTGTAGCACAAGGTCTACACTTTTTCCATGGCACGTTGCCACCGTGTACTTGTTTTTTTTTCTTATTGTAGCGTTTTTTCCATAAACCTCCTGTATTTTGGCAACAGCTATTTTTGTGTTCAGGATCTGGGCCATCAGGTTCAAGTGTGTGTTTCTCACCTCCCTATGCAAGTCATTCCAGTGAGGGCCAAGAACGGAACGAGCTTGCAACAAGCTCAGTCGGAAGTCTCAGAATAACTTAAAATGTTCACTATTCTGTTCGCTAATAGCCAAAGAAAGCGATAAGCTTTGTCAGTTTTTTCTTTCTTTTCAAGACCCTCATTACAAGAGCTCTTTTGAACCAAAATTGTGGACATTTTCCCCGAGGTCGTGCTTTGTAGCCACCGCGTTTATGCGGGTTTCTGGAGCCTTTGTTTCACCACAAGTGATCGTCAGTCGATCACTTATGGCCAAGGCGTAAAACATATAAAATTTAGTTCTTCGAAACAAAGAGCGCAGATTTCTTTGTCTGTCAGTTTTAAAATCTTTAAAAATATGGTTATTTTATAGTAATCGTTCTGTATATGGTTACAAAATACTGGTTTCCCGCAAAAAATGAGGTCAGCAGTCAGGTTTAATCATTTTTCGTTCTTCACAAGAAGTATTTGAACATGCCGCGTTCCTTTTTATTTGAAAAATTGATAAATGTGCTGGCATTCAACTCCACAAGTTACTTTTTTCTATCTTGATATGAATTACGTACGGTTTAGTTTGAAGATGATTATTCGGTTAAATTTTTGCCTCAGGGAAGATGCGTACTTGTTTAGCTTTTGAGAAATCATTTGCAGATTTTTCCCTCCTTTTATTCAGTGACGTGAATTTAACCGTTAAGATTGCTCAAACGGTATGCTACCTTAGAGAACATTATGAGAAGAATTACTTTCCCCGTTGCTAGGGCAACCTGTACCGTAAAAGAAATAAGTTATTGACTTATTTTGAGCAAACATAAATAATTGAAAAAATAACAGTAAAATAAAATAAAAAATAATTCCAATTATTCTACAGCATAAGAAAGACAAGTTCCTAAAAGGGGGACTGCTGAAATGAGAGAGAGAGAAGGAAAGATACAAAAAGAGAGAGTGTGTGAGTGACAGAAAGAGAGAGAGAGAGAGAGAGAGAGAAGGAAAGATACAAAAAGAGAGAGTGTGTGAGTGACAGAGAGAGAGAGAGAGAGAGAGAGAGAGAGAGAGAGAGAGAGAGAGAGAGAGAGAGAGATGGCATTTTTGGTTCAGTGTGTAAAAACACATCATCGAAGCTGTGTAATATATATCGAGGGGAAACCGTGTAATGGGGCATTTCGTGTCATGGCTTTGCCAAATCGTGAAATATTCAGCTGTGCGCTCACATTCAAATAAAAACTGCTTCTTTGTTAGATGTCTTTTTTTCGACCGTTTCAATAACTTAAATTTCAGATATTGAATATCTCTTGTCAGTTTAAACATGGTTTAAAGTGTTTCTCTGGCTTCAAGCGAAGGCATATATATATATATATATATATATATATATATAAGATATCGTACAGGAAGAAAAATGAAATTTAGTCAGGTAGAAAGTGTACAACTGAACAGCTGCATTTGACATAACGTGTAGTTCAACTTGTTCAATTGTAGTTTTTATAGGGCTTTATGACGTGAAATTCTGTGGTAAATTCAGTTCTGACTTTAAAAAGTTTAGACACTGGTCATTGGCTGTTACTCAAGTGATCAGGCATTTATCGTAGTGGCCTGATAACAGAGATTGCCTGTAAGATACGTGTATAAACAGTTAGCTGTATGTATGAAGCTCTTCAGTCGTATATGATGAAGAGACGGATGAAAACAGTTAAACGGATAAACTGATAACAAAAACTGGTCAACATTTTGTAAACCCTTACTGTTCTTACAGGCTTAAACACAACTTTATGTTGAAAAATGCGCTGTGCAATTAACCGGTTTCAACTGAATATAAACATATATATGGGTATATACTGAAGTTTTCTGTCGCACAGAACGTCGTAGCACTCGGAGCTGGTTTATCCGAAGGACTGGATCAAGGGGCCAACACCTTTGCCTCAATTATGCGGCTGGGACTGATGGAGATGAAGGAATTCGTCTTACTTCTTAACTCTAGTAATTAACACGTTTTCATTTGCAGTGTCTATGTATGGTTGGACCCTTTGTTCTACCACTTTTTGGTTAAAACTTTCCATAGATGCAGTGAGTAGTCGCTTCCGGTTTGAGTTGTCGTCTGCACCGCTTATGCACTCATGGCTCCGGCAGACTCTTCCGTTAACCCAATCTGGATCGTGCATCCGGCTGGTTTTGGTCCTGCTGTAGTGGAAACGAAACTGCATCCGAGAAGGAAGCTCATTTTATTTTATAATTAGTTTTTTCGTTCACGTTTACTCACATGGGGGAAGAATGTTTCATTTCTCGACGTAAAAGCAGATCGGTATTGAAACCTGTACTTTGATTTCTTACGAGTATATATAATTGAGTACACTAGATTATCCAAAGATGACCACAATCTTATGTCTCCTGTCAGTTAAGGGCTTCGATGAATTTCCTTGTGTTAATTGTGACTTCATCTCTGTATTTTACGAGATATCCGACGGGTTGACGATGGGGCAGAAGCAAGCAGAAAATAGGACGCTAGAACTTAAATGGCCTCGTCAGCACATTCTGGGTAAAATGAAGATCTACCGACTCGCTACAAAAACTTGCGACTTTTTCTGCGTTTTGTTTTAGCACCAGGAAGCACTGGTGATATTTGGCCAATCTCCAGCGGATGTCGAATTGGTTTGGAACAGTGGCCATTTATTTTAACATAATGATCAAAAAATTGCAGGCTTTGAATTTATTGACTTTCACATGTGTAATGTAGGGAATCCAAGCACAGTGATGAAAATTATCGTGTGTATAGTCATAATTCATGCTCACCGATATTTAGACTCCCGCCCCTGTCAAATATGGGGAACGGTAGTGCCAAATGCCTGCTCTTTTCGGTTAATAAATCATGTGTTGTAGGCAAATTCTGGTTAAGTAAGATAGTTGTTTCGATCCAGGTACACTGTTAAAATGTGGATATACTAATCTTTAAGAGGCATTAGGTTTTCTTGCTTGTCAATCAGATTCATCAATATGAACCTTATCAGATATGGCTTGCCTTTTGCGAAGTCACAGCAAGAAAACGGGGCCAATATGGTTGAAGTTTACATGTTTATCTCGTGATTGCCAGTACGCCTACAAAGGAAAGGCAGTATTTTTCCTGGTAGACACATCCGGTAGGTACGCACAGCCGTACTCACCGCTCTTCCAGTATCGAAAACGTCACGCTACGCACAACGTAAAAGTGTGTATATTTAATAACGGCGTGTCTGCGTTACAGAAAGCGTCGCAAAGGAGTGCAAAAAAATATATAATTAAATGTAAATAATATTTTGCTTTTTTTCAACAACTTGATTGCAGCACGCAAAGTGGACGCTGAAAATTTGTTGACTTTTTTTTTTGTAGAAATGATCAAAATTGATTTCGCTTTTGCGGCAGTTATTACATCATACCTTGGAACCACATATTTATCTGCCTTAATCTACGCCCTTTAATCACCACCCCATCCGCTGCCCCCGCCGCGTGTGGGTTATTCCATTTTACGGCTAGTGTTACTAAAAATACATAGTGCAACTTATCTATTGTATGTGTTTGTTGCTTTATTAACGTAACCGCCTTTAGCGGAGATTTCACTTGTGACTGTGCTAACTAACACCATTTTGAACTCTGGATTTCTTTCATTTTTTAAGTGCAGTTATTGAACGGTTATTAACCTAACTTACCGCAAACTTTCCATCTAACTTGTCAAGTGAAGAGGTGATTGGAGGGAAGGGAGGGGGGGGGGGGGGGGGTTGCCTGGATTTGTCATTGGGGTGAGCGTCATAGGTAAGCAAATATGTCTCTGCATGAAGTTGTGGCTGTGCTTTTAAATTTATTATGTCTCCCCGACCAAGGGGAGACATATAGTGTTTGTACGTTCTGTGTGTGTGTATGTGTGTACGTGTGTGTGTGTGTCTGTGTGTGTGTGTGTGGGTGTGTGTGTCAGTCTGTTGTGAACAAAGTGTTGTGTGCAAGATATCTCGAGAACGAAACGTCCGATCGACTTCAAACTTGATCGATTTATCCCTTGGTTAGGTCGGACGGTTCTATCAACTTTTGACGTACGTCACTTGATTAGGGCAGGCGTATGACGTCATTACGTAAAAATCTTGTGTGCGAAATTTCTCTGCCGCTGAACATCGGAGAAAGTTGAAACTTGGTGGGATTGTTGCTTGGTAGGTCCGAAAGACTCTACAGAATTTTTTCGCGAGTAGAACGAACGAATGCGGCGTATGACGTCATCACGTAAAATATGCATGTATTTTGAACAAGATCTTGTGTACAAAATATCTCGATAACGGAAAGTCCTATCGACTTCAAATTTTATATGAACATTCCTTGGGTCAGTCGGACGGTTCTATCAACTTTTCACGTGTGTCACATGATTAGGGCGGGCGTATGACGTCATTGCGTAAAAATCTTGTGTGCGAAATTTCTCAGCTGCTGAACATCGGAGAAAGTTGAAACTTGGTGGGATTGTTGCTTGATAGGTCCGAAAGAATCTACAGAATTTTTTCGCGAGTAGAACGAACGAATGCGGCGTATGACGTCATCACGTAAAATATGTATATATTTGGAACAAGATCTTGTGTACAAAATATCTCGATAACGGAAAGTCCTATCGACTTCAAATTTTGTATGAAAATGCCTTGGGTCAGTCGGACGGTTCTGTCAACTTTTCACGCATGTCACGTGATTAGGGCAGGTGTATGACGTCATCATGTAAAATATGTATATATTATAAACAAGTTCTTGTGTGCAAAATATATCGATAACGAAAAGTCCTATCGACATCAAATTTTATATGGATATTTCATGAGTCAGTCGGACGGTTCTGTCAACTTTTCACGCATGTCACGTAATTAGGGCATTTGTATGACGTCATCACGTAAAAATCTTGTGTGCGAAATTTCTCAGCTGCTTAACATTGGAGAAAGTTGAAACTTGGTGGGATTATTGTTTGATAGGTCCGAAAGAAACTTTAAATTTTTTTCGCGAGTAGAACGAACGAGTGCCACGTGTGACGTCATCGCGTAAAATATGTGTATATTTAGAACCAGATCTTGTATGCATAATATCTCTATAACGGAAAGTCATTTCGACTTAAAATTTTATATGGATATTCTCTGGTTCAGTCAGACGACTGTTTCAACTTTTGACTGGAAAAAAATTATGTGTTCTTAAGCAAAATTTCTCGACATCGAAAGTCGGATCGACTTTAAATTTGGTGTAGTTATTCCTCGGATAAGTCGCACGGTTTTGGTTAAACATTAATAAACTCGTGTAGAAAATCAAGAAAGGTGCATAACGTCAACACTGCTCCCCCCCCCCCCGCCTCCCCATTTTTTGGCTCCTTTGTTATCTAAGCATAGGTGTTATCTACGCTGGGGATTTCAGAAGATTCTCGAGTGCTCCTGCATTCTTTAGAAAGCTTCAAAACAGTGACAGCATTACTGTCGGTCCATTGCTATTTGTTAGTGCCTGAAATTAAGCTTTTTGTGCGTTTCTCATCTACGGCTGTTATGTAACATGTCACTCAGTCAAGGGTCAGTGTCAGTTGTGGTGCATGATGGAGTCGTTATCTTCGAGGTCATGGAATGCTATAGGTCTTAGCAGGTCTAGCTATTGATTTTTGTTTCGCGCATACTTGATTCGGTTGCCAAGGTGTTCTATATATAGGAGCTATTTTGTATCGATTGGCATTGTTTGCGGAAGCGGTCATCTGACATCTTGTGTTATGAGAAGCAGCTCACCATTTTGGCACCGAAATGCACCCCCCCCCTCTCCCACCGAGGTGCGTCATCTGATGCGCAGTTATGAAGAATGCCTTTCTAGTGCTATTTGGCCTATGGGAATGTGCGAAGACAAGGTAGTATATCATGGCTATAACTACAATTAGGATACAGACCGTTACCGTTGCCTTGGGTGAAAGGGTTCGAATTGTGTTTATAGTTGGACCTACATTAAATAGCTGGGGGGGGGGGGGGGGGGACGTGTGGAGGATGATGGTTAGCAAAAAAAAAAAACCGACCGCCTTCAAGACCTGGATAAAAAGTAAGACCCGTTTGTCGTGACCCCTTCCAGATTCGGGTAAAAAGACGTACGATAAAACCTGCCTGTCTTCACCAACTTCCAGACCCGGATAGAAAATGTAGCGTACAGCAAAACTACTATAGTGACCAACTTCAGATCTGGATAAGAAGGGCCTGCAGTAAAACCCGTTTTAGCGACCACCTTCCAGACTCGAATGAAAAAAGACGTCCATTTATATGTTTTAGTGACCACCATCTGTTTGGTTTAGTTTGAGTTCTTTTACAATGAATTAAGGTTATGTTTGCAGAAATGAATATTTTATTTCAGTAATTAAAAAAAACAGGATTTTTTTTGGGGGGGGGGGGATCATGGGTTTGGTCGGGGAGA
This sequence comes from Protula sp. h YS-2021, assembly GCA_949752745.1. Lineage (NCBI taxonomy): Eukaryota > Metazoa > Annelida > Polychaeta > Sabellida > Serpulidae > Protula > Protula sp. h YS-2021. The sequence goes on along the minus strand of OX457031.1, from coordinate 23,907,104 downwards.
CATTTGTTTTTGTTTACAAAAACAAAAAACTAAGTAGGTATCGACTGAAAGTGTATAACATAAGCCTGTACTCCTTTGTTTTGTGTGCACTGGCCGCTCTAGTTTGTTTTGGGTATATACAAATGGCGTCTCTTTAATTTGATAGAAGATTGCAATCAGCCAATGAGGCTGCATAAAAATTACCCAAAGCTTATGCCTTGGCCTTGATATAATAAAGAAATATTTATTACTCTGAAAAAAAAATACACACTGTGATGGGCATTCTGTTTCTTCGCGACTCTGTCGTCCAGCTTTTAAGTAAGCATTTCCTTTTTTCGGTTTTTCTTTTTTTTTTACTTCCTAACGAAGATTCACACCGGAAGTCAAAATCCGTAAGATCGAGTGTGAGCTAATATTCGACTCGACGGGAGCAGAAGACGCACAAAAGATGATTGACATGAGTGAAAATAACATAAACTGGGTGTCCTTCTGAGCTGCCAGTGAGTTTCCATCAAATTGTCTTTAAAAATGCTATCAGTGAATTCGGTCGTTTCAAGATGTCCTTAAAATTCCAAGTGGAATTCCAATTCGCTAGCGGGGCTCGATCTAATTTTTTTTTTAAGTTGCATAAGCAGTGGCGAGGTCTGTTTCACTCTGAGTTAGATGACCTTCTGCTCGAGCACACCAAATTATGTGTTGGAATAGTGGCGAGGCGAAAAACAATATTTATATGTATATATGCATTATTTCATGCAGTTGGTTACATTTTTTAGGTCGAAGATAAATGCGGTTTTGGTGCAAGCATGTAGTTCATTTTTTTTTATTTGGAAGCGGTGTTCTTGTAATCCATTCATTTTGCTACTGAAGACTTTACTGCTTCTAGAAGCGGAGTCTTTTGGCTTTATCTGGGCGGTAGCTGTATAGATTGTTCTCCCTCGTTAGTCTACGTCTTATTACGCAAGACAAAAATATATACGGTAGCTCTTCGGTATCTCGAACTACGCATGACGAAGGCGGAAACATTTAAGATATTAGCATGCGAGTTGTTGAATGAAATATTGCGTGATATGTTTTTAGATGTTGCACTAGATTCATGACGTGCTTCCGGTTATCGAACACTGAGTTACCGAATATGCACTGTGGCACAAACCACTCAATATCATGAATGGGCTTCAGCTTTATTTTTCTTGTACTTCGGTTAAAAAACATTTAGTGATAGATAGAAGAGATTATTTTTTGGCAGGTTGCGTTATCTATAACATGGTGCGAAAAACCTGCCGAAGCTGCGGTACTTGTGCTGCATCATTTTTCACTCTGGCGGCTTCCTTGCTTGAGAAGCAAGTCATTTTATTTCAATGACTTTGGAATGATTTTATTTTTTTGCGTGCACAGTTTTCTCAGCCCTTGGCTCATTAGAAGGGTGTTGCTATCGCCGTTTCCGTCTCTCTGCCCAATTTTCTATCCGTTTTAACAATTTGGCTCGTAGTTTTGTCCAGTGGGAGATGTCCACATTTGACATTGACAATTAACAATTTGTGTAGGGACGCTTTCAGACATCACAAAGGCTTCGCTTTGTGCAAGTACACACAGTGAACCCGTATACACCGCACGTGTGCGTCGTGTGTTATAGATTATTTGAAATCGATTAACAATTTACGAAATGCTACCTGGTGAAAAATTAATAAAACAGTAAAAATTTTGCATCGAGACTTCGTAGTTTGTTCGGACAAGTTCTCAAGGCCAATCAGTTCTTTTCTTTGTTGGAATAATCAATAAATTAATATATATCATGTTTGTAGTGATTTTGTAGGAATACACATTTTACTACATGCGTTCTTACTATTCCACAATAAGTACAAGTGTTAGGTTTGGCTAGGGGATGGGGACTTATCTTCTAACATTGATTTCATCGTTCTACGTCCATTTCATTTTCGACCATAAACCTCTCACAACGACTTTCAGCCACATTTGCGTGAGGGTTCTGCATCTCCAATGCCTGTGTTTGTCAGTCAACGTCCAGTAGCATGTTTAGATGGTTGCTTCTGTTGGTCCGTCATCACCTAGGCCGGCTGTGTTCGTGTTTCTATGCCCCATTTGGGGCTCATACCAGAAACATGGAAAAGTTCATTGGTCTGAATAAATGTTCAGTGAAATGTGTTTCAATATGAGCGTATTTTAATTTTTACCTTTCGGTGTTCTAACTGTCTAACCGTTCGCATGTGTTTTGACTGTTTGGCTGTTTAGGGCATGTTATAAGACCTGTCAGGATCTTTAGGCAGAAAAAGAATGATCTATTTATGACCCAAAATCAAGCAGTTTACGGTTTGCGGTAATACAAAGTTTGCTTGAGTTTTTTTTTTAAAATGTTAAGTTTTACGGGCGTTGTGATGTAGCAACCACCAATCGTCCAAAAAACAATACCCCAAAGGAAAATGAATTTGAGAGCGCCTGCAACGCAAAGGGGCTGTCATCGCTTCATGTTTATTCATATTTAACAAGTTTCTTGTCAGGCGCATATAAATGTATCACTGCAGTGGGTATATGGGGTTGAAGTGGTGAAAAAAACGCAAAACTTTGTGTGGATCATGTCAGGAAGTGGAAGTCTAGTGGGTATGGGAGGATGGGTGGGGGGGGGGGGGATGGGGGTTGAAAAACATGAGATAGTTGAAATTGTAATGATGATTGGTACAAATTTTAATACCTTTGGTACCAAATAATATATATTATAGCAGACGTGTGTTATAATATACCCGTGCCTTAAATAATTGATCAAAATCTTCTTCTAGTGCATTGTATAAATAGAAAAACACTTTGGGGGCATATGTGTACTCCTGCATCACGAATATGTTCGTTGTGCATTACAACCATTAGCTACTATATCCTTTAGTCATACCCAGAAACGATTAAAGTACGCTAACGCATTTGTGTCCATAAAAGTCAAGTTTTCGTAAGGATTCAAACACCTTTTTTTTTTTACCAAACCAAATTGTTGCTTGATTTTGGGTCGTCAATAGAGCATAGTTTTTACTAGAATGAACGGGCACCTCGCGAGCATTAATTACCGGCCAGGTGACCGATCATAATCTTGCCCTTAATCAAGAAAAATCTTTATCCGAGTTTTGATCGGATCGAAGCCCATCTGGATCTGTAATTGGACTTAGAATCCCCAAATCCGGATCTAAATGTGTATTTTGTTTTCTGGGCGATGACTCTAAAATATTTGCCGGAATCGATTCTCATTTCGTAGGCATAACAGCAATATAGTGTAGTTGTTTTATCTACTTAGTATAAGTGCCAGGTACAGCACCCGCCTTACTAATTACACCCACGGCGGGGGATATGGCAACTACTAATTGCTCTTGTCTATTTCTATTTTCTATGGAGCAGATAATTGAGAGGATGATGTGTTATTATGGGATTGACTGACGAATTAATTACGAATCATCCGGGAGCGAGAGGGGGAGGTTGGGTGGGGGGGGGGGGGTGCTGTTCGTTCTTGATAGAAGTGACAAATGTGTCTGATTAGTAAAGCCGACCCCGGAGTTTATGCTCGGGATGTGTGCCTTCGAATTAAATCTAGAAGATAAAAACGTGGCAGTGAAGACTTATCCGAATCTGTGAAAAACAAAAACTGTAGGCGCTGCAGAGTATTTCAAAGTTACTCTACACACCGGGGTTGTTTTGTCAAATTCACTTACCCGCCCAACTGAGCTTTGAATGTTAAAACAACATCTATTTAATGGTGAGCTTGTAGGTGCACTGGGTTGCAGACGCTCTGAAGTGCATGATCTTCAGCATAAGAACCGTCTTTTCGCAGCACTATTTCACTGCCATATAACTCCGGAATGCTGTAAATACGCATGTTTTCACGTGACTCTCGTTTGAACCTGTGCATGTCTCTCTCTCTTTCTTGGGCTTCAAGGCTAGTTGCATTGCAGATGACTGTATTGTAGTTGGTTACCCCAGTCGGCGGGAAAGCATTAGGCTGCTGTGGTGCAGATTAGGAGTGGAAATGTCCACTGTTGCATGGTTCTGAGTTGGATATGTTCCGGGAATCCGGTTTGCATTTTGTACGTTTGACAGCACTAATCGTTTCCCAATGGGAAGGGGCATTGCTTTTATATCGACTATCCATAGGTCCCCCTTACAACGTCACTTGTGTCCCCCTTCCGGCACACGGTCGCAACATTGTACGCGTTAAGCTACTGGTTTTATGGGTGGCGTCGTTATTATTTTCAATTCCAAAATGAATGCTGCTCCCACCCCCACCCCACCCCATGGCCTTGCTCCTCACACACTCACCAATTTAACTGAATAATGTTTGGGTGGAAATGATGTGTCACAAGTTCAATGACGTCATTGGTTGATTATTACAGATTGGCAGTGGACGGTGGTCCACCATGCGTTATTCCGTTTGCCGTATTCATTCGCTTTCCGTATTAATGACTTCACCCCCTCTCTTCTCCAGGTTTTTCTTTGTTGTGATCGTTATAAATTCATGCATTCCTTGTTTTCGTGACAGAGTGTGTTCGGCATCCGACTACCGGTTCCTACCCATTGTTTTCTGTTATGGCAGCGACTGGGAGATTTTAATACCCCCACCCCCACCCCCTCCCTTGTCTGTCTTTAGTTCGTATCGTTCTTGTTTGAACCTTGTCAAAGCACGCAGGGGGTTTCCGTGTTTACCACCTTTGCCATGTTTCTTTACTCTGCTTGCAGAATGTTGTTGCAGTCGGTGCGGGGATTATTGAAGGATGTGGTTATGGGGATAACACGAAAGCCGCGGTAATACGCCTTGGCCTCATGGAAATGGTTCAATTTTGCAAGGAGTTCTACAACAGTATGACGGCTTTTATGCTTTTCAGTCTTAACGTGCACAGGTGCCGTAAATGCCAATGCGATTGTACCGGTTCACAGAATGTTCCATTCACGATCTCTGTATATACATCCCCCCCCAAAAAAAAACATGTCCCGAAATATAAACTATGGTGCTGTGACCCATCCTGTCAAAAGCCAGAATTGTAGATAATGGAAGTCTAGATAGTAGTGCTATCGGGGGGACTTACATCTCGGGATCAGGGAACTAACAGGACATTTCCCACGACGTGATTTTTCTCCGGGTGAGGTTAATCCGTCGCGGGGGTCAATAACTGAGTTGCTGTTTACGGCACCGAGCACACTAATCCTGGTGCATCTGTGGGAGCGGCTTGTTGCGGGTGGGGGGGGGGGGGGAAGCGGGGCGGGTCGGGTTTTAGTTGATGTGCTCAGGAATACGGGGAGGGGGTTACTGTGTACAAACAAAAAAAAACAAAGAAACATACGTAGATTCACAGAGCTGGTGCAAGCGGAAAAGAATGCAATCCGGATTCCGGTGGTACACCAACAGTCAAAAAAGATTGTCATTTCACTGAAGTCAGATCCCAGAAGGAAGTATTTTGCTTTGAAGAAAAAAGAAAACTTTTAGTTGTTTGTTCTGTTAGACTGTCACGAGACATGTCCTTCAGTTTTGAGTGCTTTATATAATCATATGATTTATACAGTAATCAGTTTGATTTAAATGCTTGGAAAACTAAAGCGACTTGCAAAACGATAATATACATAAAGATATATCCAGTGTACTCTAAGTCATCTGCAAGTAAGGTGAAAGCCATACATAGGTTACATAGGCGCGGGAGGAGTTGGGGGGAGGGGTTGGGGGGAGGGGTTGGGGGAGGGGTTGGGGGGAGGGGTTGGGGGAGGGGTTGGGGGGAGGGGTTGGGGTGGGATTTAGGAGGATGTGCGCATGCTGTTGCTGTAGGGAGAATATTACATGCTTTTTGTACAGGGGAAGGGGTGAACAGTCCACGACATTTTTGCGTACGTACTTAATGAATGGCGTCGAAGCGGGAGTGTATCGTTTTCACTTGTCATGTGTCTCAGAAATGGGTCAGTAGCACTAAGTACACTAAGTACTCTGTTTAAGTAGCATATTGACCTTAAGACTGCTCATCATTTTAAAATCGATTTTTTTTTACACTTTCGAGCTGAAGAATCCAGAGGATTTTTTATTTCTTATTTATCCCATATGACGTTTTAATTACAATATTGCTTTCCCCCTCACCCCCCCCTCACCGCCCCCCCCCCCCCCCCGTAATCCTTCATCTGCATCCTTCACGAATCTAGCATTTGGCAATTATAATGTACCATTTTTCTTTCCTTTCCGGGCAGTTTTTTTTGTTCTTGTAACATTATACTTGTGTGCTTTTTAGTTAGTCATAAAATGTACCATATATTTGTTTTGTTTACATAGGCGGCTCTGTCTGCACGATGTTCTTTCTGGTTTTGTGATTTTAACTGAATTGCAGTTAATTGCGTTTATTTACTTAGTTAGCTATAACATTACATAAACTGAATAATATTAATAGTAACAACAATAATTTATAATCACATTAATAATGACGTCATTCTAAAAGTCTAACTGAATTCCAAATGCACAGGGATGTACTTTCTAAGCAGCAGTGTATTTATGGATATGTACATGATGACGTTAGAGGCAAAAGTGCGGAAGATATGGCAAAGATTTCAATTTACGTCTTTTATCACATAACTGTAGCAGTTATTGGGTTGCGTTATTATGTGCAGTAGTTAGAAAACTTGACCCTCGTCGCACCGAATCAAGAATATAGAAAATTTAATATAAACATTCCTTTTACCACAAAGGCAAATCCACATTTTTGTAAATGACATAATTGTTAACTATTGTCAGGGTGTGCTTTACAGACATCATAAATGTGTCTTATTTACGTGTGTTACTATGGCTACCGGTGGCGTGATTATAACGTCATGAGCGCGCCTGTGCTGGCGTTTCAGACGCGGACATTGGGACGTTCCTGGAAAGCTGCGGCGTGGCTGATCTCGTGACCACGTGCTACAGTGGTCGCAACATGCGTGTCGCTAAGGCATTCGTCGGATCAGGCAAGGTGAAAGACACCCCCCGTCTACCCTGCCCCCCCCCCCCCCCCCCCCACTTCCTCTCCTCTGACTCATAAAACAACCGGAATGTTAGTGTTAGATGGTAAAAAAAGAAAAAAAAATGAAATAATAATAAAAATAATAATAATAAAAATAATAATAAAAATAATATTAATAATAATAATAATAAATTCTTTTTTTCATATTTAGACGATTGAACAACTGGAGGCAGAAATGCTGAACGGACAGAAGCTACAGGGCCCGCCCACAGCTGCCGAGGTCAACGTGATGCTGAAGGCCAAGAACATGGAAGAGAGGTCAGTACCGCGCAGATGGTTGGTTGGGGGGGGGGGGGGGAGGGAGCGGGTAGGAGTTAATAAGGATTAAGGCTGTCAAGAGACTGTATTACGACGTACGCGTTTTTGTCTGGCAAAATAACTGGTTTCTGGTTAAACAACAGGGGATCAGGGGGAGGGAGGCGGTGGGGGGGGGGGGGGGGGGTTGCAGGTTCACCTAATATATGGCTGTTGTTGATCCATAAGTACGGTCTATTCCTACAGTTGTTTGCCACACGCGTTTTCGTGGGGTGTTAATTGGGGACATTTGTCGTAATTTAATCATCGTTAACGTTCTTCTTGTAGTTAGAATCAATATGACTCATTCAAGACAGGAAGAAAGAGTTAATTGGTGTTGAGCTAGTAAAACAGCACTTGTTGGTGAATAAAAAAAATTCACGGAGATTACAAGTTATCCTAAAATATCATGAAAATGTTTCCTGCCTATCGTGAATTAAAATATACTTACAAATTACATTTTGTTCTTTGATGATTATGAATAAAAAATTTATATCTTAAGACACATGCACTTTGACGAAAAAAAAAAAACGTGAATGAATATTTAGCGACCCTTTTGTTTCAGGTTCCCGCTGTTCACGGCGATACACAAGATCTGCACGGGAGAGGTGCCACCTGAGGAGTTTATTGATTGCCTGAAGAACCACCCAGAACACATGTAAACGGCCAATACACAGCGCCCCAGACGCGCGTTGGAAACGGCACCTTTTTTTTTTACCCTATTTCGTTCACCTTCACGCCTACCCACATCCCCTCCTACCTCTCTTTCTCATCCCTCCCAAAACGCACTGAAACACACAAAACACTCCTCGAGTCTCCCGTGCATCGGTGGGCCGAAATCTGGTGTGATTTTGGAGAAAAAAGTGTTTTTTATATTTTTTAAAAAAGGAGTAATGGGAGAGGGTGGTAGGAAAAATAGGCCAATTAATTTCCTGTTCTGAGGTAAAACTTGAGGGGAAACAGGACAGATGTAATAAAAAATAATAAATAAAACAAAGTAATAGTGCCACGGTAATAAACAAAATGAGTCTACTGCGTTCACGTTTTCAGTCGTGTTTACATAAAATTGTTCACAGACTGGCCTAGATTTTTTTCGGATTTGTCTGGACGCGTCACTTTTTCATTGGTTGTTGCCTCACATCCATAAAGCTGTTGCTGTGGTTGTTTTTTGTGAATCGTATTATCGCCCGTGTATAAACCCCCCACTGCTTGTTAATAAGGACTTACATTTTATTTTTATTGCTTTAAAACAAAATTCGTGTTGCTTTTCGAAAAAAAATTAAATTCCAGAACTTTGAATGTACCTGATTTTCGTTGCGTTCAGAATGGTGTGTGACGCTCTCAGGTTTTCGTGTATGTGTCGGGGGTACGGGGTGGGGGTGGTGGGGGGAGGCGAGGGGTCCCAGTGGCTCAGTGGTTCCCTGGAATTCATTTGGTGATTCCAGTCAGGCTGCTTCAAAGTTGTCTCCTCGGCGGTACTTGGCAGGCTTTAACATCATAATGTCGGAATGCACGGAGACTGCTTGGGAAGGAGACTGCTTGGGAAGGAGGGGGAGGGGGGGGGGGGGGAGGGGGTGTACCAAGCTCAGGTTCTTTTCTTAGTTTTTTTTTTTTTTTTTTTTTTTTTTGCACTGCTTTTGACGATTCACAAAAAAATGCGTAAAATTTGCTGGAAAACGTTTGGCGTGCTCGTTGAGCTAAGGCTTCTACTCACCTTTTGATGTGGTCTGTCTGGTTAATGTTTTTTTTTTTCAGTAGAAAGTTTCCTTTTTTCAACTAGTCAGCACTGAGGAGAAAACTCTTTCATCTGATTAATCTGAATCAATGTTTAGATGGTACTCTCAATTTTTTTGATAAGTACTGTTATTTTTATAGTATTCTTAAGATGTAAGCCTTTTCATCTGTCTCTTTTTGTTGTTATCCAATGGAAATGAGATATGGAAGAGTTGGAAGGGGGGAGGCTGGGGGGGGGGGGGGTGGGGTTGATGTTATGGTGACAAGGCCGAGTCAAAATGAGTCGGCTGGATTTGTTTTTTTATGTTAGGTGATGACGTGTGCCCTCTCCCGCACATACTCCGTTCTCTTATTGCTTATTTCACTTTGGCGTGTGTCATTGGCTATTGTTGTAAGAAAAAAAAATGAATTATTTATAGTTGTGCTTTATGTATTGGCTTTATCTTTTAATTTAATACATATTCTTTTTCTGTTGTGTTGTGTTCAGAATTTTGTTGTATTTGTTTCTTGATTTGTTCACAGTAGTGCTAATTTTTCTTCTCTGCGCCCTGATAAAATGAACTAGTGATTGGCTCAATTTGTGTACAATAAACACGCACTATACCTTCAGCGATTCAACATAGAATTGACTAACTTTGTGGGGTTGAAGTAATTGGGTGCTCTTACGTGAGAGTAATTGCTTATGACTTTAATTATTACATACACCTGCACTAAACATCATTTGGTTGAGCAAGAACGTTTTGTTTTATAAGATCAATCCATATTTGGAAGTGAACTTCAAGACCAAAACCTCGGTGATCAAAAAGGGTAAAAAGAAGCATGTTTCGTTTTTCACAATTTGCTAGACAGTTAAGGGTGGGGGTGGGGGGTATTCCCTATCGAGACCCTGTAATGACCGCCTTTTTTCTAGTATTCACCTTTTTGTTCTTAGGGCTGTTCCGTAAACCCCAGTATTGCTTTACATCCTGTATTAAAGCAGCCACTGGCTGCTCAACTTCCTCGATAACTACTTCCTCTGGGAAAAAAATGTACTGTGTATAGGGCTGTTCGACCTTCTTGCGGCTGCCAAGGTCACGGCTTGACGCGCGAGGAAGGTATTACGTAATCAAACCTTGTAGTGTTATATATCTTTAGTATCGGGCAGGGCCATACATTGTCTTCTAACTCATTTTAATTTAATTCAATACTTGTTTGTTGACAAAAATTACGGATATTTTAAACACATTTTTTTCCAAACAGAGCATAATATAGATATTTGTTATTGATTTTTTAAGATTAGTTTTGATGTTTAGATTTTGTTGAGGACCGACACTGTGTTATCTGCAGCATTCGTTTCTGACATTTTGATGTGTTGGTTGAGTCACTTTTAACGCCAAGAGAAAAAAAGTGTTGAATTAGTTATTTGCATGGCATTGATCATTTTTTTTCATTGCTGGTAGCAGCAGTGTTACGGCTAAATGGAAAATTCACCTCGTTTCCTTGAAATCTGTGAAAGAAATATTGTACGGGGCAATGAACTGTAGCCGAGAAAGCAGTGGCTTAGCACTTGTTGATACTGACCTAGATATAAAAAAGAATTAGTTCATTATGACGTGAATTTAAAGATACTTCTAACAGTTTACAGTGGTCAGGAATGAGTTGTGTTTATGCAGCATCTTCGCGCCGTATTCACAAACGGTAGGAAATAAAATATCCTCGTTTATCGTTTATTTACCGACCCAGTGAAAATCGCAAATAAAACAATGAAGTGGTCCGGCGGGCTGTAAACATTTAGGGTAAATATAAAAAGAAAGAAAGTGTACTAGCCGGCCATGTCTTCAAAATTTGAAAGATTTTACCCAGTAGGTAAAAAAATGCCGAAAATGACATTTCGAATGGAAAGTTTTCTCAAAATTTTGCGCTTCCGCGTTCGGCGGTTGTACGCAAAAACTCTTTACATTAAAACCATTAAACTATATTTCACAGAAAGGAGGAAAACCGCAATATTAATTGATGCTGGGTCATTGAAATTTTCGAAAATAAAAAAGTATATATTTTTTGACCGACCGGGTCAATATTTACAAAGTGGGATGAGGAACAAGACCTTATATTTTTGGGCCTGATTGGGTCTTGTAGGATGAGCATGAATGATATTGCTGGGAGCCTTAACTGTGCAGTTGTGCATAGGTCTTGTTATACAAAGTCTTGTGTTGAATATGAAAAAAGACAACAGAAAAAACAAAAAAAAAAACAAACAAAAAAAAACCACGTCATGGTTGTTTGTCCGTATGGCTGGCATTAAGCCACAGCTGAAGTATTATATAACGGTTGCATAGAAGTGTGTGGTGGACATGTGTACACTATGTATTTTTGTTTGCGTTATGTATTGCGTATGGGGTACATTGTGGCTAAAAGCTTCACTTGGGCCGTCAGCTATGGCGCACATGTTGCATCTGCCGCGGATGCTTGTGTGTGCCCACTTTCGCTACCTGAAAGCATCCCGATTCCTATGACGAAAGCAAAAACATATGTATGGAGTACACATCTCCTCAAAGTGTGGGGCAGTTGCATATTGTCTTCGAAACGTGGAAAAAGACTGTAGTTCTCACCAGTTGCTGTGTAAATCCTGTAATGTGAATAGCATTTTTGGTGGTATTAGCCACTGATTAGTAAGTTTTTTTTTTTTGCGAGTGGCATTGTGTCAACTAACAACCTGGTTTAACAAAAAAAAAAAAACAAAAAAAAAAACGCATTTTCTAACTGTAAGTTAACATTGTGAGTTTTGCAGGTTAAAAAGGGCGATTTGTGGCCTTTAGCTGCCATGGCAATCCCGTACAGTGTGATTGGTTTGTTTTCGGCTTTAGACCAGTCGGGGTTTTTTCCACGTCAGGGTTCAAGGCCGAATAACAAAAATCAGTAGTTTATTGACGGAAAAGAAGGAAGACAATAGGCCTTGGTGATTTGGTCTGGATGGAGATGATTTTGTTCGTCGTAACCTTGGTTTCTATGGCGTCCGACACAAAAAAATGTTCGAACTTTATACCGGGGGTAAAACCTGGATTTGATCGTGTCTGGATTGTGGGCAAAGTTTGTGTGTGTCTTAGTTACGTGTGCTGTTTAGTTAACTGAATAACATATACCACGTGAAATGCGTTCTTATTCACTGTCTTTCTTTTTGTTAATCAAATAGCATTAATTTAACGAGCTTATGCAATTCCCTTTGCTCTAATATTGTAACTGCAACTTTCAAACCTTATCGATAAAAATAACAAAGATTTCACTTTATTCAGGAATTAAAATCTTCTGTTAATATAACCGCGACTCTAAAAGCGGGGGAAACTACTAAAAATACACTAAATTTAAAGACACGAATGGCAGGTAAATGATATAAATTTCGTCTTGTGTGATATAACTTTGTCTTTGAGAAGCTTGTCAGTTTAGTTGGCAAAAGATTTCACTTTATTCAGGAATTAAAATCTTCTGTTAATATAACCGCGACTCTAAAAGCGGGGGAAACTACTAAAAATACACTAAATTTAAAGACACGAATGGCAGGTAAATGATATAAATTTCGTCTTGTGTGATATAACTTTGTCTTTGAGAAGCTTGTCAGTTTAGTTGGCAAAACTAATTATATGTAGATAATTTATTTTGTTTGCCGTTAATTATTAGTTTTAACTTTTTTTTTTTTTGCAATTTAATTACTTTTTATATGACTAATAACTGATCTTTTCAAATCATGTAAATTTGTGGAAATTTTGGTTGATAGCTATCGCGGGTATTTGTGTGTTGTTTTCCAGCATACAGTTTTTTTTGTCTTATTTGACTTTAATTTTTTAAAAAAAAAACCGCATTCAAGAGGCATGATAAGTCGTATTATTTCATACATTTATTGGTTTGTTTGTAGGACTAAAGAAGAAAAGGCGAGGTTGTGAAAAGATAGAAGTAAGTGCGAACCAGATGTGTATTATACAGAAACTGAACAACACATAAAAACTGAACAGTGTTGTTTTCAACACAGTGTTTTGTTATGCTGCCTTCACAGGACAATATCAGTAGAAATAAGTTATTTCTTGTAGTTTTGTAGAACATCAAGGCAGTAGGATTTACTTTGTTTTGTTGTCACTTTTCTTTAAGACCTATGTGTGCCAAATGCAGTGTGGTATTTGTTGTATTGCAGTTGTTCATGTTTATCTAGAGGAAATATAAACGCATTTTTTTTTTAATATAGGCAATGCCATAAGTGGTTAGGAGAATTGGGGTGTTGAGTGGTGGGAGGGAGGAGAGTGGAGGGGGGCGGGGATAGCAGTGTTTGATAGTATACCTGTTACACAGCAAGAACACAAATTGCTGGGAAGACTGGGGTGGGGGGTAGGGGGGTGTAGGAGGAGGTGGTTTGTGGGAGGGGGTGCGGAGAGTGGTGGATGTGGAGGTAGGAAGAGGGTGTATTGGATATACCAGTGTTTTGATAGGATAGCTGTCACACAGCAAGAACACAAATTGCTGGGAGGACTGGGGTGAGGGGGGGGGTAGGGGGGTGGAGGTGGTCGAGAGGGGGGGGGTGTTGGGGAGGAGAAGGAGGAGGGTGTGGGGGAGGAGGAGGATGTGGGTGGGGGAGGATGGGGATAGCAGTGTTTGATAGAATAACTGTCACACAGCAAGAGCACAAATTGCTGGAAGGACTGGGATGGGGGGGGGGGCAGGGGGTGGAGGTGATGGGGGAGGAGGAGGGTGTGGGGGGAGGATGGGGATAGCAGTGTTTGATAGGATAGCTGTCACACAACAAGAACGCAAATTTATATGCCGCAAGAACGTACCTTGATATGACACATTTGTGATGGGCGGGTTGGGGGGTTGGGGGCAAGAGGTCGGTAAAAAAACGAAAAAAACTATAGCCTTAAACATTGAGAACAGCTGCTCAAGAAATTTTCGCATTCTTCCCATTGCCATGAAAAAAGTTCTGCATGTATATTACACGGTTGTTATCTGGGTACGGATTAATTTTTGTGCCCTTGTATTTTCTGAGCGTCTGAAACTTGGAACTTTTCGTTTTAAAATTTGAGTGCTTCTGTATAGCATTGGGATAAATTTTGCATTTAATTTTCACTTTAGTTTAAATTCTTCCACAAACTCAGATGTGTAATACGAGGAACTTAGTATCAGGCAAACAAACTAAGCTGGTAGTTCACCTTTTATGGAATAAATAATCATTCTAATCATTCTAGCTGGCCTATCGCTGCAGAATGCAACCGTTTAGTGGATTGTAAAGTTGAAATCTATGCGCTTGGCCGCCGTTCAACAAATGATGTTAAATAATAAAAAGTATATGAGATAAGAGATGAATATGCTTAGGCTGGTATGGCTAGTTATAAATAAACCTAGCAAAATAAAGCAATAAATCTTAAACCATTTTATTTTCTTTTATTGTGAAACCCACCTCAAAGAACGTAAGGTAAAATAGTTGACAAATTTCAAAGGACTCTTTACGGAAATGTTGGAAACGTAACGGACTTTATCAGTGTTGTCTGAAGTCGATTTTTGCTTGCGTTGCGCCTCGGAGTGCTACACCGACTTCCGCCCCCTCCCACGCCCCCCCCCCCCAACATGCTAACTCGAAAGTAAGTGTCAGAGCTGCTCGGGAATTGTTTCTTGGGTGGGTTCAACGCAAAAATAGAAGAAAAAAATAAATGAAACGAGGCACAATTTAAATACGAAGGAAGACGGTCTAGTTTATTGCATTGTGCTCCATTTGAACATAAATTATATGACGCGTGTTATCTTGGCCTCCGAGTCTATTGCAAATAAAACTACATGGGGCTCGAAAGAGACTGCGTTTTTGTCCAAACTGCTACAAACTGAAGTTCGTGGTTTCTTGTTCTCAGTAAATCAGTCATAAAAAGTGGCGTGACTTATCTACTTGTCAAGAATGTACATTTACTGTTGCACGCAACAACGTTTTTTATCGAAATGAAGTGTTATAGGTGAAGACATGTTGAAAAAGATAAGTTCGAGTTGAAATGGTTTGGAAGAATTGATATTGTAAAACTTTAATAAAAACTTTTTTGTGAAATTTGTTAAAACTGAAATTCAACTAACGATAAGAAATTTCACTAAAGACCAGCGATTTTTAATAAAAATCACTGCATATTTGGAATAAGGCAGTGCTCCTGTAGGGATTCAACGACGATGGCTAGCTGGAAGGACGATCCAGAGATCATCCTGTATATGTGTGTGGCCGCATTGGCCATCGTCACCGTTGTGTTAGCGTCCGTCTATTTCTATGTGTGGATTCGCTACTATCGTCGACAACCCGGATATCTGTGGAAGCGTAAAGGCAATGTGATCCCCGTGGAGTCGATAAACCGCCAGCCCAGTCTTCTGGATGAGGTGTCGGACTCGGCTTTTGATCCAGGGAAAGCCTAGGCTTCTTATCTCCAACGCATGAACAAAAAAAACAACAAAAACAAAACAGAAAATTTCTTGGCAACATTTCCCGTGGATTTAGTGCCAAATGCAAGTTTAAAAAAAAAAGAAAAGATACTATTTACACAGCTCTTTTAAAATGACCTGTTTTTTGTTTGTTTGTTTATTTTTACAAATACGATTTAGCTGGACCTGTGTATGTCGCGTGGTATGAATTCCATGGGCACTTGTGGTATTTCTACATAGAATTGTGGCTTAGTGAGAAACAGATATGGGCGTTTTAACTTAAAGCCTTATGCAGGATTTGAATTCAGCGATAATTATTGAAGACAAACCCAGTGAAATTGCAACAGAACTGATTATGCAAATGTTCTGTTTTTTTTTTTTGTTTTTTTTTTGTTTTTAGCCCAGCCGACTAGAGTCATCACTTGTGGGGGGTATCCGTCGTCCGTTACATGTGTGTGCAAACGATTTTTCAAAATGCTACTGTTGCTGCATTTCTGATCCGACTGTTTTGAAGTGTTCGTAGGGTAATCCTCCACACAGCTTGTATATTTTAGCGAATATGTGACCCGTTTTCACTCCGACGTGACCAAAGTTAAAGTTTCAGGAAGCAAGTTTGTTAAACGTGTATAGATACAATTTTAATAGGTATAGGGCATTTGTTGGAATGTACTTCATAAAGGAAGAACTTTCGCCTGTGAATATTTACACTTTGGGATTTTCAATCCCCTAATATATTGAATTCGTACGACTCGGTAAGGTGTTTCCGTATGTTTCCTTTTTTCCCGCCAAAACCTTGTCACGCGAACTCCTGAGACGGCTATGGGTAGAGACATAGTACAGCAAGTCTAGTTGGTCCAGCTAATTTTTTTTTTTTTTTTTTTGAAATTCATTTTATATGCAAAAATGGACATTGAAATTTAAAACTTGAAAACCTTGAACCGCGAACTCCACTGAGACTGTTAGGACTAGGACGACCAAATTTGGCAGAGACATTATGTAGGATGTGTAGTTGGTCCAGTTTCATTTTGATAGAAATTCATGTAAATTTAATATGTAAAAATGGACACTGAAATTTTGCCACTGCCGTCCATTAAAAGGCAGGCAAACGCTTTTCTTTCGCAGTTTAAGGAACTGTTATGGTACAAGCATAGGCGTATTGATCGCCCGACTCTCTACAATGAGAGCGATTACGGTGTGTGTGCAAGCTGAAGATGGGTTGCCGCGTTTGGGTTTTCTCCAATTGCTGAAGAGTGATGAAATTTGGCTCACTGATGTAGGGTCATAAGGCGTCGTGACATCCGATTTTTTTTTACCATGAGCTTAGAAAATGATTGACCATTATCTTGAAAACGATTAAAACACCATATGTAAGAGGTATCTCGGTGACTTTGACCTCCTCGGCCAAACGGTTAGAGATAGAGTGATTTGAGCTTATTTTCGACCCTTTGGGCCTAAAAGACTATATGTAAGAGGTGCCTCAGTGATCTTGACCTCTTCGGTCATGGTCAAGGTCAAAACCGGAAGTTAACATTATCTCGAAAACGGTCAGAGATCGAGCGATTTTGGGCTTATTTTCGACCCTTTGGGCCTAAAAGACGACATGTAAGCGGTACCACGGTGACCTTGATCTCCTCGGTCATGGTCAATATAAAAAACCGGATGTTGACCATAATCTCGAGAACATTCAGAGATAGAGCGATTCCGAGCTTATTTTCGACCCTCTGGGCTTAAAAGACGACATGTAAGAGGTACCTCGTTGACCTTGATCTCCTCGGTCATGGTCAATATCAAAAACCGGAAGTTGACCTTATCTCGAAAACGGTCAGAAAAGAGCGATTTTGAGCGTATTTTCGACCCTTGGGCCTAAAAGACGACATGTAAGAGGTACCTCGGTGACCTTGACCTCCTCGTTCATGTCAAGGTCAAAAACCGGAAGTTGACCGTTAATCCTTTTGATGGCGGCAAGTCGCTTGGTTATTCGCCGATCCGGGCCTTCGAAACTCGCATTTCTTCAGATTTGGTGTTAACCCGTTTTCCGACACACACACATTAACACACCCAAAAATATTTGCTTTGACTTCTGACGTCACTACCATAGACAATAGTGTCGTCGGTCGTGTTAACGACGCCTTCACATCATTGTTTTCATTTTCACCGGATTTCATGTTCGTAAGTAACATTTTGCACCGATCCCCTTCACCTTTCTTCCTAGCTTCACTGTTTTCACAGTGCTCTGTTACAGATCTCAAACACACCCTAGAATGTCATACACGAGGACACAACCCTGGGCTGGAAAATTCTTGTGCAGCTGATCTGCACCCGGCTGCAGCTTGAAATCTGTTTGTGTTCATAGAAACAATTATCTGGCCTTATTTGAGCTAACAAATAAGCCGATCACAAAGAAAAGACTTACATAAAAATCTACGAAATTTTTATTCAACTCAGCTCAAGACCAATAAGTTTTCAATATTTCAGGATCGTTCCTCTAAATTTTGCAGATCTGTCTTCATGACAATACAATCGCGAGCTAAACCAGTCCCTTTTCTGGTTACCTCCCGTTTCCGGCGTTCTTCATAGGTTGCCGACTAGAAGGACAACATTGAAAAGATGCCCCATTTGTGCGTTGGTACCATTTAGGGCCTCCCCCACAGTTTGTTTTACATGGAGGAGAATTGAGACTGGTTGCAGTTTGCGCTTTGGCTGCTGTAAGGTATAATCTGTTTATTTAAAAACAATTTGAGTCATTCTTCAAAACTTGTTTCTGCCATATCAGGTAAGTCTCGGTAAATCTCGAATTTTCTCCCTTTCAAGAGAGGGTAGGTCACGTGGTGGGTCGCACGTGACTGGCTTCAGCTGTCCCGTGACCTTGTCACGTGCCATGTGCGCACCTTTTGTTCTTTTCCATTTCATTCGGCGATTTTGAAACCAAACCTTTACCTGAAATAAAAATGTTCTCAAATCATTGTTCTATCAAGTTGGCCATAGCGTGATTTAGCGCTATCAGCAGTTCGCTGTTCTATTCGGTCACTTTTCTAACCAACTTTCTTGTTGCAGAAGTTCTTTCTAACCGCCTCCCCCCATCCCCGCATTTCTTTCACTTCAGGCTCCTTAAGGAATCGCTTCTCGTTCACGCAATAGTTGTTACGTCACATCAACCTACGCAAAGCCACACCCCACCCACCTCTCGTGAGAACTTAATCGAGTTATAGATAACCCTTATCTAGAAATATTTCATAAGAATTCGCTGATATAATTGAGTTATTATTCACTTGGAGGAAGCTGTCAGTTGTATTAGTGTCAAGGACCAAGTGACTTCTGCGTTGCTAAACATTATAGAGAAGAAACAGATTGCGAGGGGCAACTACAGTAAAACCTGATAAATCCGGATGGTGTTGGGACTGACAACATTTGTCCGGATTAGCATGATGTCCAAATTATTCAGGTTATGTAGTAATGGTTTGATTTATCAACTAAATAAATCATTGTTGGTAATGTAAACAATCTGCCAACCTTTTCGTGTTTTGTCCCTCAATTTTGCACAGGTGGCAAAGATTCCCGACTCCCCAGTTTCCCAATACTCCCTGAGGTCATCTTCAAATTTCGTCACAAAAGTTTTAAATTTCGTTGTACCGAATGGTCAACTGCAGTAAGTGAAACTGGTCAACTTGAATTGAAAACAGAGAATTATCCATGTATCTGGAAATTGCGACCCGTTAAATTATTTGAATTGGAAGTTCAACAGGTTCTGTATGAAAAAAACCGAATGAAACTTTATTTTTGGTTTAAACCGCCCCTCCTCCTCTCCCCCCCCCCCCCCGCCACCCGAAAAAATTACACACCCAAACAACTCCACACCAAAAAATGTTGAAATTTAGGGTAAATAAATTATGTCTCCTATTTGTCGCATGTCTGTATTACTCGGTTGGTTTGCAATAAAAGAAAAACGGGTACAGCATACCGGTAGTATTCTCGACAAAGCTTACTTGCAAGATTTCCTTGTAAAAAAAAAAAAACACTTAAAGAATATCCTCAACTAAGAACGGAAGTAATACTTTAATTATGTATGTATGTATGAGGAAGGTTTGCTTTGAATTTTGATTGTTCACTTTATTAGCAATAAGGACCTCTTTTGAAACTGAGGAATTCCTTTGATAGGAAAGCTTGCCTTTGTTTCGCCGTCCAAAAAGTGTGTCAAGCCAAATAAGCATGAAGTCGTATAGAAGTAAATGAATACTTTAAAGGATCGTTTAAGTTCCTCTGCATATACTTCCTCCGAAATTACGGGACTTCCTTGCGAAGACAATATCCTAGTTTTCAGTTTTCCCTGTCCTTTCCCGAAGTTTTGCTTACTTTTTGCAAATAAGGCGAATTGGGAATACAACTCCAAGACAGGGGCGTGGTGAAAAAAAAGAACGTATCTGGCTTGGCAAACTGGAACTGAGTAAAAGCGAAAGGAATACGTTCCTGAAGTCACAACTAATCAACTCTCAAGACAGACGCACTTAAAACGTGATACAAACGAAGTGCAGGGTGAATTCTGAATTACATCTTATCTTTTGTTATCACTGCAACAGAGATTTCTCTCGATTTACAATTAAAATCAATAATCGACTCCGGTCTTACATAACGTCTGTGATTTCGCTCTTCGTTAATTTCTTATTGGGAAAAAGGCACCCTCTTAGTTTTGTTGTAATTATAGAAGCGGTTCTACGAATAGATTTTCTATGTCATCGGATAAGTTTTGTTTAATACGCGGTGTCTGTACACAGGAGCTTGTGTTCCTGATGATATGATGTACACACAACATGCCTCCAGAACGCACAAACGACTGCGCTGAAATAACTCTACAGCAGCAATAAATTAAACACACACACTTATACTTTCACATTCTAATTTTTCTGTAAATAATGTTTCAACTGGCTTTCAGAAGACAAAACGCTGATTTCTAAAGGGAATAATTAAAACATGAGTTAACAAGTCTTAATTGATTGACATATTGTTTCACGGCGTGATGCTAATGTTTATCTATTTGTCAGTGGGTGTTTAATCAATTAGCCAGGCTTCGTGGCATTAATAGCGGTTTTATTTTTCTGTTTGTTTACAAAGATGTTGCTGAAATTTTTGTGAAGAAACCAACAGCTGTTGGCAAGACATAATGCGTTTAGTTTAAGGTTTTTGCTATCAAACCAATCGTCCAAGTTTATTATCATAACAAATATTAACTCCCTTTAGACAAAGAATGTGATGGAGCTGGGTAAAATTCAACCATGCATTTGAGTGAAGTGAAAACGGAATCGAGCAGTAAGTGAGATGCCTTGTGAATAGGACCAGCTTCTCTCTGATCCCATTCTGAAAGTTACACTCTGACTTTTTTTCATAGATTTAAATAATATTTCAATTAGATCTTTTAGCGTTTTTCAATGTGCAAATGTTAAATAAAAAAAACAAGAAAGCATGACGATTTATTTGAAATTTCGGCTTTTTGTCCCAAACAAAATCTTGTATAATTGTATACATCGAACCGGAAGTGAAGTTTAACCACAATGCACCTGTTTTTCGGTGAGGTCCAACGCCACAGCGATCTCATAGCGTCTCAGCCGAGTCAAGTAGTTGTGAACGGAAAATTCTCGTTCTAACTCACATAACTGGTGCTTGCTAAACGCTGTGCGCTCCTTGCGTGGCTTGGATGTGCTCATTGAATAACTGTCGGAGGAACTTGAATCTGCCAGACAAAAAAATATTAGGCGAAACAAAAATTAATCTTGTTTCTTATCCCACAGCTAAAATCGTTGACAATAAATTTAAAAAAAAAGAAGAAGTGAGCCGGCCGGGTCTGCAAAGAAGAAATCGACCGCCAACCGACCGGACGTAAAAATTAAAAACACTAACGATCAACCCGAAGGGCAGACAGGGTACTGAAAATGGCTTTTCAGAGGAGAAATCTATCACAATATTCTGCGCTCGAGTGTTCCTACAAGTAACACTTCAAACGTTTTGAAATAGTAACTTATAACTTGATAAAATAAGTGTTATTTCATATAAATATTTTATAAAACCATTCAGTCACATTTCGCAGGAAAAAAATAAACAAGAATCTTGGCCAATGCTGAGTCATCATAATTTTCAACAATAGAAAAAGTCTGCTCCGGCCGGTTCAAAAGCGATCCCCGGCCGCTCTAGTCAATCAAAAAAAAAAAAAAAAAAAAAAAAAAAAAAAAAAAAGGATGAGAAACAGGAATGTTTTTCTCCCTGACATAATATATTGTATTATGATAAAATTTTGGAAAAGGGAAGGTAACCCCAGTTTCCTCAAATTTTGAAGAAAAAAATGCGGCGGTTTGAAAACGTCTAGCTGGCGAATAATTTTGTCAAAGTCCGGTTGGAAAATGTTCCTTTGGCAATTGTTCGTTGGAGAATGGGCAGTTGGAATGTGTCCAGTAGGAAAGTGTCTCGGATTCGAGGTAATTTTTCATAACATACAGTGTCTTCTATCATTAATTCAGTTTCTAAGTTTGATTGCGCTGATCTTGTTTATTTTTCTGCTAACAGTTCGAAGTAATTTCGATTTACTTAAAATAAACAAAAACTTTGAGGATTATTAAATTTTAGTTTAAAAAAAAAAAGACCATACACGAAGACGTGTATCTCGATTTAACCTTGTGTTAGGATCTATCAAGAACTGAGGGATCCGCAGTGCAGCTTAGTAAAGGGTATCACAAATGGCTGATCGGTTAAACATGTCAATGCGGTCTGGGAAAGCGGCGTTTTTACACATCATCACTCTTCATCCACAGTTATAACACGCGTGAAAGTATTGACAGGTTCTGTAATCAAGTAGATCGCAGGATACAGAAAATGGTGTCTAATTTTCCAGATGTTCAACAGATCTGTTTATCACGTGACGTAAAAGGAAAACGTATTCCCAAATAACTTCGAGTTTTTACATTTTTTCTCATGGAATATAACTTTTTTTTTTTTTTTTTTTTGCTTTAGTATATATTCATAATATCAAGGTCAATCCCAACTCCCTATCTGGCGTTCTTATACCTTCGGGGTTTTCTCTCCTATTCTTGATTAAAACCTTCAACCATCGTACGGTCCAGGATTTTATCCAGCGGGCTGCGCGACTGGAAAGGATTGGGCTGGGGGAAGGTTAGCAGCTTTTTTTAACAGCATAACCACGGATTTTCACGCCATTTAACCACCGGTTCTAAGAGGTTGGGCAGGAAGGGAGGGATTTGCGGGCCTGTGGAATAACTTAGCATATTGCGCTTAGGGCGGTGTAAGAGTATATCTTGCCCCTATACAGCGTCCAACCCCCCCCCCCAAACCTGGTATTTTTTTGCCCCCCCCCCCCCCCGCCCTGTTGTTATCACTTTCTAAAAGGAATATAAAGTTGAACATACAAGGAAGTGCTTCTTGGATATTGCGGATGTTATTTATGATAATCATAGCGACCAGGAGTATCTAAAAAGGATATTAAGAGAAAAACAATGAACTTTCTGATCAAGAATGCCTTTTCATCTTTTTTTAAAAATTATGTTGAATGTAGTCAATAAAGTAGTTCAAGATAGTTTTATACAGTTTAAAGGAATTCATTTATTTACATGAACACATTTACACGCAAAAAGTTGGTGGGGGATATACTAGAGGGGCAAGATAGCCTAGTACAGCTTTCCCCCCCGGGGGAGCTGTACGGAGGGGGGGGGGGGGGGTAAGATAGCCTGTTACAGAGGGAGAAACCTTTTCCCGCAAGTAAATCTTCAGTTTGTGGAAAAAACGAATTTCTGTCTGTCGAGTCAACATTTTGCTTCAGCGGCGGTTTATATGTGTGACAAGAGGAATAACGATGCAATACACATTATGAAAGCAAATATACTAAGCATATTGTTGCTTTGCATACGTATTTATTAAAAACAAAAGAACATCATACATTTTACAACGCTAAAAGCCGAAGATGCGCATTATCGTAATATTTTCTAGCTCTCGGCTAGCCTCTGATTCTTTAATATTCTTAATATATATGTTATATATTTATGTACATGTGCATATATTCTTTATATTACAGGTAAGACGTGTCTAGAAACAAATAGCAAGTAGACATGCACCAAAGAGTTTTTCCTAACCAGTTTTCATTTAAGAAAATGAAGAGAAAAAAAAGAATTTTATAAGTAGAATATTTCCGATGACAATGCCATATACTCCGTACCTGAATCTTGTGTTTCGAAGCCAGCTTGTGGTGGTTCCAAAGCGCCGTCTTTCTCAGTCGCATACTGGGCTTTGTCTGTTCCATACTGGGTATTTGCTGGCGTATACTGGGCACTAACGTCGTTCCAAACCATTTCTTTTTCATTGTTCTTTTCAAAAAGACATGTTGATTTTTTACAAGGCATAGAAAATCCAGGTTTGAACGGATACGCGCTGCCATTTAGCTCGTTAGCATATTTCATATCTGAATATTCATATTTATTCAATTGTAATGTTGATGTTTCTCCGGGTTGTGTTTTTGAAATACAGCTTTCATTGACCACAAATGTCCCATTGTTATCGGCGATACTGGATACCAGTAAGTCAGTCTGAGGAATAACCCACTGGTTGGCGTTTGAAAAAGAAGGAGCTGGTTTTCCGGTGTTACAAAATGATGTTGATAAATTCGCTGGGTAGACGCAAGAAGGGTTGAAACCCTGTGTATAACTCATTCTTGAAAATCCTATCCCGTACATTGTAAATACCAAGAATAACTATAATAATTTCCCAACAAGATCATTCACAGATTATTCATACATTTAGTGTGAACTTTTTTTTTATCTTGCTTTTAATATTCATTTCTGAGACAGCCATCAATTATTTCAATTTGCTTTAATGTCATTATTCACTGAAAATCCCTTTAATTGCACACCTTGTACTACACATTAAATCAGTAACCGAAATAAATTTATTTTGGTCATTACATCCTGAAATATTGCATCAACGTATTATTTGTAATTTGGTTCTAACATGAGTAACTTACAGCAGAGATTCATGAAGACGTGGCCCGATAAATTATCCCGAGAGCCATTAACCAATAAAAAGCGAGATATCAGTCCCGAATCTGCGCATGGGCCAATAAGAACACTGTTATTTTATTGCAATCCCTCCCTGGTTTTATTCCATTACCAAGACAAGGAATAGATTAAACTATCTGTGAATGATATTGCATTTGGACTTTATTCTAAATAATCCAGCGGAAATGTACTGATTCCTCGATTTAATGTTTCTGTTCAAAAATCTAAAATTGGCTCCAGATGTGAAGATAATTGAGGGGGTCCTTGCATAAACTTGATAACTCCACTTATCAGGAAAATGCACTATTACCACCACGGTATTTCTTGGCCTCTGTTCTATCACATATGTAAGTCTTACACCTCAAAACCGATTAGAAGTGGGAATTTTTTAGGAAAAGGCGATGGGAAAAACCTATGTTTGTTACTAAAATTTCAAACTTTAAAAGCGTTTTTCTCCACTGCCGATAACTGCAGTTATCAGTTTTATGCATGGACCCCTTCAATTATTTTAAACGACCAAAATTATAATAACTATAATAATTATAATGAATTAAGGTTTAAAGGTGGCGCGGGGGGGGGGGGGGAGTTCAGGGAGATGGTTCGTAACTGAAGTCTACACCCTCGTCAATGCAGGCCATTTCAGAGAAACTGATTATTTATCAATTTCTACTGAAACCGCGTCATGGAAAAGCACTTAAGTATCTGTAATGGCGGTTTCTGAAAAGAAAGAAAGAAAGAAAGAAAGAAAGAAAGAAATCAAGAAAGAACGAAAAAAGCTGCGTGGGCAGGCATATGATGTCATCTCAGCGGCTGATCATTCCGAGGCCTTCTTTTACCGTTTTAACCTCCGTCACTCTTTTGTTAAAGGTTGTGTTGGGTCTTTAACTGTGAAATACTCCATAAGACACCTTTTCCTACATGCCTAAAATGTGAAATAAATAAATAAATAGATAACTACATTTTGTTTACAATGAAGAAAATTTACTGATAAAAATAAAGAAGGGGAAAAGCGAAAGACAAATGGTAGCTGCGTTTATTTCCGCGTTCTGTTAACCCCAGCAGTAAACCGTAACCCATTGATCCTGCGTAACACGACCGTTCATTACGCTAACACAGCATGCCTACAGCCGTCATGTTAAGATCGCGGTCCGGATCCACTACTGTTCTCAGCCAGCAGCTATCCCTTAATTTTCCTCCTCAGTGGGTGCAAATTGTAGGCAATTATTAGTCACTTTTGACGAATCATTTATCACAGATAGAGAATAAAGCGATTGATGGTTCTTGGGTTATCCCAGTTTGAAGAAGGAAAATACTTAGCAGACACTATAATGATTTGGAACAGGTAAATTATCAGTCACATAACAACTGATACAAGAAGACCAAAAAATAAAACAAACACACGTGAAATATTCATGAAAACAGGAATAGTCACACCAAGTATCATCCTTATAAAATTACAGCAATTTGGGTCAAGTAAAACCATCCCAAAATGCAATCTAAAACTCTGAAAGTGTTAAAAAGTTCGAATTACTTCGCGCACAGGAGCTGTTGTTATGAGGTTTTTTGTTTTTTTTTAGAGAGAGATAGACAGACAGACAGACAGACAGACAGAGGGGGAGAGGGAGTGAGAGAGAGAAAGTAGGGGTGAGATAGATAGACAGACAGACAGGCAGATAGATAGATAGATAGATAGATAGATAGATAGATAGATAGATAGATAGATAGATAGATAGATAGATAGATAGATAGATAGGGGTTCTATTGATTCCGTTGTGCAACCTTACAGTTGAATTGTTTGAAACAGTAGAACTGACATACATGAAACACTGTGTTAGATAAAGCTATAGTTAACAAGTTTTTTTTTCAAATTCTCGAACTCATATTTCTTTTAAAATCAACAGTTTTCTTTAGCAGTTATGATGAACAGTTTTAAGATAACAGTTCATATTACTAAAAAGTTTTCACTGATAGTTGTATAGACTATAAGGTATAAACGAGTTTTATATGTCTTAGTTAAGTAGATATAAAATCGAATTAAGTGGCGGTTAGGACTTGTGTGTGCTGTACTTTTTACTTGTATAAACGTAAATATTTGCAAGCAATAGAATTACCCCGGGTAGAGCGCATACTCTATGACCAATTTATATTCCGGAGTGGTAAAAGGAAATTAAAAGCGACTGGATTTTCTTTCACATTAAGAAGTTGTCCATATCATACACGTTTTTTCAGAGGTAGTTTATACTGTATTATGGGAGTGGGTGGAGTGTCCTGCAGGATATGACAATGACAAAGTTGCTGACTCATTTCTTTCATTATTAGGCCAGGACAGAATATTGTCTTGTTTTTCGACTTATTATTTTTCACTGCGCACCCCCACACCCCTCCCCATTTGTTCCTTAAAGTATCTGTAAATTTTTTAATAAAAAGATTACAACGATTCAGATTCTTTAATATGATTAATAAAATGTGTTGCTTTTATGGGTCATACATAAGTAAAAGCCTTTCTCAGAATGTAGGACGAGAAACAACGTTAATTATATTCTTGGCTTTATTACATTTATAATGTTCTGCTAAGCTGACCCACATAAAAAGAAGTAATTTAGAGATAAAGGCATTAAATGACAGATATTTCTCATCTCTGTAATTATTTAAGGCTACTTCAAATATTGAAAAAGGTGCAAACTATGTGAAATTTCCGCCATAGTTTTTTAAATGGCAGGTAAGTAAATAAATAAAATAAATGCAATTAAACAAAAAAAAAAAAAAAAAAAAAGGTGGCACTTTTCGTAGAAGCAGTTGCCCTGTACCCTCATTAAAGAGATAACAAAAAACTCGAATAAATTAATAAATAAGTGCAAATAAGTAGAAAATTATATATCATAATACAAAACTAAATATTAATAAAATTTAAATAAAAAATAAATAATTAAGAATTTTATTTACATTTTACACCCAGGAAGTCTGTAGCAGAGAAAGCTGTATAAAATTAAAAACACTCTTATATGGTGTTTAGTTTTTAATCCTTTAATTTTTTTATTATTTTTAAATTTTTATGCTGATTGTGAGCAGACTGTTCTTCAAGAAATTTGTGATAACTTTATACCGCGTGACTATGTGTGTCGTCACAATCAGGTAACGTCACAAAGAATTTGCAGCTGAGTCACAAACTGGGGCGTTGCTAAGCAACGAAATAGTTCTGTGTATAAAGCCCGCTTAAAAGCACTAAATTTCTGTTATTAATATATCAGTGTTATTAACACTATTTCTGTAAATTTTTATTGAAATACTTAAAAATTTACATTAAAAGATTGTTAACGTCAGGAATACATTGAAGATTTCTTACATATTGTACAGAAGCAAACATCCAAACAAGAAAATGACTAATATAGCAATGCCATAGAATATCGAATAATGGCAAATGAATGCAACAATTTAAAACTGCCACCACTTTCCCGCGGACGGAAATTCACCCTCAGCACAGCAGATAGAAGGGAAAGCACATTGGATCAATTTGGTTTAGCTGCTCCAGTGCGCGCGGAAGATATCCATGAACAGGCTGAGACCGAGTCCGGAAGTACTACAGACAATCAGTTCTCCACAGATTTAAAGGGTACCAAAGCGAGACGCGCTTTCGGTAGATTAGTGAACAGTGCGCCGCAAAATGAAGACGACATTCCAGAACCTCAACTGAAACAAGAGCGCAGTTTATCGGTGTGGGAGCGAATGCGAAGTTCTGGCGAGAAGGGACCCGATGGCAAGTTAATACCTAAAAAACGTTTCAAGACGCTAGCGCGCATGATCAAAACAAATGTGGCATGGACAAAAGACCACAGTGAGAAGCATGACGATGAAAACAGTCAGGCATTTGTTGTCAACGCAAAAGACCAGACTCTTATTTTCGACAAGGATTTATTTAAAGCAAAACATCGCACATACGGTGGGCTGAGTAACCGGGCGAGGCGTATACTAGCCAAAGCTCCTGTTGAAAGAACCGATGACGAATTATTGATTTTAAAAGATGTTGTTGACAGGTTAAAATGCTTCGATAAATATCCACGCAAAGTGAAACAAGAACTCGCACGTGTTATTTATTATGAAATGTTTGATCAAGGTCGCGTGATCATCCAGCAAGGTCACGTGGGTCAGTCGTTCTATTTCATCGTTTCCGGTAGTGTCCAGGTGCGAATAACAGACATAGATAAAGAAACGGGACTACGAAAACAGCAAATCATGGGCTCTCTTAACGAAGGGTCATCATTTGGAGAGCTCGCTCTTATGCACAACATTAAGCGAACCGCTACCGTTGTATGCAAAGAAGACAAGTCTGAGTTTTTACGCGTGGACAAGCAGGATTTCGAAGCAGTTTTACGAGTCAGCCACGAAAGGGAAATGAACGAGAGGCTGCGTATATTAAAAAATTTACAGACCACAAGGGACTGGTCTTTATCACAACTTACACAGCTGAATAATCATTGCAAATTGAAAGAATTTGCAGCCAATAAGGTTATTTATGGAAACACGACCCTGGTTCCAGATATGATTTATTTTGTCGTGAGCGGTCAATGTCGCATCGTGCGGGAATTGTATGTCGTACGGGTGATACACGAATACGGCCAGCAGAGTTTTCACTTGCCTACGCAGAGAGATCTGCAGTCCGTGCAACTGACACGCAGGAGAGGAGCGACGAAAGGCAAGACGCACATGATAGAGCGCCATCTGTGGACGATTGGAACAATAGGAAAAGGTGCTTTGATTCAAGCGAAAATTTGGCCTTAGGTGGTGTTTGTGTTCAGGTTTCTTTCCTTAGTATTTTGGTTTTATAGACAGAGGGGACATAGACCCCGATCTTCCCACAGCTGACAGGGGGTAGGGAATCTACACTGCCCTCCCACACTTAATGAATAAGTCTTTAAATCATTCACGAACCACGCATAATACGCGTTTAATTTTGACTCTATTCTGACGTAAATCTGGTTTTCTGGTTCATTTATTCATTTATTTATTCATAAATGTGGTAAATGTCGTGACGTTATTGTGAAATGTTCCGTGTATTATGCTCTTGTAAAATGTTAGTCATTTATTTGTAAGAAAAATAAACAATCAATAAAAAAAAATGCGAAAAAAAAACAAACAAAAAACTTGCAACTGGAAGATTATTTCACAGGTCGGCTTCAAACATAGGCTGGAATTTATTTTTATTTATATTTTTGTCTGACGTGTGTTTTGTCTTAATAATTTTTTACGTTTAATTCTTTGACTTTGAGAAATTATTTTTCTTGGTCTCAGGTAATTTTTATCTGCATGTTTATTTCCTAGGTCATTTCTTTGGTCTTGGGGAAGACATGACCGATACATACATCGTGACACAGAACAGAGTGGAGTGCCTGTTTGTACCACGTGTACAGTTTACCCGCTCTGGCCATTCACGAGTGCTCGAGCAAATGCGAGAAGATATCGACAGCGCTATACCCGACAACACTCAACTATTTGAGCTGTATTTTTCCGGTGCGTGAAGGTTTACTGTTGGAGGGAGTAGGGGAGGGTTGCCATGCGTGTCCAAAAAAAAAAAAAAAAAAAAAAGAAAACAAAAGAAAGAAAGAAAGAAAGAAAAGGCCGATACTTTAACGCTAGACGCGGTCCGCGCGGAGTGCCACTTTCGTTAAAAAGGAGGTAATTCTCATTTCATACTCCGCGTTTCCTACAAAAAGGAGGGTTCTTTTAGAAATGCACTCTGCGTTTGGTGAAAAAGGGGTTATTATTTCGAACTTAGTACTCTGTGTTTAAGTGTCCTCTCACATATGGTAACCAATCGCCAGGTTCTAAGTGTCCAATTCCCGCTTCCCGCCCCCACCGCAGTCCAGACTCTTATGCGCTGTTATGGCCCAGAACATTTTATGAGCAAACCGCTAATTCACTGATATCATACCTTCCCACCATTACCTGGTTGGTCAGTATTTGGCGGCGGGACTGTTCGAATTGTACGTAAAAAACTGTTTTGCAGTATGCGCGATTACTAATGGTAGAAACCCCATCTTAAGGTGGAAATTAAGCGTCAGTAAAATGATCTGTGCAGTAATGTAACATGATTTAATTTTTTAAAATATTCTAGGCACCTCAAAACAGATATTTATTTTTTGCTAAAATCCTGACAGGTGCATTGAAGTAAATCTGGAACGACTGTGGACTTACCACTTGAGATAACTTCTGTTACAGAATGCAACTGGGACAAATATAAACAAGGGATAGTGAAAGACCTGGTAAGGCGTCGCCAACGTCACACGAATACGACATGGGAGGACGTACCTTACGTCATACGAATGGACTCAATGCGCAGCCTCGGAAACGATAAGGGCTACATGGATATGACTATAAGAAAATAAATAAGTAAATACGCCTTGAGTAGGTTAAAAATGATTATTTCTGTATAGTTCCATTTTCCCTTTATATATTGTTCCTTGGATTCATGCATCAAAATAAATGGGCATTGATAAAAATTTAATTGGTGACAACCACAAGTTCAATAACTAGTATCGAAAATTAATTTGTGGATATACAACTATCATTGCTTTAACTTTTGACACCGATATTATTATTATTATTTGAATTATTGTTAGTAACAGTTGTTCTGTTGAGGACAGGAATTGATTTTGGTAACATAAGTTCGAGACTTGTAAATGCACCGTTGATTGAGTTTTATATAAAAAATAGTTTGCTGATATCATATTATTTTTGTGATATCACATGTTTTTATATGAATACATAACTGTTGATATTATTGATTAAATAGTGAATATGAAAAAATCTGCATTGGTGTTTCCTTGTTTCAGTCATTCATCACTACTGATGACACAGCAATTGACTTCTATATTAAAAATGATTTTTGATATTGATTAATTTGATTTGTTGATATTACAAATTCAGACCTTGAAGGAAAGCCTATCACAGAAGCTAGCGGTTAGATGTCGTAGCGAACCGATTGTCGCTAAACTGGAAATTAAAGATATGTATTAAGTCCGTCACTACCTCTCTTCTCAGTTCTAACCCCCTCCCCCGCCAACTAAATTGGGGGGGGGGGGGGGCTATCATAAAGCGTGGCAATTCAGCTCTTTGGTTGACGCTGTATTTTACTTAGCCAAATATTTTGATCATATTCAAGATGCAAATTCCCATATTAATTGTCTTCTCGCTCTCCCCCCTCTTCCACCAGCACACCGTTTAACTCGCGGTTTCAATACTGAACTCTACGTGGTTTTCAGTTGGTCTGTGGTGCTAAAATTTATATTTATTCGTACGGTCTGTTTGCTCACCTTATAGAATTCAGGCACAATGTTCATGCAAGATCAAAGTGTTATCAAAGGTTAATATGAATATTAGACATAAACAATATTTTATAAAATAATAATATCTGACGCCAAACGATGTATGAATTATGCAAGAGGAGCGATATAATGACAATTATTACATTTTAGTGAATAAAGTTCGGAAATATTTTTGTTTTGACAAAGTTATTAAGGTTTAGATTTGTCTCATTTCCATACCGCTGTAACATTAGTATATTCCTCGTATGTGTTGAATACAAAAGGAAAACATTGCTGTTTTTTGAGAGAGAGAGAGAGAGAGAGAGAGAGAGAGAGAGAGAGAGAGAGAGAGAGAGAGAGAGAGAGAGAGAGAGAGAGAGAGAGAGAGAGAGAGAGAGAGCGAGAGCGAGAGCGAGAGCGAGAGAGAGAGAGAGAGAGAGAGAGAGAGAGAGAGAGAAAACGCCTAAAATGATTACTAGTTAATTAAAACATCTCCGAGATTTACGAGATGAATCAGTTTACGAGATGAATCAATAAAAAGCCCATATTCGCTCATGGAAGGCAACAAAATTATCTACAAATAGCGGATTTAACCGTAAAATTTTTATTAGTAATTACATCACAGACAGACGGACGGACGGAAAGACGGACAGAAGGACGGACAGAGGGCAGTCCTATAGACCCCCCGGGCCCGCCCGGTTGGGGTAAAAAAAAGTCAAAACGCGTTACTAAAGTATACAGAGGTTTTAAGCACCAAATACTATAACCATAGACCCCCTTTATTAAAAGTTTATTAGCGGGCCTTTGATGAACTAAAGCGGTCCTTTAACATATTGAACTGGTCAACCACCTTGAAAGAGAGCTGTCGATGGAATTCGAAAAAAAAAGTCAGATTTATGGATTTAAAACAGTTTTACGAGTTCTGTGGAGAGAAGGATTAGAAGTTTGATAAAACTGAATTCTTAACTACCTTTGGATTTTTTTTATTAAACTGAATTCAATAGAAAAAAGTAATCACAAAAATTTTATTGACCTCATATCTTCCTGAAAATTGAAAATAATAAAGGAATGCAACATGAGCCACATCAGGTGTTTGCTGACCAACTGGATATAGCAGGTTACTTTCTCTAAATCCTGTCAGTTCATCTGTAAGTGGTAGATATCATGTCAGAGCCGTTAAATCGACAGTGTTCCCACGGCTTGGAAATTAACACGGATTTATCGTTCGCTGACGGTTTATTTGGATACGGACTGCAGTCCACTACGAGCTCAGCCAAGCCATCTGTATTGCCATGCAATAACATCAAAGGGCCTTGCGAACCGCTACCGAGTTACCGATCTGCCGGAAGCAATCCCAGGGCCAGTTATCACGATATAAACAACAATGCAGCAGCCACTGAAGGAGTTTATCAATCGAATCTATCAGTCGTCGATGTGCAGGATTTGCAAATTGCACATCACGTGACAGATCCAAATGATATCATTGATGAACTGTTCACTGATACCTTTCACAGCTGTGAGCATCCCAAGCACGATGTGACTTTCGGGTCAGATTCCGATGAAGATTTCCAATTAAGCTCATCAAAGAATGGAAATTCTGAAGCTTTAGGTCCGACTCCAAATCAACCGCAATGTCCAAAGGGTGAGCTACTGGATGCAGATATTAAATCGACCACAGAAAAAGATAAAATCACATCACACGTAAGCGAAGGTGATGACTGCATCAATGGAACTGAAATTGAAACATGCGAGAACCCGACAGCCATCGCAAAACCCCCGAGTACTCGTACAGTAACTGACATGGAACAGAGGAGTCTAACATTGAATGAGATGCCTGGGGCGAAACTCATGAAGATAACCACTGTTATTCCCATTGTGATCAAGCCTGTTCCAAAACGGGAGATGTTCATGTACAGACTTCAGGACACTGTAGAATGGGTTCCCGCTACAACCGAGATGAGGGCAATTCTACAGGCGGAGAGACGAGGTAAGATCATTCACAGGTGGAAAAGAACGGTGAGGCGATTAACAGCCGAAATGAAAGGTAAGTTAATTAACGGGTTTAAAAGAACGGTAAGACAATCACAGGCGAAAAGAGAGGCAAGACAAGCGTAAAAGAACGGTAAGTTGATTCACAGGTGAGAAAGAACGACAAGGTAGGCGTGAACGAATTTCACAGGCAAAAAATATGCTAAGTTAACACCAAGAACGGCAAGGAAAAGCATTGCCGGAAAAGAAGAGCATGGATACTCACAGTCGCGAAAATACGGTAGGATAATAAACAAGATACACGTGACCAAAAATTCAAGGCAATCGTTATAAATCGGTGGCAATGAGTGGCAACTATTTAGCATGCGTGTTCAAGACATTTTTAAACAATCCTCCCTCCCTCCCTCCCTCCGTCCCTGTAGAGCCAATATGACTGACTATTCACGTCGATATTTCAGCCATTGCCAGAACATGTATTGAATTATTTATTTTTCAACAGGTCCTGAAGCCAAACATAACTTGGGTCATGAGAGAAGAGCTGCAGAAAGATTTCGCAACGGTGAAATAAGGAAGGCTTTGGATCGTCTTTGGCGTAAAATTCCATCTCTTACTAAGTAAATTCAGTTTTTACGAGTTCAGTTTTGTTGTGCCAAATTTTGGAGGCTTCCTACAATTTTTAATGTTATTTCTCTGGTAAATCATTGCTGTATGTTGATGCTGCTGCTGCTGCTGCTGCTGATGATGATGATGATCACGGGGGGCATTCATGTACCAACTATTTGCCATGTGTATCCATGACTTTTTAAAACGGGCGCTAACCATTTCCTTTTTTAACCAATTGCGAAATAATCTCCCCCCAATCCTTTTGTTGGAAACGCGGAGCACCTAATAAAAATTACCCCTGGCCGTTTTTTAACGGGTTTGGCATTCCGCAAGGACCGCATTTGGTTGCGCTTTTTTTTTTGGACAAGCATGGTAATACATTTTATACCAAGTGCCCCCCCCCCACCTGGGATGATGGTGATGATGATGATGATGATGATGATGATGATGATGATGATGATGATGATGATGATGATGGTAGTGGGTTGGTGGTGGTGGTGGTAGTTGTGGTGGTGGAGATGGTGGTTGTGGTGGAAATGGTGGTGGTTGTGGGGTTGGTGGTGGTGGTAATGATGATGATGATGATGATGATGATGATAATGATGATGATGATGATTAGGATGATGATGATTAGGATGCTCATAATGATAATAATGTTCACAATGATCATGATGATTTTATTGTTCATATCTCACAGCAAAGAACGGTTCAGAAAGCCTAACAACCTAGAGATCCTGCGAGGCGCCATGGACTACATCAAAGAGCTGCGCCGCCAGCTCGGGCTACCTGAATTCAATGAGTCACTTCTGAAAGGCCGATTTGGATTTGATGGTAACCATTTTGCATTACTTCTTGTATTCAATAAATTTTTTTTTGCGATTGGTGGAGGCATTGCATAATTTTTACCTTATGATTTCTGTGGTACGTTTTTCTAACGCCCTGGAAAGTTTTTTAAAGTTATGACCGGGCCAAACGCTGCTCAACTTCACTATAGAGGCAAACATTCTAAGCCATTGGTAAAAGCTGGAGCCGTGTGGTCAGGGGCGTCGACATCATCGCTAAATAAGTCACACTTGTTCCTTGACAGCTATGTCACTTACATACCGTAATCCGACATAAACACAACTCGTGGATTGATCCAAACGGACAATTTTGTATCGAAAGACGCCATCGCTGAAATAAAATGATCGCATTTTTTTCGAATTTTTATTTCCCAAATTTAATAGTTTATACAAAATAGCATATTAGCTTGAATATATGACCAACTGAACCCATGCAGTATTAAATCCACAATGAAATGTGTCGATTTTTATGCAAAATGTACGGTAAGCCCAAGAGCGAAAACAGCACTGTGTTTTAAATCCCAGTCTTAATTCAGTTCTAATTTCATCAACCAAGCAATTTATGTCAATTCAGTTTTATTCGACAGTTACAGTATTGTGTTTTTTTTTCACTTGTAAACATAATAAATAACATCTTAAACCGGGAATGGTTGAATAAAAAGTTGGTATATTATCCGCGCTTTTTACCAAATATGCTGTGAATAATCAACGTCTTTTTAAAGTTGTTTCCTTTGTAGCACATGAATAAATAATAACAGCACCAACAATACTTAACAATCTATCGTCATTAGGTTCTTTATGGAGATCCCACCTCGTACAAAACGACCGATTCGCACACGGACGACGAGTTGATGCCATCGCTACAGGCCGTTCCAGAAACTCTCACGTGACGTCAAATCCAGATGATCTCCATGGCGACAGCACGGATATCTTACAGCTCGCTATGATGCGGTCGCTGGGAGCGAACGGCAGTAGTGACGAATCAAACAGCGACGACGAGAAATAGTCCTCTTCATAAACTGTTACATGTTACCTAGAATTGTTACATGGTGTTACATCATAGTAGTTTTGATTCCAGAGCCTCTCATTTTTTTAAAGTGATATGTACGAATTAAAAACTACGTTCAAATCTTGCAAGCCGACTGTAGATTGCAAAACAGATTCGGTACTCTCACTTTCAGATTCAAATCACCAACTGCTACGCCTATATTTTTTTTATCTCCCAGCATATATTACCTACCATCGAGCGTATATTACCTACCACCAAGGTTAAATTATCATCTACGAATGTAGATTAGACATCACTTGGCACAGAAGACTAAGCGTATTTCATGACCCATGCACAGAGAACCTGGCCCTTTTCCAGTGTCATACTTGAATAAATTAAAGAATAAATAAAAAAATATGTATCACCAAACTATCACACAGCAATATACCGGTAGTCATTAAGAATCTGCGGAAGATACGATTTCCTCTCATCCTTTACTATGACTTCTTGCGGAGAAGTAAAGCTTAACGAACAAAAATGGGCAGTGACGGCTTGAAGGCCATTAGACATTCGTTTATTTGTTGATTGATATTTTGTTTAATTTTTGGTATTAGCTGATAAGGTAATCAATTTGCGTTGTACACGACAAGCAAAATAAATAAATGAAGTATTCTGGTTTGATCACCTGTCGCAATATCTAATATACAATATCAATTAGAAAATTATCAATAAGAAATGTAAGAAATAAATGTGCCAAGAGTTTCTATCATTTTTATTCAAATCTTAAAAGTAAGTAAAAAGTATCACCAGCAATGTCTGAAAATTGGAGTACTGTATTTTTACTGTCACGGACTGTATATATTCGTTAAGGTTTCTGCACGTACGAATACTGCGCACAAAATGTTGCTCTGCGACACAACAGCAATAACACAGTACAGAAATTTCTACATGTACGCTGTATCAGGCTATTTAAATGTGTATGGGGTTTGTGTTCTTTGTATCGGATTCGGGCACTGGTGAAAGCATCAACGAACACACCGCTGGACAGGTTTTCCTGGTGTCCTGATGTGCCTTAATCCAGTACAGAATTTTTTTAAACCGTAAAGATAACGAGTTCGTATTTGCAAATCTTTATGAGTCCGCCGTACAAATGCACTGTTGTACCCGAACTAAGTACACGAACTTCAGTGCATAATGGAAACATGTACAAATGCTGCGTTTTGTTATAAAAGGACGAAAATAAATATACAGCAAAAAGCCAACAGCTGCTTGTATTCTTTGAAGCAACAGTTTTCTATTTAGTTAAAAACTATAAATTAAAAAAAAAATAGTATAAAAAAAGTATATTTCAAGTAATATGTACAATACTTGTAACCTATTAATCTATAGCTTTTCCGACCTTTTGAGTAAAATCTTTTTTAACTTTCAATGATATTACGCGCATGAATATGGTTATATGCATGTTAAGAGCTTTGCACGCTAAGTGCGTCCAGTACTTGTTTGCCCGGTTTGTGAAGTCACTGTTTTGATTGACGGTCACTTATTTGGGTTACTAATCTCTTTAAACATCCATTTTGTACTTAGTGACATCACTGTTATCAATCTGAATGGCTCTGTTATCTGATATGTGATAATAAAAAGAAAACATTTTGCTCGCTTACTGTCATTCTATCGTAGTAAAATGGTACAAAATATAACACTTATGCTAATTTAAAGCAATTTAGAGAGATAGCAAAAATGTTATCGTAACCATCTGTTCATATGAAGCATAAATCAAAACGAATTAACATTAGCATGGTAATGTCTGTACAAAACAAAGAAACCTAAGAACATTACTGTAATAATTGTAACTATTGCGGTACAGTCAAATCCTCTGCAGTCGACCGTCATAGCTACTCTTAATGCACGATCTGTAAAAGCAAATGCTTCTACTGTCCGACAATCGGTTCTAAACTGTGAGATATCAGTTCTAGGTCTAACTGAGACATGATTGCAGGAAACTGACAATAATTACTTCACCAGTGAATTATGTCAGAATGACTACACACTTGTGAGGAAAGATAGGATGAACTTAATAGGCGGGCACTGCTCTCATGTGTGAGGAAAGATAGGGTGAACCTAATAGGCGGGCACTGCTCTCATGTGTGAGGAAAGATAAGGTGAGGAAAGATAGGGTGAACCTAATAGGCGGGCACTGCTCTCATGTGTGAGGAAAGATAGGGTGAACCTAATGGGCGGGCACTGCTCTCATGTGTGAGGAAAGACAGGGTGAACCTAATAACAGTGGCACTGCTCTGATGTGTGAGGAAAGATAGGGTGAACCTAATAGGCGGGCATTGCTCTCAAGCGTGAGGAAAGATAGTGTGAACCTAATAACAGTGGCACTGCTCTGATGTGTGAGGAAAAATAGGGTGAACCTAATAACAGTGACAATGCTCTCATGTGTGAGGAAAAATAGGGTGAACCTAATAACAGTGACAATGCTCTCATGTGTGAGGAAAAATAGGGTGAACCTAATAGGCGGGCACTGCTCTCATGTGTGAGGAAAGATAGGGTGAACCTAATGGGCGGGCACTGCTCTCATGTGTGAGGAAATATAGGGTGAACCTAATGGGTGGACACTGCTCTCATGTGTGAGGAAAGATAAGGCGAACCTAATAGGGATTAGCAGTGCTCTCATGTGCGATAAAAGATTTAAACCAAGTCGATCGAAGAATCCAAAGCAGCAGTCTTTCGAGGGCATTCTAGTTCAGTTGAAATATTTCAAAAGGACTCCTCGTTTAGCAATTATATATGTACCTCCTCCTTCTTCGGTTGTAACATTTATCGCTGAGTTTACCGATTTCCTAGAGAACTTTGCTATTGCAGACTCATACAGATAGTTGACTTCAAAATACTGTCTAACGCAGCATATTACTGGAAGTGCTCACCTGACTGGCCATGCACTGCAGTTGGTCATTTCAAGCAATTGTAAGTCGTTGGAGCTTTATAATTGGCACAGAATGGACAGGCTGGATCATAATCTGGTTTGTTCTGATGTTTTGCTACAACAGCCAGAGCAAGCTCCCTGTGTTATTGAAGTGCTAGATATAGCTTTCATTGACACTGACAGTTAGTGCAATCATATAATTCCTGTTGAAAGGCAATGCAGTTTTTCGAAGACTAGATAAGGTATATGGAAATGGGGATCATAGAAAGCGAAGCAGGAGTATAACAAGAACACGATAGATGATTCCAAGAGAGATTAAAAAAAGTTATTCAGTTCGATTTACGAGGTAATACATCGAATTTCAGATAATCTATTACCCAACAGCAATGGTCTTCAACTGCCAGCTGATGAATTTTCAAATGTCTTTATGGCTAAATAGGTAAAATACTCTCCACATTTCATAATACCGTGAATAACGCATTGGCTTTTTATGTGACAGCTGAGACGACTTTGTTCGAATTTAAAGAACTTAGCAAGCTTGAGGTAAAAACTAGTTTTAGTGTCGATGATAAGTTCTGTGAACTTGACCTGGTATCTGTCCACCTCGAGCATAGTCAACTTATCCATAACTCAGGCATGGGTGCATCAAAAGTTTTATGCCGCAACCGTGAAGCCATTATTTTAGAAACCAACACGCGATAGCGAGCTAAACAACTATCTCCTGGTATTGAACTTACTCTTTTTGAGTAAGGTCACGGAAAAGGCTGTTGATGACCAAGTTATAAATCAGCTTGAAAGCAGTGAAATCCAAGAACCTCCTCAATCGGCTTACAAAACTAACCATAGATCTGAATTAATTGATTCGTTTATACCACATAGCTTGTACTTCGCAACATTATCTATAGTTTTAATTTGATGTTGGTTTTGACTAATTTGTAATAAATACGCAAGCGATGATCAATGAAAAATCTGAGTAATAACAAATATTTCTCACTCAAGAGACCATTGTGACGCTTCTGTGGTGTAGTGGTGTCAAAAGGGCTCGAATAAAGCAGAAACACTGTGAAGATTTTTTCTATGAAAATTTAATACTTTGTGAGAAATCGCTGATTGAGTAAAACACAAATCAATAAAAATTACTGGATAATGAAAAAAATATATATCGATGGAATTTAAAATCCACTTGAAACATGAATTTTAAATCCAAAACCTCCATATATTCAGGTGCTAACTGTGCGTAAATTGCGTAAATTTTATCTTTTTAAATAACACAGGTACCACAAGTAACAAATTTGAATTTCCAAGGTTTGTTTCTTGTATACGGCAATTCATTCTCTTATCAATCTATAAATGGAAAAAAGTGACGTGAGCTGCACACTTTTTCCTTACTTATCGTAGGTACATTATCGAGACATAATCTTCACAGTGGATAGTTTTACATCATGGTAGCCGTTATATGTAGTATGATTGCACGTAGTAATTATGATAATGCTTTTAACTGATATCCAAATTTTAGTCAGTATGACATTAGATAAACGTTACTTAAAGTTTTCTACCCGTGGGTACTATTTGTGCCATTTTGTCTTCTGTCATTAAATTTTACTTGTATTTTATAATCAGATCGCAACTGTAGCATTGGTCATGATTGTCCCCCTGCAGATGCACAGTTAGCAGGTGTGACGTAAGGGCCTTTCTTGCCATTAAATACGAAGTCCTTTAAGCGTTCATATCCACTGTATATCCTTGGGGTAATGCATAACCATACACATTTTGTAGATAAATAACTGTTTTGAGGGAATATTAGTCGGCATGTGACTGTATGCGTTTCAAAGCAATTTGTATCAACGGATAATTCATACAAACTTTACCCTAAAAGAGTGATGTTCCCTGAATCACAAAGTAGATCCATCGAAATACTCGTATAGATTAATAGAATTGCAGTTTCCGACCTCATGTGTGTAGGAAAACTATTGGAAGCCCGTATCTTTATACAGAAGAGGATATAAACAGATGTAGGGTGAACCTTGCTCTTGCTGTTACACTTATGCTTTTATCGTAAGTACAACAGTAGATTAAAAATTATCAAAACAGTAGTGCACATGTTATGTAACGTGAAAGTAGCAACAAAATAGCAATACTTATTAACCGCCAGGAGATTTCTTTATTAAAAGGACAGTTTGTATAAACATGACATCAAACAAGCAAATCAATGGGAATAATACAACAAGGCAAGATATCGACAAGGGATATGCATGGGTTATAATGACAGTAGTTTACTTTAACTTTGCCACTTGTGGAATACCATTTGCGTCATTTTCTGTCATGTATGACGACCTGCTGAGTGCTTTCAACAACCAAGTTACAATGGTAGCAGCTGTAATGTCTATCTACCTGGTCACTGTCAATTTAGCAGGTAAGAACTGGCGCCTTGTTCTTATCACAAACACTTTTTCCTACTCCAGAGCCGCTGAGAACCCTTCGGTGCAATATTTAAACAGCACCTTTTAAAGACAACTGATTTTTCTATTTCTTTTCTCATAAATTGCATAACAGACATTTCAAGATATCAGTTGCTTCTCTCTGAAGTCACATAAATGCTACACAAAATTTTCGCTGATTTCATTTTGTGCAAACAGATACATACCAGCATACTATGTATCAGCCCAGTGATTTCTCACTGCGGGAATGGACTTAGTGACGGTTAGGCCATTTAGTTACAGAATTTGTGTGGTAATGTCAAGGTTCAAGTTTTGCGTCTCGCACGAGAGGCAAGGGATTCACGTTAAGTTCGCCCCAATTGCCTCAGCTTGGCAAAAGGTCTAAGTTAGATCACCCATCGCGGAATTGCAGTTCAC
Organism: Protula sp. h YS-2021; assembly: GCA_949752745.1. NCBI lineage: Eukaryota > Metazoa > Annelida > Polychaeta > Sabellida > Serpulidae > Protula > Protula sp. h YS-2021. The sequence goes on along the minus strand of OX457031.1, from coordinate 23,865,131 downwards.
GAAGTCTTTCGGCCGTCCTTTTTAAGAACACTTGTTTGATTATGGGTTATCACATGTTCGTGCACAGTCTGTGAATCATTCCATTCAGAATGTAAGACAGCCTATTTGCTTTGAGACCGAGAATACAATAATTTCGACTATTTACTACTAGTTTTAAATAAAAACAATTTAGATACTTGCAATAGAGCATTTTGCTTTAGAAAATGACAATAAAAGTTTGATTTGTTGAAAATGTCTTTGATTCGCTTTCGTTCACTTTCACAGCAGTTCAATTGCAACAGAATTCTTTTCACACTTACTTATTAATTCATTACAGTCAAAACACATCTGCAATTTTTAAAAGTTACTTGCTGTGATTTTAAAGATACATACGTCTTATCATTATGAGTCACCATGTATAATTAACTTAACAAGATGAAACAGCAGATCGCCACGAGTGCATCTGTACTAAACAACGTACACTTCCGTATTCAGCCATTTTTTATCAGTTGCTATAATGAGCATTAACGAATCATCAAACTGATTCATTTCAGACTGCATATTAGGCTGCTGATTTGTAACGCGAAATTGTCTAAGAGGACGATACAATCAGAACAGTGTTTTGCAATTATAACTAGAGAAAAACACAAGAAAAGCCAGTTCCTCCATTGATTAGATTTTTTTGTCCCAGCAAGGGATAAGATCAAGTACAGTAAAACCTGCCTCCGGACAAATAGGTGTAATGTAGATAACTCCCAAATGCAGACAAATTAGCCCCTTTCAGTTTCAGTTGGTTCCTTAACAATAGAAACCCGGCCGGTTAATACCAAAAAGATTGTGCCGCAACAAATGATACGAGCTCTTTAATCCCGCTTCGCTTGTTGAGTCTCAAGTGGATTTCATTGCAATTGCCTGGTATTGTCCATTCCAATGTAGTAGAAATAGACTGAATAGTATTATTGATAGAAAATAAACATAGAGAAAAAGGGGAAACATATTTTCAAATTCTGTTGAAATATTTGTTTGAATATTACATGGTATGGAGCCCGTCCCCTTACTTGTCCAATACCAGTAACATCGTTGAGTTTAGTTGATTTGGATGTCCGATAGACTCCTTATTTATCGGTTAGTTACTACCAGTCTACCTCCGCCAATAAACCCTAACACCTAAGAAAGACAGGTTCCCTTTTGTGATGGAATGGAGTTTACTAACCAAGAAATAGGCTATCGAACATCCGAATCAAATAAATTTAAATCAAATAAATGCAAAAATTCAATTCATTTTGACTAGTGATCATTTGTTCTAACTGACCATTCCATTCAAATAAACTAACAAAAAGAATGAAAGTCTAAAAATATATATAACAAGATTCAAGTTAATACTCACCTCAGTAATCTCTTGATGCCTAAAGAATAGAGATATAGTTAAACTGTAGTATGCAGGATTAGATCCTTATCACATTTGGATGGCACTGTTGAACCTGTATGGTAGTTAATATGTGAGTAGCTTTTGGTGTTTTCGCTTGCAATTTAAGGTTTGCTTAGCAGTGGCGTAGTAGCACAGTTCAACATCCGGGTGACAAGTACTTTTGGTGCCGTATTATCGTCATCAGCATTATTTTTGGCGGCTTTTAGCCAAAATCTTACCATGCTGGGGATTTGTTATGCATTCATAGGTAATCACAACGCTTTCACAAATCTATGCTTATAAGAAACACTCGTTGCCAAAAGATATTGAAAATTCTTTCGTTTCGAGCAAAAGTTTATTTTTCATGCACCTTAAGACTGGAACTTGGAAAAAATGACAAATAATAAACTTAAATGATGTACTTGAAATAGCCCTCACTTTTGTGTTTTAAAAGGCATTGGGATCGGATTAACATATGTACCGGTGGCATCAAATCTTCAGCAGTATTTTGACAGGAAGCGATCTCTGGCTTCCGGAATTACGTCTGCAGGATTTAGTCTGAGCAACTTTACTGGCAAGCTTCCTCTCTACATTGTAATGCAATATACGCACACAATAGTTCTCAATTGTTTTTAAAGTTTATCTTTGCTCCCAAAAATAACAATCCCTTCTCTTCTGCATCTTTTTACACGCTTGGTAACACATGATATCAAGCCCTCCCCCCCCCCCCCCCCGGCCTCGGTTTGTCCTATGCTGTATAATATAGGAGTTAGTACCTCTTTCAGCATGTACATTACGTCGCATATTTTTAATGGAATGTCCGGGAATATTATGCTAGTTGGTTTTTATTTTGCAGGACCATTGATAACTCGATATTTGCTTGATGTCTTCGGATGGCGTGGAACACAAGCGTTGTTAGCCGGGATAGTTATGCAAAATATTTGGCTGTGCGGTCTTCACCGACCCGTTACTGTGCCACAAGATGTCGCTAAGCACGAGAAAAACAGTGTCCACCAAACGACGGAGTGCATCCAGCTAACCTCGAACGAAAACCAAGAAATTATTTCAACAGCATCAGCCAAAAAGGAAACTGCAACCTGCGTACGATTGATTAAGAGCATTTTTGATACAGATCTGCTTTTAAACGGGATATTCTTGTTGTATGGATTATCGACTACATGTATGACCTTTGGATATGTTTGTACAAATCTTCAACTTGCAAACAAGGCATTACAAGAAAATATACCGAAAACTCAAGCCGCCTTGGTACCAGCATTGATAGGTGCTATCAACTTTGTTTTCAGACCACTTTTTGGTATTTTGATATCAAAATATAAATTAAATAGACTTTTTTTGTTCGGCTTTTTTAATATTGCCACAGGGGTTTGTTATGTCTGCATCGGATTTTCAGAGTCATTTTTTCTTCTACTTCTATTCACCATAACTAGCGCCTTCGGCAACGGTAAATATACTTTCTATTTTAAAACGTTGCATTTGAGATTTCTAAGACTTTTCCGAATTCGTGAGTTTTCTCCTCAAAGTTATAGATATAGATATAGATATAGATATAGATATATATATATATATATATATATATATATATATATATATATATATATATATATATATATATATATATATATATATATATATATATATATATATATATATCTGTGTGTATTGTGTGTGTGTCAAATACAGTAGTGGAACTGAATATTCCAGTGGTGAAGAGAGAGAGAGAGAGGGGGGGGGGGAGTAGGGGAGAAAATCAAACATAGTACCTCCAATATGGCTTGCATTTTACAGCTATAAGTTTCATCAACTTACACCCCATACTGGTAGACCTGACTGGTGTTCAGAAAGTTACCAGTGCCATTGGATTTCACGGTCTCTTCAGCGCCGCTGGCTTTGGAATAGGAGGGTCAGTTTCAGGTACTTGACAAGAACCAATTAGATCTTTAGCAGTTTTTTTTTCGGTACCATTTACTGCAGTGCCACCACACGCGTAATTCCATGAAGACGAAAGTGGATTATGTCTGACATAGGCAAGTTGACCGTATAGAGGTATCTTTAACACTTGACAAGCCTTTGGCTTGCAAGGGCTATATGAATTTGTGCGAGCAGCCGTCGGTATTGTTGTATTGAAACAGCCCATCCGTAGGATGGGCCCATCCAATAATAGCGAGGTATTGATTTACCCCATCTTCGTTGTTTTTCGCTTCTATAGTTTCGGTATCTGTTTTTCTTGACAGTGACCGGATTTCCTGTGTCATCTCCTCCACTGGCACTACGGGCCCTAGGGCCACGAAACTTGGCACTGAAGTAGAACTTGATATGGACGTGTACATCACACTTTTTATTTTCGCCTTCGATTTCGTTTTCTTGTTTAAAACGCCATGTGAAAAGAGTGTTTTTTTGCAAAAATTCGGAGTATTTCACGCACAGCGCAGTACACAAAGTTGCTCAGCTTTGTGTGAGCTCTCACTGCGTAAATCAGTCAATAAAAACTTCAAGTCAGCAAAAAGCAAACACTACTCGGCTTATAAAACGCATTCAAGCTGTGTTGTTTGCAATATATTATCAAGAAATAACCCATTGAAGGAAGTATTTTTGCGTTTTCATTTTTGTTAAGTGTTTAACATTTCGCTAGCGAAATGAGGTTCTAGTATTAGTTGTTATGTTGAGCAAATTTAGGTGCTGTAGTTCTAAAGCTTAAAATACAACATAGGGATATAAAAACTGCAGCATTTAAGAATTACTTTCCCTCGCCGTTCAATGCAAGCAATCCCTCCTGCAATTAAACCACCTTTTTAAAGTGCCGTTTTCTGCGAATAAGCGAATACAAAGGCAGTTATTTATTTTGGTGAATTATTTTTCGTCCCAATCGTGCGTTTTACACTGGAAAGTGTCATTTTCTGCATCGCTTTTTGAAGTCCAATGGAAACAAAACATTTCCCCTTTTGTTTACTTTTTCCACACCATGGTTATGTCTGAATAGGCATGCGTCAATTTTAATTTTCATTTGGTAAATAATTTAATAATCAAAACTGAAGCACAGTTGCACTATGAAAGAGGCAGGTTACTCCACGCTATCTCTTTAGTCTTTAAAAGTCAAACCATAAAGTAGTCTGGCCCAAAAAATCTAGGTATTTTAATCGCCACACCCAACATCCAACTTTCTTATTTTTCAGCTTTTGAATATAAAAATTTCTTTTAAATTGATTTACATTTGCAACTACGGTTTCCAATTTGTCGTTTAGTAACATCTTTGTGTCATATTAAATTTCAACTTGAAGTTTGTGCTTTATATTTTTTATCTTTTCATCTTTAACAGGATTCCTAGTACAAATCTCCGGATCATTCGACTTGTGTTTTTACGTGGGAGGACTAGTGGAAGTCATGTCTGGCCTCACCTGCCTCTGCCTTATGGCTGTCCTTCATGTGCAAGCGAAGAACGGATCGCGAAATGCCTTGCCAAGTGTTGATGAAGGACCTGACCCAACTGTACATCCTAACACAGAGAGCTTCGGTACAAGCCTTAAGAAAAATGGAACAAGTGATGAAAGAGGGATAAAACGAAACAGTCGGGAAAATGCAGTAGAATCTGCATGGAGTTTGGTGGGACTTTGAAGAACTCGGGATGGTGATTGGTAGTTTAAATATTCAAAACCAAATATCTTTATTGGTGTAAGAAATATCCCATGATTGTTTTTATCTATGTATTTATTTTTGCATAGTCCATTTTGGCAGAATATAAAACGGCTATTTTGACAAAATACCCCTGGGATTATAAAGCGCAGTTCCCACAGGAAAATTCCTTAGCTACGGATACACAATATATACCCACCTCCACCCCCCCCCCCCCCACCGCTGGCGAGTAGGTGCAGGGAATTGATCGAAAGAAATTATCCGACATGCCATAACTGCTCTTCCCTCGTCGCATGCTCATTTATTTCTTTTTATTTATTGAATGGCTCATTTTGTGTTGACTTGCTTATAACTATTCGCTTATCTGTTATTGTGCATGTGCAAGCGACACCATCTAAAAGCATATGTCAAGCACGCCGAAGAACACGCCCTCCCTGCCCCCTTTTGGCGTTTTCCTTCGCCATTGCCACTAGCACCCCGCCAAACAGCAACGTCTACGTGGTAGGAGTCCGGTTACAGAGACGTGCTCCCCCCTCCTTCCCCTCCTTCCCCCGTTCAACCCTTCTGAATATAGAGGCCGTGTCAGGAAACCATTGTTATTCCAACAACGCACCAGCACCAAGCCCCCGAGAACGAGAGGTCAAACATTAGACATCCGGCGACAAAGGGAGGGACCCACCAACACGCAAGAAAATGCAAGCCATTACTCGCAACACAGGGAAAAAATAGTGGCGCCGCAAGCAATAGCAAAACACATGGGTTAACAACTAACATACCCCTCCCCCACCAACAACATCACATCGGCCCTCATCCACATGTGCGTCAACAACTTAGTGGTTACCCGCAACAAAGCATGCTAACAAGTGCGCAGATAATGCACCGTAAGCCCGTGGGCGAGAGGCTACTTCTGTCCTGTCTTTGCCATGAAAGACGAAGCAGATTCGAAATTGATACTGCGCAAGTCGCGCTCTCGGATGCAATGGGTCCGAATACAAATTGGTCACATAATCTGTCACGGGATCAAAAGCCTTCCGGATATCACTTTTACCAAAAAAGAAAAAGAAAAAAGTCGGGTTTTCGGAGATACTCGCTATCAGACAGCAATAGTGATCGTGATTACTAGGCAATCAATCTCCGTCAGCTTAGGTGCGTGATAATAAACAAGGGTTTACGGAAGCGTTTATTCGGAAGGGTTTACTCCAGAAAATTTCAAGCGCAAAGATAGGCACGCCCCAAACAGTATCCAGACACAGGATCTGGGCTGAAATCCGGAGGGCGACGGGATGCGGGGCTAGATTTTTAGGTGCTGGATACTGCTGCTGGTATCCGGGACGCAACGAAACTAAAAGAAGCAGAATTCCAGACCAAACATTTGAACTGTGACAGGTCCCTGGATTTTGCAAAAATGTACCTATCGTCCAAGCTCGAGTGACCAAGACACCGTATAGGCATGTGATGACGTAGTCCCGCTGACAGCGCTTCGTTACCCGGAACACACCCGACATGGTTGCCCCAGCATGAGAATACGAGAGGGATATGGATCAGCCCTTGGGACAAACTTTAAAAAACGCCTCGGTCTACGACCGCACCCAACCTTAAATTGCTGCGCCCTTCCCTACCCAAACACATAGCATAATGAAAATAGAGAGTGGTGTTGAGATACCTCTACGGCTATACGTCTGCGGCATGCTCGCTAAAACTGACTACGGGGCATGTCTAAGAGTGATCTGTTGGCACTCACCAAACAGCCTTAAAAACTATTAGTTACAAGACTTGAAAGGCGCAAGCTTCTGTACCTACACTTTACAAGCTGCGGTTTGTGACCGCCGATACAATGACAGAGTAACGAAATTCGGGCCCGCCAGAACACCCAGATTATAGTTTTGTGCCGGTATAATAGCAGATAGCGAGGCAGCATCCATTAAAAGTTTTTAACGACCAGTATTTTGATTTTAGCACACTCAGCGTGATAGTATAGACCTGAAACAAATGTGCGGTAGTATAATTTTGTTGTATGTTGTTTCTAAAGTTCCTTGTGTATATCAAGCAAAATGGCTAGTGATTTCTTCTAAATCTTTACAAACACCAAATCTTCCTTAATACGATGTTAAAGAAAGAGAAGAAATATCCACCTGAGTAAAGCCACAACCAAGGAAGCAAGAAACAAGCCTCTCATGCCAGGAAAGGATTAAAAAATATCAGGCATAGACAATGGAATTAGCTAACAAACACAAATAACAAAAGCAAATAGCAGAACAAAACTCAATGTAGATAAAAATGCACAAATTAAAGTTGAATGGAATTTATGAATTAACAACTAATGTCTTTATTTCTTCTTAATAAATATCTAAGCCCAAAGGGTGGTTCATACCAGCTATGTACAAAACCCTGCCCCTTTGTATGATAATAGTAATCTTATTTAATTTATTGACGAAATTCTCCCTTACTCTGATGAATCAGAATCTTCATAAAAGACAAATATAACAAGAACCAACACACCGAACATTGAAGTCCCCATTATATGCATAGGGATGTTCAAGAAGACAGCAATGTAAAAATTGTTTACGTCAATGTTTGGTAGGTACAAAAAAAATTCAGTATTAATTCAAATGTGACTTTCATTTAAAAAGCAAGCTGTACAAAGGAAAACAACTGAACTGTTTTACTTTGAATTATAATGGAAAATTGCAACAATATGATCATAAATATGGTTTAAAGTCTTTTTTCAAATGCTTTAAGTTTTTATTATCGCTGGACAAAACGTTTTGCCCGATCGACCCTGAAGCGATAATTTAAATAATTTTGTAACAAAAATTACTACGTAAAAAATCTGATAAATTTTCATTTCATAAAAATATCATGTATAATTCATTTATACGTACCTAATAGAATTAGTTTGTTCACCAAGTTCTAGCTATGGGCTGACATACACTCTAAAATGCCAATCAAATATGTTCACAAGATAGATCTAATAAGGATATTTGGGTTAACACTATATAAGGAATAAGAATATCAACACATTATGCAATAAATAAATTAATACCAGTTTTTATAACTGAATAAATCAAAAGTTCAAAATCAGATCCATTTTACTCACTCTCAAACACTATATTAAAAATCATTTGGAATATGAGGTGTATGCTGTTTTAGTTAACAGCTTCGATTATTTTAATATTTAGTTTCTGTTCTCTGACTTCTTTATTTTAGTATATTTAAAAATAATATCACCTAATTACAGTTTTCTACCAAGTCCTAATTACGCATGAATGTAAAAATACAAGCATTAAAAACTGTAAAGCAAATAACCATATATAACGAAAATTTTGTTTTTTGATCATGTGATTAACTTAAAATGTAGGTAATATTACTTGAAAAACTTGATTCTGTCTTATATATATATATATATATATATATATATATATATATATATATATATATATATATATATATATATATATATATATATATATATATATATATATATATATATATTCTGACAACTGAACTGCATTTAAGAAAGTGTCATTCCTATCTGTGGCTATAATATCTCTGCATGTTAAAGTGTCTGTCTAATCGCTTCTTTATAATATGACTATTGTTTACGATTTTTGCGACTTTATTTATTTTTTGTTTGATCGTGCAATGTTCAAAAGCTACAAAACAACGGTTTTATTTGCTTCTATTTGCTTACAAGGCATTAAAGCTCGCCGGGCCAATAGTAACTTAAATATAAGTACTTCTTAAAAGATAAGTACACACTGATAAGAAACGTGTATTTTTACTTTTACCACGTGCTTGTAAATAACATATTTGTAAGACGTTCCTTAGAAAGCCGAAAAATTGTTGAAAAGACTTCCGTAGATTTTGTGCCACGGTACTACCATCGAGCTACTGACTTCTGGTTGAGTACACATAACCGTTAAGGTGTAATTTCCTTCCGTTATACCAAATTTGGCTAACAACTTTTTACTTGCTTTGCTGTTAGTATCTGGAACAAAAATATCTACAAACTCTCCCTCAAGCTGATGATCCTTTATGACGTCATAAAGTAGACGTTCAGCAATGTTTGGGTCATCTGCTATTAACGGACATAGCGTGTTTAGCTCGTTTTCCGTCGAGCGAATGCACAGATAACCGACGCATTTTCCATGGAGAACTGCAATCTTCGTTTCGCGTACTGGTGGACTGATTAGACTAGTCTTCAGCAGTGCTGATCTGTCGACTGGGTAAATTTCTTTGTCATACTCGGATAACAAATGAAAGTTTTCAAATCCTAGTTTTTCAACTGTTATTGCCTTGTTCAAACTTGGTCTTATTGCGGGCAGTAGTGCAAGTCCTTAAAGCAGAAAAGTATAGAATAAATATATCAGGAAAGATTTTGTATTCTTGACATCGGAAACATATAATACAGACGCGCAACATCCTTTTCTGGAAATGAAGATAAATTAGTTGAAAAATACTTTGTCAACTTTTGGACAAAAGTGTGTGATATTGCTTCTTGAGCTTTAAGACATGTTTTATGAAACTATATTAGCTAAGTTTTTCTAGTAGATATGAGAACTGTTGCATTATCCACTTCAAATTAATTTGAGGATTAATTTCAGTTTATTAAAATTTTTACATTTCTGCATTCACCTTTAATAGCATATGTTTCACGAATCGTTTGAAATCCAGTTCTAGCATAAACGACGTCCATTCCTGGAAGTGCGTCCAGAAAAACAGCCACATCCCCAGCACATTTACGCGCCCACTAATAATAAATAGCAATCAAAACCCAGTAAGACTACTATCTGTCATTAAGAGATCTTATGTTGACCAAGAAAACAAAATAAATTTGAAACATTTCCAAGCTGTTTTGTTGAATTCGCAAAAAAGTTAGAGATGCCAATCCGGGCACCCAAGAGAACCCTAGTCGATTGCAAAAAAAGCAAAAAATTGTTTCCGGTAAAAAGGCGTGATGATGACAGCCTTTGTAACCTAAAACATTGCTTTCTTCGGCATTTCCTATCCGAGCACTGAGTATATCATAAACAGTGAAATAAAACCATTCATGAACATCTCTACTTTTTGAACAACCTGTTTAGTGCACACTGTTTGATCTTTAGTGAGCATATCTTTGAGCATTACAGCAAACATTACAGCTGCTTCCAAAGGTGTTCACTACAAAGAAATGTTACCACACTATTGATAATAACTTATCACACTTCGCAGAAAAAAAGAAACCAAACTTTGCTTACATTGAACACAATGGATCCGATACCCCGTCCCCGATAGGCCTGGTCTGTGACGTACCATCCAAGATAGGCGTGGTGATCACCCCATCTGGTCATTGTGCAGTGAGCTACAAATGTGAAATGAATTAGTTGAACCTGGGATAAAAATTTTAGTTCTGATTCCCATGTAGCGGTACTGAAATCGCATATTTGAAACATATTACGCAGGCCTGATTTGACCGTTAAAGAGTAATTTATAAATTTTAAGACTTTCGGCAATTACAGCAAAAGTAATCTGATAAAACAGTGTTTTTCTTCTTGACTAAATGAAACAGCCAAGTTTAAAATCTATTCGCTCAAATGACCAGTCGGATACATTCCACTATTTCAGCTTGAAACACGGATTTGAAGATGCACGCACTAAAAAGAAGACTTTTGAGGGTGTTCCTTGCCATATGTTCATCACTTTGTTAATGTTTTGAAAAATTCTACTTCTAGTTATACTTACAGATCAGTTTTTGCGGGGTGTCCAAAAGGAACGCACCAAACATATCATCTGGCCTTACCGAAAAAAAGTCCTGAAGATCACGTAGATGAATATTCCAAGGTACTGCTTTCATCAGTCTGTGAATTTTTTCCAAATCCGGTCGCTGCAGTCGACGCAAAATTATTTTGTTTCCGCCCACTTTGCACGAGATCGGCCCTTTTTTATCAGATAAATCAACAGCATCGCCAAGATTGTTTTGTGACACATTCATTTTTCCAAGCACTTGGAAATCAGAATCTATAGTTAAAAGACGCTTTTTGGACACCTAAGATAAACGCTGCAGTGTGCAAAGGTTTATTTAATCGGGAAGGAGAATAAACACAATCCTTCCCCCAGCTCTTCGTCTAAAGCCTGTTCATCGAAACCAAAGTAACGTGAGAGGATAGAATGTTAATTCGGTTGGTTATGCCGTTTAACAGATTACGAAAAGCCTTGTAATCCCGTCCATAGTTTCAGAGTACTTTGAACCTACGGTTTTTTGCTCGTTTAAGGCATTCCTTGTTCATATTTTAGCAAATGCATCGAATATAGACAAAAAATGTTGGTGAGTCTGACTCGTGTTAAACGCCACTTTTCTGCACTTCTTGTCAAATTACTCTCAAATTTGGCAGGACTGTTTTTAGTTGGTCCTTTACCATGGTAATTATTAATTTTACAATTGGGCAGTTGACTGAAATTCGACAAAAAGGCCAATTTTTTGCACAAACTGGTTGACGGATTGCTTACAAATCTGTCAGAAAAATTTATCAGGAGCGTTCCTTATCGTGTCCTGTACAAGCGTATTTTTTAAATAGCGCACCACAATTTATTAAGATTCTGTTAAACATTTATTATTATTATTATTATTATTTTTAGTTGTCCTCATTCTAACTTTCAACTTCCCTGGTGTAAGTCAAAGTGATTTAAATATCCCAAAGCTGAGTAATAATTTGACTGTTCAGCTTTCAAATTTGAAATAAAGGTCGACGGCCTAAAAGCTAGTGCTGGTTTAAAACTGTCTTTAGTATCAGCGCTATAGTTTCTTAACTGCGTGCAGTTGCTCGTGTATTTATGCGTTGTTATCAGTTAATGCAAGACACAAATACTTTTTATCGCAGCCGACGTTTGTACAGTTGTGGGCTATTAACATCACTTATCCAAAGTCAGTTAACTGTTGTTCTTCTTTTTACAAAGTTTGGTGCGGTAGCTGTCCACTCAGCATGTATTTAGCAATTTGGCCTATATTGAAAAAAGAACACCAAATTTGACTAAAATAGCCCAAAAATGCTACACTTTCTGCAAATCAGGTTATAGAAATTTGACAGAATTGTTGTCCTCATTTCATACATTTGATGCTCTAGCTGGTTAAATCCATTTCAAATGTAACAGAAATAATTCACAGGCAGTGCACTATCACATTTCCGGCTTTTGGCTAAAATTAGCTAAAACATTGGCAAAAAAGTTCAAATTTAAGAAAATACAAAACTTATTACACTTCCAGAAATCCGACCCATTTACTATTAAATAAGTTGTAAAGGGTCCCCAGTAGACTCTTTAAGAAGCCTGTAATTCTTTTAGTGATTTTGGCAAACTTTGCCGAAATGTTAGGTTGAAATCGGTCTGATTGAAATAAAACACAAAAATGCTTCTTGTAGTGTAGTTAAGGATATATCGTTTTTCAAATTGACAGTAATTATCCCCAGAGAGTTCTTCTGCAGTTTTACTTTATTTATTGGCATACTACTGAAAATGGTCAAAATAGTACTGCTACGTTCATTGGTTTTGAAATTTGAGAGGAAGGTTACTCGGGCAATCATAATTTAGTTCTGTTTAAGTTATGGAATTGGCCAAAGTACCCAAACTGGTCCAATTCCAGATAAAAACAAAATGATTATTTCATAGTCCAGTTTCTTTGAAAACATAATCTTCTTATAACATTCAGAAATATTTTTCATGTGGCCAATCAGCCAAGCGTGCTCTACAAGATCTATATATTTCAAAATTAATATCTTTCTCCTGCCATTTTTATAATCACGTGTCTTGTCGACTAGACATAGAGACCTCGCGCAAGATTGTTAAACTACATAAGAAACTTGTTATTTGTTTTAAAAAACAAAGCCACAGAGATGTAAGGGATGTCTTTTTCTGTCTGAATCCGGGCCGTCAACAAAGGTCACGATAATGATGAAGGGATCAACGACAAAAAATATTTCTCGGTCAGTTGCTAATTCTAGAATTTTTGGACAGATGAAAAGTGATGGAAATCAGTAACCTTCACTGAAAACATCCAAAACAAACTGTTCGAAATGCTCATGGTCGGTGAACTCTCGTTATAGAATCACGCGCTGCAGATAAATGAGTTTTTGCGGTAACAGCAGAGGCTCACGCACTGCTATCGAGTTAAGAATTCAAAATGATTCCTGTAGCCTTGAAACATGGCACCCCATTTTTTACTTTGCAGCAAAAAATTGCCTTTCCATAATAGCGTCTTCAAAGACAATTTCTTAAAAGATAAGTCATTTGTTTCTTTTGTTTTTAGCTATGCGAAATATCAAAGGTATAATGTTTTTCTTCCGAATATGGTATCACCCTGGAACAACAGAAGCTGGAAGGAGGGACAGCTTGTCAGAATTTGAATCAATGGAATGGAACATGTGAAAGTGCGTGAAAAAAACATTGTTCACATGTTTTTTTTTCAGTATTCATGTCTCTTGCCAGTTTTACAAATTGATATTGCACATCTGATAATATACCATAACAAAATGGACTTTTTCATTAAGAAATCCACTCCCCAAAAAAACTGGTATAAAGGATTTCTTTAGTCATTAGCATTTAGTAATTAGGTTTATCCTATCGACATGTATGAATTTGGTTTCAATTTATAGAATAGATTTAGTAATCTTATGCCAGAAAGAACTAGCTGAATAAATATTATTGCCATAGGTACCTCGATATCCTCGCATCTAATCTTGCTTGGCTTATCCCCTTAGGACCACTAATGTGCTTTTATAAACTTGTGCCTCCATTGTTGAAAGCTTTCTTATGCGTATGGTAACAGTTAAATAGCTTTTTAGCTCATCCAACTTTCGTTGGTAGGCCACTCAAATCATGTGTGTATATGTATATGAGTATGTGTGTATGTGTATGTGCGTGTTGATATGTGTATCTCTGTGTATTTCTTTTATAGTCCCTGGAACCAAGAGCATCACTTAGTCCATTCACCTAGTACAGTGTACTTTCACTAGAGTGTATGTGTTATTAGCAAAAGATATAAATTATAGAATTTGAACAATTTTGTCTCATGTAGAAGCAGGAGTATAGTTTATGGCAGTAGGACACTCCTGCATACTGTCCTTGCATTTGAAACACCTTTCGCCTACGTATACGCCACACATACTAGTCCATTCAGGGTATTCTTCGTTTTCTTGCCTTTACTCCTCCCACCAACCCCCACCTATTTCAAGTGACATAAGAACAGAAAAGGCTGTTTGGTACCCGTCCTTGTTCTATCCACAGAAATCTCAGATTTAGTTCTCTCCTACGACTCACGTTCTTTCTCAGATGTATGAGTATCGTATGCTCAATTTTAAATACGATGAAATACGTTAGGATATTAAGAATCTCACTATTTTGTCTACTGTATGCAAAATTTAAAGCCTCTTTAAAGCATCAATCACACTGACCAGTTCTGATGCGTCTTTATGTATGCTAAAGTGTTGTACAATATATAATATTTATAATATAATCACGTTCTCCGTCATATTCCATCACGATGATTGTTTTATCTTTATCACATTTTCCAGTTTATTGTTTTCATATTCTGCTTATACCATGTTCCTATATATTCCCAAAAATACTTGCGCGTACTGGTTAATCGACATGAAATATATACTATGGGAGTATATGTGCACCTTCAAAGAAGTACATGTGTGCTCTAACCAGAAGTGCACTCTGTCAAAGCTACATTTATACTTTCTGGACAACAGATAAAAGAGAAGTAAAAAACAACCGAAAGAGAGCATCTGGCATAGGAACCAGATTTATATATTGTTAGTCTAATCATATGCTATATTTTAGGTATTCTTTCTCAAATTAGGAGTTTTCATCGGCGAAGTAAAGTAACGCAAACTTGATAATATCCTTTCTTTCTAATTAGACTTCAGATAAATGTAAGAAAAATAGAAATAAGTGAGGAAACATATTAAAACTCATAGCTCTAATGTGCAAGCATTAAAACTGAGACTTCGAGAAAAGTGTGGTCGTACCTACAAGAGCAAAGCGGTGAAGACAATCCATTGTTTTCAATAATGGTTTTATCTAACCCGATATGACATCAAAGGAAAGAGAAGAAAACAAGAATTAGTACAAGAAGCAAAACAGAGCAGAAACAAATAACTAGAGAATTGTGAATAAAAAAGAGAAGAAGAAATCAGGCTATAGAAGACAACCGCGTCAAACACAAAATTCTGTTTGTCATTGAAAGATCTGCTAAAAATAAACTAACTAGAAATTCAAAATTAAAATAAACCATGTCGATATAGCATAATATTAGAAACATTGTTGAAATTAAGAATGTAATTGAATACACAATAATCCACAGAGACCACAAAGATAGAAGAGGTGAAGCCATATGTGTCAGCATAAAAAATATCCGCTTCATTCAAAACTTCTGTATCAATTGAAAACGAAGAGGTAGAATCGATGTAGATAACTATAAGGTCCTCAAAACCACCAAGAGTGATAAACTGTTTAGTAATTACAGCAATCTACAATCAACCTCAAGAACAGTAAGGTAATGAATGATTATATTACACACGGATAAGACTTAATTCTTGGTAAACGTCCACACTGTTTCGTAAAAATTAGGCGAGATTTAAATCAACTACCAGAAGAAAATTTTAAAATACTATCATGTACTTCAGCAAACAGTAGTAAAATCTACAAGAAACGATGTTACTCTTGATAATTGTTTCAGATGCATGGCGCAGTTCTACGAATCTTATTATTCGGTCAGCATCGTAAGTCCAATCACAACGCAATCTTATGACAATCAAGAAAAGAAAGCAAAACAGACCATGGCTCAATAAAATGTTTTCACAGTAGAAGACCATCCCAAATGACACCTTTTGTATATGGCCTTTAAAATATGAAATGAGAGTAGCTGTGTAGATGTAATATTGTTCTTGCGTTGATACATATAAATGACGAACTATTTGCAATAGAGCGGTTTTAAAACCTCTTCGAACAGAGAAAAACAGCCAAATTCTATGAAAACGCAAATATTTTTCATTTTTTTTATTTATTGCTTTGTTTCAGACTCGAGGTGCATATTTTAATCTTCACAATGCCTTTCAGTAAAGATACATTATCAATATATTTACTATACATCAACTCTATACGACACATTATACCATTTGCGCATTAAATTAGATTTTCTCATGATATCACTAGTGCGTAATGATCGTAGAATTGCATTTTCTGATTCATGTAACCTTCTGTATGTACTTTTAATATATAGATAGATATAGATAGATATAAAAATTTGATAAACGAAATCCATGACTGAGAGAAAAACTATCCAGCAATTACTTCTAATCACGAATTAAAAACACCTTACCCATTACAGATACATGGACGAAAACACTTCCGACGAGATTTTAAGCACACTACCCTCTTTGATATCATCTCACAAAAAGCAATAAACAAAATCTATCAGTGGACATTATAGCATGAGGATTAACACCGAAAAAAATTCGTGATGTTAATGAAATGTATCAAAAAATAATTACCGCACTTCTCCAGTCATCATCAACATTAACAAAATAATGAAAATAACAACAACCAATAGTAAACTATTGGGGTATACATAAAATTAACCTTTAACGGGCAATGCATATAAATCCAGTCAACAGCAACTCTTCCGCTAACTAAAGAAGGCAAGAACTATTAATATTGACTTAATAGCACTTTACAAATGTGTCATACAATCAAATGTTAGCAAATAGACAATAGATTGAGTAGGAACTGTTCAAGGCATCACAGAACCTAAACAACGTGTTGTTTATTCAACTGTTAATGACAATATTACAAGTATCCTTAAAACCAAATTCTCAACAGTTTCATAGTTCAGATTGAGAAAAATTTAAGTAATAAATGTTTGTGAAAAAATAATAACAACAAAATAGCAGATTAATATATAGGACGATACAAAATTATTGATGCAAGGTCTAAATCCGAAGCCTGTACGTTTATCTTAAAAGCAATTCAACAGGATGTTATCCAAATGGAATCAATGAAACTGTGTCTGTTTGTATTAAATACTCTTACCTGACTTCACTTTCTTCACAGTGGTATTCTTCTTTTTCTAGAATTTTATGCTTATCTCTTCAAAATTGAATAAATGTCTTCTATGCCCCTAAATTAAACAATATTTCTTTTCTTCTCTACTTTTAGAGGTCGCCTATATGTGAATATTTTCTTTCTGCTCACTTTATCAGAAAACATTCCGGGAATTCAGATGATTTTCGAGATCGTTTGTGTTTGTCAGAGCAGAACATCATCCGGAGACAGAACAATAGCATGCGGCTTTTTCTTCTTCTTCTTCGTCTTCTTCTTCTTCTTCTTCTTGTTTTTTTTTTTTTTTTTTTTTTTTTTGCTGTCTTTTCCGTAGTTATTAGGTTGGACTAACGCTGTTATATAGCAGCTGACATCCGAACCGTCGAAGAGGTTGCTGGAGGTCTGCGTTTACTCCGTTTGGACGCAGACCTCCAGCAAAGGTTGAACAACGCTTCCTGTCGAACGCTGATCACGGAGACGTTCAACAGTTGTCGTGTTTGTTTGGCACACATTTATTAAAATGGTAAGTAAGACATTAGGTGAATATGGTGTTGGAGAAAGACGTTACAATAAACGTTGCACACTGGAATTAATGGCCAAAGTGTTAGATAGGTTGTTGAACGGAGATTCCCTTTTATCGCTCAACACCGGTGAGCTTGTAAAGGGAAGCGAGTGCGACCTACTTGCTCAATCGAGTGGTAATAACCGAGCAAGGTTCGATTTCCGGCCAACACCGTGTCACGTTCGGCCCACCAGCTAAGCAAACAAGCGGATTAATAAGCCAAATCACACTTTGGGCGTTCCCAATGTACGAGTAAGCCAATTCAACACTTTCCGGTGGAGGTGTTGTTTCGACTGCAATTTTTTTTTATAAAGAAAGGAAGGAAAGGAAAGAAAGGAAAAACATCAAAATTCTAATTTTCTTTCAACGTGCACACTTTATGAAGCCATCATGTGGTCTTTTAAAAACTATTTTACATATTAGTCCCTTTATAACCAGCATGTGAATCTGTTTCTGGCAAAATGGAATGTTGTTGATTTTTGCCGTTTTATTTCTATCATTTATTTATATCCTTATCCCAACTGAATTCAGCTAAAACGCAAAAACTTTTCGGCAAAAGTCAAAGTGCGAATTGGCTTATAAAATGCCCAAAATTCTGCGTTTTGAATATAAATTAACCGGGTAAACAATAAAAGAAATAATAGAGAAATTTCGCCCAGATGTAAAATTTCTCTGCACCAAAGAGCAATCGTGTTTTTAACAGCCAGTATGCTATTTTTAAATTTTGTTAAAATTTTTAACAAATGGTTTTAAGTTTCTTTTTTTTTTCTGTGTTCCGAGTATGGGCTGTTTTTGCTGTATTTCTCATATTATTTCTTTCATTTTTACCCGGTTCCCTTGCAGTCGCTGTCAAAATTCTTGCACATTTGACTCGAAACACCCAAAGTGTGATAAGGCGTAGGGTGTCGTGTAAGCAAAGAAAAAAAAACCTTACTCCAGTTTTGGGGGGATAAACATAGAAGCAGAGAAATTTAGAAGTCAATAGAGAAATACATTAAAATCACTTAAAGTGGCAGGTAAAAGCGCTGTTTTTGTATTTGAAACCCATTGTAATAATGTCGTTAATAAATTTTCCCACATTACAATAATGTTTTGACACAAGTGTTATATATGGCAAAAACAATTCACAGACTCGGTATTTAACAAAGTGTATGTTGTAGATGCCTCAGGGTGGTCAGGGGTTTGGAGGGCCGCCGGGACAACGCCCGCCAATGATGCCGCATCCAGGTATGCCTGTTCAGCTTCTGGGCTATTTATCATGTTATAGTCTTCAAATAGTAAGAACTTCTTTTGAAAACGAAAGGGTGAAGTCTCCAAATCAAAAAAGTCCTTACAAAAAAGTATATCGAATTTCCGTTGCTACTTTTGCAATGTGTTTCATTACTGGGCAAGATTGTTGGTCTTTTTAACTAAACATCGCAAACATAAAACAATACACGAGTGCTTTACTTAATTTACAGGACAAGCAGACTGAAGTATTTATAGATCAAACTATATTCTGTGCTTGAATACTTGATTAAACGCCACATTGCAGCTCATGGTCATGTAAATTTTGCATGACCCGTTACATGTGACCTTGTGCAAAAATAAAAGGGTTGTTCCATTGTTTTTACAGGTTTTCCAGGCGGCATGGCGCCATATCCAGGGATGCCGATGATGCCTCCAATGGTGAGCCACGAATGTATTCAACTTCTTTTGAAGTGAAATTGTGTTTTAATGGGCCCGATTTATCCAAAAAAAACAATCAGTAGATACTTGAGAGGAAATTTTAAGTGATCTTTTCAGCTGAGTTGAAATACACTGGCTGGTAAAAATGTACGCAGAGAATATACCTGAGAGCACATATAACTGACGTAGTTACTGATATAATAGTGAAGTGAATGGACTTGTTTGTTTTGTAAGAACCCACAGGTGGCGCACATGAAGCAGGAGGGTACGGGGCGATCGTCACCCACTGTAGCGGAGCAACTTAAAAAGGTAACTGCAAATCTGCAAACAGTACCTTCTAAATATGTTAAAAATCATGTTCTCATCTGTATTACTTGTAATCGCTGTGAAAAGAACTACACATAGCACCACCATGGAACGGCGATTTAGATTTTCGTCGATGGTGACACTCTCGATATTAAAATGATCAAATACTTAAAATTTGATAGCAGTGGGAAAATACCCACAAACATTTGTTTGTGGTGATTTTTGTTCAGTACGTCCGCAGGCGGGTGTCACTTCTGGTTTTGAGTGGCCGCAGGCGGGCCACATCTGTAGCTCTGGCGGAGAGGTTTTCTCCTGTCATTTATACCGTGAGCGTTGTAGCACTGGAGCCAAGGGCACCCGTTGTCGTCGTTGTGGTTGTAGAGATCGCCGTGGACAGAGCACAAGTCGCCCGACGGCAGGACGTACTTCTACAACACGGAAACAAAGGCCTCGTCGTGGGAGAAACCGGACGACCTGAAAACTCCCGCCGAGGTGACTCGCCGCCCTGTCCTCCCTCATTTAGCTCTTTCTCCACACTTTATCGTTAATTTCTGGTCTAACGAAATTGTGGGAAAAAAAAGCTGTACAAAAATCTTTCCCAGTTCTCTATTATCGTGAAACATCGAGAAAAAGAGCAGCGAAAGATCTTAAGTGCATGAGGTGATTCTTTGCCGATGTGGAGAATTAATTAAGAAAAATCCTACTGACGGTACTAATCAAAATCTTTTTATAATTGAACTTTAAAAACCCTATTGTGAAGATATTTGATTTGCAGGTAAAAAAATACATTATAAAACCCTGCTGGCCTCGTGTTCCCGAACTGGTTCAGTCTGAAGCACGGCCATTTTCTGTAAAATAGTCCAGATGCCAAATACACTGTGTTAAGCTTGCCAGTAAGTTGGGTAAAAAAAAAATATATGTATAAAAACTGAGTTCTGGAAATATTGCTAATGACAAAAAATATATAGTAGCAATTAACACCAATTATTAGTAGAACCATTTGCAATGGTGAAATAAATTATGGGTTATGAGCAAAAAGCATTTGAATAGATTCTGCGCTCTTGGCGGTTAAGGTTTAGCATGTATAGCTTGTTACATATACGCCTGACGTAGTTGCTACTGGCCAAGTGCCCATGGAAAGAACACAAGGCGGACTCCGGCAAAGTCTACTACCACAACTCACAGACCAAAGACTTCTAATCACGAATTAAAAACACCTTACCCATTACAGATACATGGACGAAAACACTTCCGACGAGATTTTAAGCACACTACCCTCTTTGATATCATCTCACAAAAAGCAATAAACAAAATCTATCAGTGGACATTATAGCATGAGGATTAACACCGAAAAAATTCGTGATGTTAATGAAATGTATCAAAAAATAATTACCGCACTTCTCCAGTCATCATCAACATTAACAAAATAATGAAAATAACAACAACCAATAGTAAACTATTGGGGTATACATAAAATTAACCTTTAACGGGCAATGCATATAAATCCAGTCAACAGCAACTCTTCCGCTAACTAAAGAAGGCAAGAACTATTAATATTGACTTAATAGCACTTTACAAATGTGTCATACAATCAAATGTTAGCAAATAGACAATAGATTGAGTAGGAACTGTTCAAGGCATCACAGAACCTAAACAACGTGTTGTTTATTCAACTGTTAATGACAATATTACAAGTATCCTTAAAACCAAATTCTCAACAGTTTCATAGTTCAGATTGAGAAAAATTTAAGTAATAAATGTTTGTGAAAAAATAATAACAACAAAATAGCAGATTAATATATAGGACGATACAAAATTATTGATGCAAGGTCTAAATCCGAAGCCTGTACGTTTATCTTAAAAGCAATTCAACAGGATGTTATCCAAATGGAATCAATGAAACTGTGTCTGTTTGTATTAAATACTCTTACCTGACTTCACTTTCTTCACAGTGGTATTCTTCTTTTTCTAGAATTTTATGCTTATCTCTTCAAAATTGAATAAATGTCTTCTATGCCCCTAAATTAAACAATATTTCTTTTCTTCTCTACTTTTAGAGGTCGCCTATATGTGAATATTTTCTTTCTGCTCACTTTATCAGAAAACATTCCGGGAATTCAGATGATTTTCGAGATCGTTTGTGTTTGTCAGAGCAGAACATCATCCGGAGACAGAACAATAGCATGCGGCTTTTTCTTCTTCTTCTTCGTCTTCTTCTTCTTCTTCTTCTTGTTTTTTTTTTTTTTTTTTTTTTTGCTGTCTTTTCCGTAGTTATTAGGTTGGACTAACGCTGTTATATAGCAGCTGACATCCGAACCGTCGAAGAGGTTGCTGGAGGTCTGCGTTTACTCCGTTTGGACGCAGACCTCCAGCAAAGGTTGAACAACGCTTCCTGTCGAACGCTGATCACGGAGACGTTCAACAGTTGTCGTGTTTGTTTGGCACACATTTATTAAAATGGTAAGTAAGACATTAGGTGAATATGGTGTTGGAGAAAGACGTTACAATAAACGTTGCACACTGGAATTAATGGCCAAAGTGTTAGATAGGTTGTTGAACGGAGATTCCCTTTTATCGCTCAACACCGGTGAGCTTGTAAAGGGAAGCGAGTGCGACCTACTTGCTCAATCGAGTGGTAATAACCGAGCAAGGTTCGATTTCCGGCCAACACCGTGTCACGTTCGGCCCACCAGCTAAGCAAACAAGCGGATTAATAAGCCAAATCACACTTTGGGCGTTCCCAATGTACGAGTAAGCCAATTCAACACTTTCCGGTGGAGGTGTTGTTTCGACTGCAATTTTTTTTTATAAAGAAAGGAAGGAAAGGAAAGAAAGGAAAAACATCAAAATTCTAATTTTCTTTCAACGTGCACACTTTATGAAGCCATCATGTGGTCTTTTAAAAACTATTTTACATATTAGTCCCTTTATAACCAGCATGTGAATCTGTTTCTGGCAAAATGGAATGTTGTTGATTTTTGCCGTTTTATTTCTATCATTTATTTATATCCTTATCCCAACTGAATTCAGCTAAAACGCAAAAACTTTTCGGCAAAAGTCAAAGTGCGAATTGGCTTATAAAATGCCCAAAATTCTGCGTTTTGAATATAAATTAACCGGGTAAACAATAAAAGAAATAATAGAGAAATTTCGCCCAGATGTAAAATTTCTCTGCACCAAAGAGCAATCGTGTTTTTAACAGCCAGTATGCTATTTTTAAATTTTGTTAAAATTTTTAACAAATGGTTTTAAGTTTCTTTTTTTTCTGTGTTCCGAGTATGGGCTGTTTTTGCTGTATTTCTCATATTATTTCTTTCATTTTTACCCGGTTCCCTTGCAGTCGCTGTCAAAATTCTTGCACATTTGACTCGAAACACCCAAAGTGTGATAAGGCGTAGGGTGTCGTGTAAGCAAAGAAAAAAAAACCTTACTCCAGTTTTGGGGGGATAAACATAGAAGCAGAGAAATTTAGAAGTCAATAGAGAAATACATTAAAATCACTTAAAGTGGCAGGTAAAAGCGCTGTTTTTGTATTTGAAACCCATTGTAATAATGTCGTTAATAAATTTTCCCACATTACAATAATGTTTTGACACAAGTGTTATATATGGCAAAAACAATTCACAGACTCGGTATTTAACAAAGTGTATGTTGTAGATGCCTCAGGGTGGTCAGGGGTTTGGAGGGCCGCCGGGACAACGCCCGCCAATGATGCCGCATCCAGGTATGCCTGTTCAGCTTCTGGGCTATTTATCATGTTATAGTCTTCAAATAGTAAGAACTTCTTTTGAAAACGAAAGGGTGAAGTCTCCAAATCAAAAAAGTCCTTACAAAAAAGTATATCGAATTTCCGTTGCTACTTTTGCAATGTGTTTCATTACTGGGCAAGATTGTTGGTCTTTTTAACTAAACATCGCAAACATAAAACAATACACGAGTGCTTTACTTAATTTACAGGACAAGCAGACTGAAGTATTTATAGATCAAACTATATTCTGTGCTTGAATACTTGATTAAACGCCACATTGCAGCTCATGGTCATGTAAATTTTGCATGACCCGTTACATGTGACCTTGTGCAAAAATAAAAGGGTTGTTCCATTGTTTTTACAGGTTTTCCAGGCGGCATGGCGCCATATCCAGGGATGCCGATGATGCCTCCAATGGTGAGCCACGAATGTATTCAACTTCTTTTGAAGTGAAATTGTGTTTTAATGGGCCCGATTTATCCAAAAAAAACAATCAGTAGATACTTGAGAGGAAATTTTAAGTGATCTTTTCAGCTGAGTTGAAATACACTGGCTGGTAAAAATGTACGCAGAGAATATACCTGAGAGCACATATAACTGACGTAGTTACTGATATAATAGTGAAGTGAATGGACTTGTTTGTTTTGTAAGAACCCACAGGTGGCGCACATGAAGCAGGAGGGTACGGGGCGATCGTCACCCACTGTAGCGGAGCAACTTAAAAAGGTAACTGCAAATCTGCAAACAGTACCTTCTAAATATGTTAAAAATCATGTTCTCATCTGTATTACTTGTAATCGCTGTGAAAAGAACTACACATAGCACCACCATGGAACGGCGATTTAGATTTTCGTCGATGGTGACACTCTCGATATTAAAATGATCAAATACTTAAAATTTGATAGCAGTGGGAAAATACCCACAAACATTTGTTTGTGGTGATTTTTGTTCAGTACGTCCGCAGGCGGGTGTCACTTCTGGTTTTGAGTGGCCGCAGGCGGGCCACATCTGTAGCTCTGGCGGAGAGGTTTTCTCCTGTCATTTATACCGTGAGCGTTGTAGCACTGGAGCCAAGGGCACCCGTTGTCGTCGTTGTGGTTGTAGAGATCGCCGTGGACAGAGCACAAGTCGCCCGACGGCAGGACGTACTTCTACAACACGGAAACAAAGGCCTCGTCGTGGGAGAAACCGGACGACCTGAAAACTCCCGCCGAGGTGACTCGCCGCCCTGTCCTCCCTCATTTAGCTCTTTCTCCACACTTTATCGTTAATTTCTGGTCTAACGAAATTGTGGGAAAAAAAAGCTGTACAAAAATCTTTCCCAGTTCTCTATTATCGTGAAACATCGAGAAAAAGAGCAGCGAAAGATCTTAAGTGCATGAGGTGATTCTTTGCCGATGTGGAGAATTAATTAAGAAAAATCCTACTAACGGTACTAATCAAAATCTTTTTATAATTGAACTTTAAAAACCCTATTGTGAAGATATTTGATTTGCAGGTAAAAAAATACATTATAAAACCCTGCTGGCCTCGTGTTCCCGAACTGGTTCAGTCTGAAGCACGGCCATTTTCTGTAAAATAGTCCAGATGCCAAATACACTGTGTTAAGCTTGCCAGTAAGTTGGGTAAAAAAAAAATATATGTATAAAAACTGAGTTCTGGAAATATTGCTAATGACAAAAAATATATAGTAGCAATTAACACCAATTATTAGTAGAACCATTTGCAATGGTGAAATAAATTATGGGTTATGAGCAAAAAGCATTTGAATAGATTCTGCGCTCTTGGCGGTTAAGGTTTAGCATGTATAGCTTGTTACATATACGCCTGACGTAGTTGCTACTGGCCAAGTGCCCATGGAAAGAACACAAGGCGGACTCCGGCAAAGTCTACTACCACAACTCACAGACCAAAGACTCGCGCTGGACCAAACCAAAGGAGCTCGAAGATTTAGAAAGTGGGTGATTTTCTTGGTAAAATGGTCCTCTTTCTTTAGAAAAAAGAAAGATTAAAAATTCTGGTCGTTGAGCTGTAGTAGATTGGTTGATCAGGGCACGGCAGTTCTGATATATTAAGGTATTTTAGGTCGCGATGTGAAATATCTGTTGTGAAATTATTGCTAAATGGTTAAACCTACTTTGATGGATATTCGCTGAATCTGTCTTTGTTATTAAACCAGATATTTGAAGAAGAAATAGAAAAAAACTCTGGAGAAAAAAGTAGTGAGAATGTTAAGGAATGACGTATTGTATATTGTTTATTTTACCAGAAATGATACGAGAACAGGAGGAGGCTCTCAAGTAAGTGGTGCTGTTGTACTATTGCTCGCAGGTGCTGTGAAAGAGGCGTCCCAAAGTTATCTCAGCGGACCCACATAGTTTAAGTCGATTCCGATCAAGTTCCGTGTTTCGATTGATTGTGTGTGGCGAGATTACCGATAATATCGATAATCGATTTTGATTACCCTTTTTTTGTTACGGCTATGTTCTATTGTATAAATTTAAAAGTGAGCGGAGCGCTCTTCGGTGAATACGTGCTGTCTTTTGATTGGTTGTCCTGTAAGGTAGGGCTTTGTTTATGTTTAGGAAGGGCGAGCCGGCGCCCTTACTGCAGGCAGCCGTCGTGGCGCAGACGGTCAAGGACGCAGGCAGCAAGGCGCCAGCCGCCACCACAGCTGCCGCCACCGCACAGCCGTCAGGTGGCGTGTCGGACATGGAGAAGACCATGCAGGCGACGCTCGCCTCAATAGCACTGCCCCCGCCAGCCGCCTCCGCCACCCCGAAGTATGTCCTATTTCGCCTTGCACTTGGGTTTTCTTCGGATTACGTCACAAAGTTTTCAGGTCGTTGGAGGGATGCTTCATACGTGCATTACTCGGCATCATAGTGTATGACACGATTAGCAATAATGGCAATAATTTATAAGATTAATATTATTTCTAAATACCCAGCATTTTGTATCTCGTTATTTTCCGATAGATATCTTAGTAATGTATCCTTCACTGTTGTGTCGTTTGGAAATAGCGTTTTGGTCATGCGCTACTTGTTTACATCTCAAACGGACCGGTTGATATGTGTGAAAAAATAAGAGAAGTTTATAAATGAATACAAGACACTTTGTCTATAATTTTACATAATGTGTGCAGGGAAGTGGCTCAACCGGAAGGGGAAGTGTTCAGGGAGTACGTATTCAAGAACAAAAAAGAGGCCATAGAGGCATTCAAGACCCTGCTGAGAGAAAAGGAAGTGCCCAGCAACGCCACCTGGGAGCAGGCGATGAAGCTAATCATCACGGACGTGCGCTATGGCGCGCTGAAACACCTGAACGAGAAAAAGCAGGCCTTCAACGCCTACAAGACCCAGCGAGCCAAGGAGGAAAAGGTAGGTTACCACCCCCGTCTGTGCGGAGCGCAACCGTTGCTCTAGTTTGCTCAGTCTCTACCCCAGAGTTCGAAATCACTGCCACAGCAGGTGTAAACAATGACCTGGTACACGTGACCATTAAAAAAAAAGTAATCTAAATCTTTTTTTTTTTTTTTTTTTTTGCGTGGATTTAGTCATAATTGACATGACAATCAGTTCGCCGAGGGCCGTGTTGGGTAACCGTTACTTTATTTGCTAACAGGAAGAAAATCGATTGAGGTTAAAACAGGCAAAGGAAGATTTGGAGAAATTTCTTCTAACCACAGAGCGCATGAATTCCACCATCAAATACAGGTAATTATCACTTGTATCAAAACCAGCTTTTGTGTAAGAGTGGTTGGAATTTTGTTGTAAACTGGTACCTGAAAAGCAGAGGCATGCTGAAAGGCTTGTTTCACGGCATATAATGGGCCGGCGTGTAGGGTGCAGAATGCCAAAGCTAGGATTGTTTCGAACAAAATACGGTGTGTACTAATACGCACTGCCCTAAACTAATAAGAACAAGTTCTGAAAGTAAACGTGGTGAATAACATGCGGTTAAAGAATATTTTGACATAAAAAAAACAACAAAATTTGTGAATGGAATGTGGTATAGAACGTAACCCATAGTAAGCTGCGTTCAGGTTTTCACGTGTGTGGCTATTGGCATGTGGTTATTTTGGGGCAGACTACGGGCGGGTTTTCACGTGGGCGGCCAGTGGCACGTTGGTATTTCTAGGCAGGCTTCGGGCAGATTCTCAGCTACACAGCGGTATGCACGTGGCTTTTGGTTGCAGGAAGGCGGACGTGATTTTCGGGGACATGGAGCTGTGGAAGACAGTGAACGACATTGACAGGCGGGACATTTACGAGGATGTCGTTACACAGCTGGCCAAGAAGGAGCGGGTAGGTCAATGCTTCTCTTGGAAAGCACCCCCTACCCCCCCCCCCCCCCCTCCCCCTACTCTTAAACATCTAGGTTATTCAAAGCAGCGTAAGAATGCTACCATCTACATCCTTCTGCTCTTTTAGTTTTACAGTATGAACATTTTACGAGCAGTATACGTATTGAAGACAGTCTGAGGACTAAATCTAAATTTTCAGGGATCAGATTTAGTAGTAAGACGCGAAGTTGCATGGTTTTCAATTATACAGTCCCCTTTGAAAAAAAAAAAAAAAGAAACATAATTCAGTCAGAAGAGTCGTTATCGTATTCTTTGCAGCTCGCGAGGCTACTTGCACCAAACTTTAATATCCACCACTGCAGTTGAACGTATTGAAAATCACTTGGTCAGCAGAAAGCGTACGTCTCCTGTTTAGAGACGGGTCACGGGTTGAACTAGGACAGTGAACGGCACCCCGCCCTGCTGTCCCCGGACGGTTTCTTTACCACACAATCACTCTCATATTCTGATCGGGTTTATTTTTTGGGACAGGAAGAAGCGAAGGCCCTGCGTAAGCGCAATATCAAAGTCTTCAACGAGATCCTGGACAACATGCCCGATCTGACGTACAAGACGACGTGGTCGGAGGCCCAGCAGATGCTGCTCGACACCACTCGCTTCACGGAGGACCAGGATCTGCAGAGTACGTGCTGTCAGCGGAAGAGATGTGTCCGCGAGGAAATCTGCTGGGATGGGGATGGGGGGCGAACATATGAAGGCGTATGCCTGTGGTATTTGAAAGTTTTTTGTCATAATATTGTGTGTGTGTGGAGAAAGAGGGGGGGGGGGGGGGGGAGTTGTGCGGGCTAACCAATTTACCATGTTTTATTGCGCATATTACACAGGATTCTAGACAAGTCGCCATCAATCCAACTCGCCATAAACCCCTATACCAAGTCACCACAGCCAACTCGCCAAGACTTAGGAATTGTGTACCAACTCACCTACACTGCTGCCAAGTCGCCAACATGTTTTCTGGTGAAATTCGCAGACATAACATCCTCTTTTACGACTTCATAAATAGGTTGGATAATCGGTATATACATAAAATTGAATGTGACGAAAAATGGTGTGTAAAATGTAAATAAAAAAAAAAAACAATGTGTATTTACATTTTATTGAATGAAAGCTGCAAAATCAATGCAAATATTGGTTATTGGTTCAATGAATTTCAACGAACTGCAATCACACAAAGTGCAATTACCATGAAATAACTTCTTTCTTCTCATTTTTGTCAAAACAAATTGCAATCTATAGTTGGATGGAACCAAATTAAAGAAACGTTCATAGCACAAGTGATTGCAATTAATGTGCGCAATGTGTCATTTTTTCTTTTCACAAATAATTGCAATTAAATTTGTATTCGCTAGACCAGTCGCTCAGTTGTGTTCCATTCTTTGTTTTAAGTGTAGATTATAGAAAAAGTACTTTGCAAACAAAATAGCTTTTAAAGAGCTTTTCAACTTTCGGAGAGGTGATAATTAACAATGTACCTAAACGCAATTAACTGTTTCACAAGAACATTCGATTCGGCAATGAGCAAAAGTCTATTATTCGGTAGGAAACGGTAAAATAAGAATACTGAATAAAGGAAAGAAACGGTAAAAAAGAATACAAAATAAAACAAGAAATGTTTTGTGTAAGTTGTGGTGAGTTGGCACAAAAGTAGGCGACTTGGTTGCCAAGTCGCCTGTGGCGAGTTGGTATACCAAGTCGCCTTATGGCGAGTTGGATTGATGGCGACTTGTCCTGACACCTATTACACATATACAACCTAATGATAAAGCAAAATTATTTCATTGACACGTTTGGTGACGCGCTTGAATTGAAAAGTACTAAAGTACACCGATCAGTCAAGTCAAAGCTGAAAGCGGCCTAAAAAGAAATAATGGTCTACTATGGGGAGAGTGCCACGGTGCGCGGTTGTGTTTTTCTCAGACATGGACAAAGAGGACGCGCTGGTCTGCTTCCAAGATCACGTCAAGCAGCTAGAGCAGGAGAATGACGACGAGAAAGAGCGAGACCGGCGGAGGGTGAAACGACAGCAGCGCAAGAACAGAGAGGCCTTCCTCGTGAGTCACACGGGGGTGGGGGGGGGAGGAGGGGGTGCATGAGGAGCGTGTGAGAGGGAGGTGGATGGCAGGGGGTGAAGCGATAGCAACGCAAGAACAGAGGGCTTCCTCATGAGTCACACGGGAGGGGAGTGGGGTGGAGGGGGAGGGCGGTGGTGGGCGGTGCATGAGAAGCGTGCGGGGTGTGTGATGGGGGGGGGGGGCAGTGATGAGCAGGAGAACGACGACGAGAAAGAGACCGGCGGAGGATGTAGCGACAGCATGTGTAGTGGTGGGGGGGGGGGCTGGGGGGTAACCAAAGTGTTGAGGTGAGGGTTTCAGTTTAGGAAGAGTGATATGAATAACGTGTGTGGCGGACGAAGTTTGATTGGAGGGAATTGCGGTTGAGGCGGATAGGGTGGGCTAGACGCTAGCGATGTTTTAAATAATTCTGAGGGACAGGGTGCTCGAAGTGAGGCCAGCCAATGAAATGTGGATGTGAGCAGTCTTATTTTTCAGTTGAGGTTGATATTTTTATGCGGGTTCAGAACTGAATTTGTGCATATCTTAACATGACAAATTTCACAGACATGGCTCAAACCCGTGAGTAAAATTATATGAATGACAACTATATTAATAAGATAACTGTAGCAGCGAAAATAACAGTGTAGATTTCTTGTAGGTATTTTTGGATGAGCTTCATGAAGCTGAGAAGTTGCACTCGATGTCACTCTGGATGGACTTGTACTCCGTTATGAGTTCTGATGTGCGGTATGTATTCCGTTATGAGTTGTGATGTACGGTACGTACTCCGTTGTGGGGTCTAATGGGCGGTACATACTCCGTTGTGAGGTCTAATGGGCGGTACGTACTCCGTTTTGGGTTCTGATATGCGGTACGTGCTCTGCTATGAGTTCTGATGTGCGGTATGTACTCCATTATGAGTTCTGATGTGCAGTACGTACTCCGTTGTGACTTCTAATGGGCGGTACGTACTCCGTTATGAGTTCTGATGTGCCGCACGTAGTCCATTATGAGTTCTGATGTACGGTACGTACTCCGTTCTGGATTCTGATTGCGGTACATACTCCGTTATAATTTTGGTGCGGTACGTTTCTCCGTTATGAGTTCTGTGCGGTACGCGAGTCGTTATGAGTTCTGTGCGGTACGCGATTCGTTATGAGTTCTGTGCGGTACGTGCTGCGTTATGAGTTCTGTGCGGTACCTTTCTCCGTTATGAGTTCTGTGCGGTACGTGCTGCGTTATGAGTTCTGTGCGGTACCTTTCTCCGTTATGAGTTCTGTGCGGTACGTGCTGCGTTATGAGCACTGTGCGGTACGCGAGTCGTTATGAGTTCTGTGCGGTACGCGATTCGTTATGAGTTCTGTGCTGTACGTGCTGCGTTATGAGTTCTGTGCGGTACGTTTCTCCGTTATGAGTTCTATGCGGTACGTGCTCCGTTATGAGTTCTGTGCGGTACGTTTCTCCGTTATGAGTTCTGTGCGGTACGTGCTCCGTTATGAGTTCTGTGCGGTACGTTTCTCCGTTATGAGTTCTGTGCGGTACGTTTCTCCGTTATGAGTTCTGTGCGGTACGTGCTCCGTTATGAGTTCTGTGCGGTACGTTTCTCCGTTATGAGTTCTGTGCGGTACGTTTCTCCGTTATGAGTTCTGTGCGGTACGTGCTCCGTTATGAGTTCTGTGCGGTACGTTTCTCCGTTATGAGTTCTGTGCGGTACGTTTCTCCGTTATGAGTTCTGTGCGGTACGTGCTCCGTTGTTCGCTTTGTTGTCTGCTCCACATGGAACAGCTTGTGTAAATGAGCCAACTTAAAACTGCTGGTGAATGTTTGCGTTGGTAAAGCTGAACACAGCAGTAAAAGGCTGAATCTTATTGCTTCGCTTCGCTTTGATTGGACAAAAAACACTGCGGAAATGTTGATGCTGTCTACTGTTGTCATTTTGGAGTCGTAAGGCTGTAAACGAATGGTACCATTTTCTACTTTTTCCCAATATTGTTTGCCCAGGTTTGACAATATGTTGGGACAGCCTGGATCCACACCACTGGATCTGTTCAAATTCTACGTAGAAGATCTCAAGGCGAGGTTTCACGACGAGAAAAAAATTGTTAAGGAAATCCTCAAGGTAAACCCGTAACCGTTCTGACGTCGCAGGTGGTTGAAGTTGACGATTTAATTTGATATAAGCAGTTTTATTACTTATTAAGATTACAGTTAAGTGTTAATTATAGAATAATAATAATAATAATAATAATAATAATAATAGATTACTGATCAAGTTTGTTCAAACTGACTGGGTATACCGTGGCTTCGTGAAAAAAGATAGTTGTGTTTTTTACGCCTTGATAAAAATGGGTGTTCTTCCTGTGACGCAATCGTAGGACAAGTCGAAGCAGGTGGAGATCAGTACCAGTTACGACGACTTCCAGAAATGGCTGGGCGACGATGACCGTTCTAAGGGTCTAGATCCCGGCAACATGAAGCTGGCATTTAACAGCGTGAGTACATGGGGAAGGGATTAGCTGGGGGGGAGGGGGGGGGGGGAGGTCATCTCTGATCGGTCTAAGGGCCTGGACCCGGGTAACATGAATCTGGCATTTAACAGCGTGAGTACATGGGGAAGGGATTAGCTGGGGGGGAGGGGGGGGGGAGGTCGTCTCTGATCGGTCTAAGGGCCTGGACCCGGGTAACATGAATCTGGCATTTAACAGCGTGAGTACGTCATTGCCGGATCTTCCTGTGTTAAGAGGTCACCTACAGGATGCGTACGCCCGGAAGGGAGAGCGTTGTGGAGGGGGGGGGGGGGGATTGATCGAGGAGGGATGGAGGGTGTAGGTCGTCTGTGGCTTTGCATATTGTAACAGTTATAATCGTTAAAGGTGACCTGGTGTTGGGGTTGGGTGGTCAAATACTGCTTATTTTAATGCACAATAATCACATCATGGTCTCATTTATTTTTGAATATTGTCGGAGAAAATAGGGCAACCATATACTGACGCGGGTCAGTCAGAAGATAAATATCCTACATTCAAAAGGTTATTTTTTGGTATTTGTAGCTGATTGAAAAGGCGGAGGCTCGAGAGAAAGAGCGACTGAAGGAAGAGTCGAAAAAACAGAAGCGTCTTGAAAACTCATTTAAAAATATGCTCAAGCAGTCAGCGCCGCCACTGGATGTCAACAACCAGTGGGAAGAGGTAAGGGTGGCCGCGGATGGGCGGAAAGGAGGGGGCAGGGAATTGTTCGATTCGGTTAAATGGGGAGGAGAAGGCGGAGGAGGGGGGGGGGGGGCTTATTTTGGAGTTATTTTGCATTCACACAATAACAATAATAATTAATGATTGTGATGATACTGGGAAAAATGATGGACGAAATTTCCAAGGAATTTTCCAATGCCCCTACCAGTTGCAAAACAAGGTGAATTGTTGGCAGGTGCGTGGTCGCTTTGAGAAGGAGCACGCCTTCCAGGCAATCACGCCAGAGTCGGAGCGCCTGCGCCTGTACAAGGAGTTTATGGCGGCGCTGGAAGAGCAGTGCTTCCACGCGCACCACCGCTCCAAGAAGAAGAAGAAGGAGAAAGATCGGAGACGCCGCTCTTACTCGCGGACACACTCTGAGTCGGTGAGTAGCCTCACAATCCCCCCCCCCCCCGCTTCTCGCCCACCTCTCACCTGCAGTGCTTCCACGCACACCATCGCTCCGAGTCGGTGAGTAGCCTCGCAATCCCTCGCCCACCCCTCACCTCCAGTGCTTCCACGCGCACCATCGCTCCGAGTCGGTGAGTAGCCTCACAATCTCCCCCCCCCCCCGCCTCTCCCCCCCCTCACCTGCAGTGCTTCCACGCGCACCATCGCTCTAAAAAGAAGGAGAAAGACCGAACTCTCGGACGCACTCTGGGTCGGTGGGTAGCCTTACGCCGTTCCCCCCTTACGCCCTCCCCCCAATCCCGCCCTTCACCTGCAGTGTTTCCACGCGCACCATTGCTCTGAGAGTTGCTCCCACTCCCTGAACAAAAACATCCTTCCCCCACCACCTACCAGCCCTCTTTCATAGACGCACTTCAAATCTTTCCCCCACACTAAAGCCTGGATCCATATCGGTGAGTGGCCTCCCTCCCACCCCCACCCCCAACCCTTCTTCTCATGTGCCTTCGTCTTATTTTGAGTACGAACAACTGCACATTCCGCCGTTTTTTGGGGACGAAATCCGGACAGTTACATGTAAGAAAAAAATTAGCGAGATAAAGTCACATGTGCTACTTGTATTTTGACCTGAAAAAATAACTTGTGAAAGAAAAACGAGACACCGAAATTGTGTTTGTGTGATGTTGTTTGTCAGTTGTGTTTTCTAACATTGAAATTTCATTGAATAGCTGTTGTAATGCATATGTTGGTTGTTTGATTGATTTGTGGAGATTGATTGATTGATTGATTGATGAACAGAGTGGTTCAGAAGAAAGCAGGCGGCACAAGAAAAAGAAGAAGAGGTCACGGTCGGAATCTCCGTATTCTGAAGAGTCAGGTCAGCGCCCAAGTACTTAAGTACTTGGTGTCGAGTACTTATTCCTTACAGATTTGCAGTGGATCTGTTCTTGAGTATTTACTTGAGGTCTTGATTTTGATGTATCGCTGTATATTAAGTTTATTTCAGGGTATTTAAATTTACTTCTAACGCTCTTACCCTGTAAAATAGAAATATTTCTTTCCTAGGCGTGTTTGATTGATTTAGTAGCATTAAAATCTATTAAGGAAGTTGTGCATCTTTCAGATTTTAGTTTGAAGCTATTACTGAATCGGGGCTGATCTTTAACCATGTATTAAACAGAACGTAGTAAAAAAAGGCCCAGACTTTGCCTGCAAACATTATTCAGCCTTAGGACAGTGAGAGAGGATGAGCAGATTTACCCCTTGGCTTGTCCGAGTTGTTTAGTTCCCTGTATCTTCGAAACTGATATTGACAGCGTAGTTACTGTTTTATGATGACATTGAATTTGTTTTTAAATTGCAGATTATGACAGTAAAAGGAAACACAAGAAAACGAAGAAGAAAAAGAAGTACCACTCGCGTTCTGTAAGTCCTCGTTGAACTGTTGAAGGGTTCTGTTTGGTATCTTTCAGTTTTTAAACACATCGGACGACCAGTTCAGAGTCATTCTAAGGGTGTCAAGAAAAAGTGTTAAAATGCTTAATAACAGAAAGAATGAAAAGTATGAAAAAGATAATCTGTGTGGATTAACAGTAATTTTAGCAAACTTAACTACTTTAAAAAAAAAGCGGTTCAGTGCAAACTGTTTAGTTTGAAATTGATAATATTCGTCTGCCTTCTTGCTGCCAGGTGTCTCGTGACGTGTCACGTGAGAGGTCACGCGAGAAGACGCGTGAGCGCGAGAGGACACCGAGTGCATCGGAGAACGAGGTCAAGGCCAAGGAGGAGAAGAGGAAAGAGAAAGAACCGGCGGAAATCAAGGAGCCCAAGAAAGAAAAGGTACGTCTGGAAAAGGGAGGGTTTTTTGAGTTTAAAATTTCCATATTTTGATGTTACAGAGCATCGTAGCAGGCAATTTTTGCCACCTCCTGTAGCGTCTTGTAAGAAGAGGAGTTGTTGTATCTATATGGTACCGAATGTAGAGCCATTAGAGCAGGTTCAGTATATTAATATATATTAATTCATGAATGTGTATTTTTTATTCTAAAAGGAGTTGACGCCAGTCTTAGTATTATTGCTATGGTCAGTGTTAGCGAAAGGCGTGTTTTTTGTGAACGATAGCCTGTGGTTGGTTTGAACTTTGACGTGTGACCTTGACCTCGGGGGGATTGACCTTGTTTCAGGGGGCATGGGAGTCATCGGAGGAGGAGATGAGCGAATCCGAGCTAGAGAGGAAGAGGAACGAGCTGCTGGCGGAACTCGGCGAAGGAAACTGAAAAAAAAACCCGCGAAAAAATCGCTGCATTGAGAGTGTCAACTTGTCCAAGAACCGGTTAATTATGCATTTGCAATGATGAGACGTCCTTATGGAAATATACAGGCGGGTTATCTGTATATGAACTCGTATACAGGCGGTGTAATTGAGCATTTTGATGTCTAACTTCCGGTGTGAAAAGTGCACGTGTACCAAGCATAGAATGAGGGTTACGCTGGATGTGTATGAGCCTTTGAACACTGTCATTACGTTTTACAAAGCTCTCCATGTGAATCGCTCTGATTTGACCCTGATGAAAATATAAATGCAGTACAGTTTTGCAATTATTGGAAAGTCGTCATATATTTAAGGTTCAAGTATTTGAGGAACAACTTTTAAGATTCAGAAATAAACAGAAACAAGAAGCAGAACCAATATATGTTTATTGTTTACTTTTCTCATTTGCATTATTTTACAGTCGAAAATGTAAGAAATGTTGATTCTCGAAGTAAATAAGCTTTTAGCGTATCATACAGATATAAATATTATGTGGTAATTTTCATGACTTGAAGTAAAATAAATAAAAATATATAAATACAGTCATATGGTTGTTTTCTGTTTACTTCTCAAAATAAATAGTTTCTAAAAATACACAAGAATTAAGGTATTCATCAATGTAACTAATCGTCGTTTAAGGTCACTTGTGGTGTACAGCTCTGAAATGAATGTTTATTTCCGCGATGTGTATTGATCAGATTCATTAACTTTTATCTACACTGCGTGAAGACAATGGTTGGCCTAGACAGAACCATTTTCAACAATATATGCAAATAGATGAGCTTTCTCTCAAGACCTGTAGATTAACTACGGTCTGTTTTTGTTGTATTTCATCCCAAAGATAATATGAGTAATAATACACCTGAAGAAGAGGTTTGAGGGGGGTGGGGGTTACTCTAAAAAAAGGGAGATGGGTTGATGCTCAGACGTCGTTGCGGTAGGCCACGTTATCAAAGACTTGCTGTATGCCAGGACGCTTGGACTTGTCCTTGTTTTTCTGGCTCCGTTTCGACAGCGCATTGTATCTCTTCTCGAAAGCTCCGCGCAGGGTTCTACTCGAAAAGTGATTGGCTTTGCGCCTGCGCGTACTCTCCGCGCCGCAGCTGACGATATCCGGGTCAAGGTCAAACTCTTCACCTAAAAGGTCATAATCCGGATCCGCCTCCTCATCCGCATCCACGACCCCTTTGATCTGCTGCATGACCTTGACCGTTTCAAGGATATCTTGCACACCAATCAGGTGACTTTTGCGGCTGCAGCATTTCAAATTCGATGACGCCAGGATGTGAAGGAACGTGCCGTAGCGATGGAAAAGCATGGATATAAACTGGATCAGAATGATGAGCGCAAAGAAGACCAGGAACGCCACGCTGAGCGGCTCAAAATGGCGGTACTCGAGACCGCCTTCCGTCGGCACCCGGATGTAGAGCGTGTCTTTCAACTGGTCCTGCACGACTTGGAGTAGAAAGATAATGAACAGCCACAGGAAGTTAAGCATGAAAAAGAGAAAGGCGGCATTGTTCCTCAGAGTTTTTAAATCCACTTTGATCTTCGCGTCGTGTGATTTGTCATACTCGATTGGATGCAAGTACTTCTCTATAAGCTTTTGCCAAAACGACGTTTCATTTTGATCTAAATATCTGACAGGTCCGCGACCGAGCTCCTTCTCTGTAACCCAGTACGGATTCACGAGGTCATCTCTCTGGATCTTGGGCTCATTCTGGATACAGCTGTAGTAGGGATCCTCGCGCTGGGTCTGGCCATATTGCAGTGACTCGTTGTCCTTGTACTGCTCTCCGCTCGCCATCTCACTCCGCTGTGGCTGGCTCGGAAACGCTCCGGCGTTGTGAATGGCATTCGGATCGAGACTTCCCGTTCCGGCTACGGATGTGCTGGCCTCGTAGATCTTGTTGAGGTCTTGGTGGATGCTGTCCAGCTGGCGGACGATGCTTCTTTGCCTTTCTTCTAACAGACTCCCGATCGGCCGTCCGTAGTTTGACTGTCTGTCATAACCTTGCCTGTCAAAGCCCGCCTGTTCGAATTGTGTGTGGATCTGCGCATGCTCGAGGTGCTGAGATTCTAGTGGTGTCTGGGCAGGATGGGTTGGGTTCGGGGGCGCGGGAGGGGGTGCAGGAGGTCCAGATTCCATCTTTCCTAACTCCTGTATAATTTCTTTGACAATCTGTTCTCGCTTTGGCGTGGGTTCAGCACGAGATTCTATAAAGTGCAGGCAGCGTTGCTTGATACAGCAGCACAGTGTCACACCGATCTTCTTTAGCTCCTGTAACACTATTGATCTCTTCTTCACTTTGGATTTGGCCTTGACCTTCTCTACGTCTTCCGGTTTAGGAATCTCACGAGTACCCCAAGAAACTATATTCATGTTGATCATAGAATATATAAACAACAGGAGAAAACCGGAAGGGATACACAGGAAGTACAGGATGCCGGGGATAAGGCACATGAATTCTTCGGGGTGAAGCAGACCTGCTAATACGAATATCCCAGTTATGACCATGATGAACAGAGCGTTAGGACTGGTCCATGTATCCTGCGACGTTTGTACCACTATACCCACGGTGACAGCTAACATAAGTATCGCATAAGCAGTACTCATGTACCCAGCTATCGTTATTTGAGTATCAGACTTTGCTTTGCAACACACTAACATATAAAACACTGCGGCACCTATTGAAGTTGCCAGCCACAACCAATAAAGGTTACCCCCGATGACGACATGAATAGCTCCAGCAACCATAAGGATAACCGTGGCTGGGGCAAGCAAGCTAGCTCCCATCACCACCGCTTGGTAGATCATATACAGATACGAAATATTATCATTGACTAGTACAGTTCTGTGGTAATCGCTCATAAGGTCCATCATGTTAGCTAATGTGGATGGAATCCAGCGTCGGCGCTGGTTGTAGAATTCACGGAATGTCTCTGGCGCGTAGGTAGAAGCATCGGCGGCTGCGCAGTATTCTACCTTGTAGCCTTGCTGTAGAAGCAGAGTACACAACCATCGATCCTCGCCTACAACAACCCGTTGGTTTGACGTAGAAGCTCATGAAAATCACGGTAACAAAAAGCATACATTTTTGGAAAGTTTTTATGTCAGTTTTAGCTGTAAGTGAGCAATTACAATAGACCTTAACACACAGCTTAATTCTACTTTAAATAATGAAGCCCTCACCCTGATCGTACTGCACGTAATGCCTGGCCTCCGTGCTCTTCGTCGCGTACGTCCTCATGACGTTATCGTCCATGATGGCGGAACCGCGGAAGAGGGAGAAGCAGCCAGGACTACAGAGCACACAGCCCAGCATGTGCTCTGCAGCCTTCTGGAGCCAGTGACCAATGGCGTACTCGAACTTCTGGTACCATACCATGGGGCCTGAAATAACGTGTCGTGACAATGATGTAGGCCGTATGGAAAATTTTAAGATGATTCTTTACGAGGAGCTCCTTACAAGGAAGATTAATCGGGAGAACTACCCCAGGGTGAAACGGCATTTCGTGGTTTGTCTACAGTGTACTATACCATTCTCAAAAGTACTTAATCTACATGCAAAATACAATAGAAACCCGATATAACGACATGAGATATGACGATAAACAGCTTGTAGCGACATTTGGATCCTGTGTTAATTACCTGTTCCAATGGGATGTATTCTTCCACACGCTGCGCCTACTTTTGAGTTTTTCTTCATCCGATCAACCAATAAGTTCACAGACTCGGCTTTAAAATCGATATCACCATCAAGTGTCAGAAGATATGTATTTTCTGCCTGAAAAACAAATTAATTAAAAATTAATGATTAAATTGATTTCATTCTGAGTGTTAGTAGTTGGGTCTTTTATTATATGATACATTACACCGAATGTCTGGACTACTGGTCCGAAGTATGCCACAAAAACACTGATTTTCATGCCATAAAAATATCCTGCCGAAGGTGGGGAAGGTTATGGGGCGGGGGTGTTGCGTCCCTCACGACCCTTTTGGATTTACTAGTACATTCTTTGATTTGTAAAACTTGTGAATGATTATATATTCATCTTAAAAATCTCCAGTCAGAACTTCATTTTACTTACTGGGTGCGCTGCAACTCACTGAATGAATTTAGATTACAGAGCAGTTTTTCTCTTTTTAACTTTCTAAGTTTTCTAAGTTATTATTTACTAACCTGGGCTCGCTGGATGTGGTTCATGCTGCGGAATATCTTACTTCTACGCGCAATGTTGCCGCCGGTGCCGGGCATGTTATTCATCGATGCCCTGGACACTCTAGTTGAATCTGTTTGTCCAGTATAGAATGAGTCATCATTGTTGCCTAGCAACCGGTAACCAAGAAGGTAATACATGTACATCACCTGAAAAGCAGAGACGTTGTGTAGAAATCTATTATTACAAAAAATTCAGCTCAAGAATTCAATCCATAGCAATAAACCGACGCTTTATAAAGCATCATCCAAGATTTAAAAAAATAAAAACTATAGATTTTGGGATAATTTATATTTGGTGTTAGGGTCAGAATTTTATACCTGCGACCAGCGTTTTTTGCGGCGTATTTTGTTTTTATCTTTGATGTGCACATAGAGTAGATTCCCGCCGGGGAGGGTCCACGTTAGGCGGCCCCCATACGGGGTGGGGGTCTTGATGGGGGAGGCTAGCACTAACTGCGTTTCGTGTATTGAACTGTAAATAAAGCACATACATTTAAGATACACGGTTAAAATAATTAGAGAAAGCAGAAAATGGTAATAATTTGTAATTTTTCGTTCTTAACTGAGAAAAGAAGTATCTCAGAATAAGGGGTAGTTGTTCCGTAAGAGTGATCTTTCCAGAGGTGAGCTGTTAAATAATAACGAGTAACCTGGCGGCAAGTTCCATGACGTCAGCAAGCTGTTTGACGAATCGGTTGAGGCAGGTTTCTGACTGCTTGTTACACTCCATACCGTCGTCTATGAATATGTGTGCTGTAATCAACCAATCAAATCAGTCCATCCGTTAATAATGACAACAATCAAATATTCAAATGAGAAATATAAAAATATTTTTTCAAAGCAAAAAATTAATAATTTAGTGATATTAGAAGTTAGAAGGTAGAAGTAAACTGTCTAGAAGGTAAAATGTGTGCTTCAATAAAGACTACTGCATGAAACAAGATCTTGGAAATTAATTGCAGTTTGATGCACAAAATTAAAAACACGTTCTGAGCCGCTTAATAATTATTCCAGAAGTAATTGATCAGCGGCGTAAAACGATCAGTGTGGAGGAGTTAATGTAGCACCTTCAAACTCGTAATAATCCGGGTCTTTGACTCCAAAATATTCCTGTGCGTTGCTCCTGGCTGCTTGGTCAACGTCCATTCTGTTATAATGTGGAATATAAACATTTAATACATGAAATTAAATAGAGTTTTCAAAAGCAACATGGACAATTATTTCCGTTTCGTTTTTTTTGTCATCCTTTTACGGCATGTCACCTCGGACCCTACTTCCGGAACAGGATTCTGCATTATCTGTCTCATTTTTTTTAACTTTTTGATATATCTTCTTATGAAGTTATAATTGATATCATAGCAGTTAAAAGCTGCACATGTATGACTATGTATCGGGCTTTGACCTCATGATGGACTTGAGGACCTGCACCATCTCATTGGCTGTCTCATGCCACATGGTGGCGCACACGTAGATCTTGGTGCTGATGCCCTCAGCTATCCGCATCTTCTCTCCCTCTGACAGTAGTGAGCCTGCAAGACGTGAACGTCACACCTGGAGTCGTATTCTGCTCTGTTCTTATTTCAAGGATGGTTCTTTAAAGATATACAGTCATAGAATTTCAACATCTCTATGTTATAGCAAAATAAAATCATTTAAAAATGAGGATAGAGTAGAATACGACCCCTGATCAACAACAGCTCTCACCGCCCTCAGACACGCGCGTTGATTCTGTCCAATACTGAATGCTAGAATGCTATTTACATGCTATCTATATTCTTTATTTGGACATCCAGGGGATGCCATAACTGTAATCCAGATAAATATGTACTGAGATCTCGAGAGATCTCGAAGTAAACTTTTCATGGGGCTGTTCAAGCAAACATGGTGTTCAAATCTCATCGAAAGTACAATTAAGGATAAGATTTATAACCGTGGCATTAACGTGGGGTATCCCCTCCCGCTTTGGATTCGCCAATCATGGAGTCGTACGTCACTAACCTGCCGTGGAAAGGGTCTCGTCAATGACGGGATCCCCCCTGTGGTGCTTTTGTTTGGGGAACTCCTCTGTGTCGTTTCTGCGCCGGTTCAGCAGCAAGCATTGCTCTGGCAGCGTGCCACAGTACTGGGGCAGAACAAACAACCTGTAATAATAAGATTCCATACGCGGAAACCGACTAAATAATTTGCGAATCAGCCAGCCGTAACAATCACATGATGATGCGCAGAACATTTCAACAAAACCGTGTACGGTTCAAAAACGAATCCTGAACCAGTCGCGAGCTGTTATTTTGATCTGAGACCTAATAATTTACACGCCATGGCGAGGATGGAACTTACCTTTCAGCCTTAGCGAGTCTCTCACATTTGGGGAACCAGACATGATTGGCTATCCACATCTGCGACAGCCACCAGAGGGCGAGCGCACAACCTATCTGCCATTGGAAACTGCCTTCAGTGTAACTTTCACTGCACGTCCAGTAACCAATGTAAACATCAGGTAACCTGTGCAAACATTAAACAAATAATCTTTTTTTTATGTTTGAAAAATTGGTATAAATTGTGCATTTTGAAGCAGGCCATCATTAAAAATATGATAAAAATTCGTGATTTTTCATTTACAGAACAGTTTTGCCGACAAAATGGTCACTGTCTATTAGCATGGATTCTATGTCGTGTAAGACCTGACATGACCCCTGCTAGATTCTACAATAGTACCCAGCAAACAACCGACGTCTTTTTTGGTTGAAAAAAGGTTGTATTTTGGTCGCGACGACTTCAAAACCATATTCTGACCTATTACCCTAAAACCCGATTTTATTCCGACGTCCAGGCGACGTCGGTTTTCTGACGTCATTCCGACGTTGCAAAAACGACCAAAAAGCGATGAACATTATTATCGCTCACCGGAAATGGAAGTCATTTGGAAAAAGAGGAAGAAAAACTGTAATTTTTACATGAAAATTTTAGAATTTTGATGACGCGTCGGTATTTTTCTTGCTATCTTGTAAAAATGTACATGGAAAATGCTTTCGTATGTATTTCACATCAGCAGTTGAATGATTAATTATCTATTAATTATATAACTCTAGTCAGTTTCAGGTCGGAATCCGACGTCGGTTCCAATTTCATATACAACCTAAAACCGACTTAATTCCGACGTCGGATTTAGGTCGGAACCCGACGTCTGACATTGAAAACCCGACGTCGGTTCCATTTCATATACAACCGAAACCGGCACGTCAGTCCGACGTCGGAAACGTCGGGTCACGACGTCTACCCGACGTCATTCTGACCTCTTAATGTTTGCTGGGGTACTGCTGGTACAGTACCTGATACTGGTCCAGTTCTTCAGATGGCAGAGGTAACAGAATGTGGCGGCAGTGAGAGGAGTGACAACCGTCAATGGCAGGCTGACGCTGAACTCCTGCATGCAGAGCTTACACGCCACACGGGCGAAGTAGTAACACACAGCGCCAGATATCGCCATGGTGATCAGCGGTAAGAAGAGGTACAGGACTCGATCCACTTCTTCATTGTCTTGTGCGGATGAGCCATAATACTCACTGTAATCGCCATAGTTGTAGCTGTTCACGCTAGGTGGCGTTGTGGTTCTCGGCTTTTTTCGTCGTCTGCCTTTCCGTCTAGGTTTGTCATTGGTATCTTCAGCTGAACCTGACCGAGAATCACTGTTTCTATCGCTTCCAGTATTGTCGATACTGGCTGCATCGCTTTCGTCGGCATCGATTTCCTCTACTTTCACTAAAGATGGCGTGTTTTCTTTGTCAGGTGACTTGCTTTCGTCTTCAAGTATGAAGTTTTCACTGTTTTTATTTTGTATATAATCTAAATACTGCTGGTATAACTCATAGTCGATTTCGTAATCAACCAAATCCACACTGGAATTGCTGACGTCATCAGAACTTGAGTTCTCTTCATTTTCGGTGCCCTGTACTTCGGGTTGCTCAGTGACTTCCGCTTGCCGTTTGAAGCGCAAACGAGAGTCTGGTAGCTTGTTGCTGTCGTCGTCTGCGTTGCTATGGGAACCAAGCAAGGCAAGATCGCCATATGTTGAGTATAAGTCCGCACCGTATGAGTATATATCCAATGGAATATCTGAAAAGAAAAGTGTTACTCGAGTTTGGACTCATCCGAAAACTCTCCTTCAGCCGTGCGCACTGTTGGCCTTACAGACTGGTGCTACCAGTGCGATGAGCTGTGGGAGGGGTTTTTTTCCGATCAGTCCCCCATCGGTGTGATTTTATCATTACACCAGCGTTTCCAGTGCCTGCATCAAGTCATCATATCATACATCCATACATAAATTAAGCC
Source organism: Protula sp. h YS-2021 (assembly GCA_949752745.1). NCBI lineage: Eukaryota > Metazoa > Annelida > Polychaeta > Sabellida > Serpulidae > Protula > Protula sp. h YS-2021. The sequence continues at coordinate 23,820,819 of OX457031.1, read as the reverse complement.
GATAATTTTTTTGTAAGACCTAAAAAAATAAAGAACTATTGAAAACATGTACGAAATTCAAAGCTACCTGGTATGTAATCTAAGCTAGGGTCGGTGAAGTTTTGATTTGGATAAAAGTAGTTCCTGTCATCTACGTCATACGTTATATATTCCAAACTGCTGTTGTCATACGCGGACTCATTTCCAATATGGCGGAACAGATGTGCTATAGGTGTCATTTTAGGTACCAAAATATAGGCAAAGGCTAATGTCAATCCTGTCTTCCACAAACTAGCAAAAATGTAAGTTTTACATCTTCCAAGTCTTAAATTGTTTTTTATTGTTTGGATTTGGAAACTGCAAATATCTCTATCAATGTAGTTTTCCCAGTATCTAACAGACAGTAGAACCAGGGACGCCGAGATTTGAGTAAAATCCACCACACTGTCCATGTAACCGTTGAAGCGCGTATTCAACCTGAAATAATATAGTGCAAAGGGACATCCACAAAGTAACGTTTGCAAAAATTTTTGCAGCTTTTGAGCCCAACCCTTCTACGCTAAATTTATGACTATAAACTTAATGTACGCCTCTGCGAGTACGTATTTTATGGAGAGTCTCCGAGTTTATTTCCATTTTGAGCAGTAAACGAGAATGATCTGGAAATAATCGGTTAAAGGCAAAATAGTAAGCATAACATTACATAATAATCAATCAAATCTAAGTTAATTTAGAAAAGTTTTAAGTTAATTTGAAATGGAACATCATCCAGCAAAATGGAGCTTTGTCGCCAGGAATAAAGCAAACACTTGACAGAACATAATTATGACGTGAGCAGTCTGATAGAGTGTCATGCACCTAGGAGTTAAGCGCTAAAGTTTTTGAGACAGCAAGTTTGAACTCGAAATAGCGCCTGGCAGGGGTGGGATAATATCTCACTTAACAGAGCCAAAGCCCTAGATACAACAGTTTTTCAGCTATTAGACTTCAAAAATGAGACTAATTGCAGCAAAGGACTTCTCGCCTACAACACTGTACACAAAAAGAAAAAAATAAAGCTAAAAATAAATTTATATGTTGTATTGTTTGCAGCTCTGATCGAAATAAGTGTACATTATTTTCGTAACAAGTCAGACTTTCCTTTTCATTCGCATACTATAATTTCCAAGGAAGTTAAGTTTAATTATAAACACGTAATGTTTTGATATCAAGAACTGGTTATTGCTGTCACAGAAGAGAAAGAATTTACCTGGTCATGAAAAAGAAAACAGAACACTGCATAAGTAAGGCCAAAACATCCATGATGATTGACATCGGTCCCCGGTCTCCCTTGGTGAGCAGGAGTTTCATCAAACCAGGTACTATACATGTGGCATTCATCAGAAATAGCGCGCGGACTACATCAAACTGCGGAAGTACTTTAAAGACAAATAGGCACAATCCAAAAGTATGGGCTGCTTCGCTGATGAATATCTAAAATAAAGAACGTCAACAATAAAACAAATAAACACCACCGTGAGAATTTAAAGCTAAAGAATCATGCGTATACTCAAGAGTATTGAAGATCGCATTAAATTACTTAGGTGCCAAGAAAGCGAAGAAAAGTTATTAAGTTTCTAACTATAGTGTAGGTCCAAAAGTGACCATAGCCACTTTCATTGAATAAATACACCAATGACATGGCTATGTGCACGTATGTATCTGTGTTTTGCTTAAGACAACACCCAAAATATTTTTATAAAATAACGAACGTTTGCATCATATGTAAATAAAATAATAGTTTTAACAAGAAGGTAAGCAGGATATCTGAACTCAAGTGTCTACAAAAAGAAAAAAAGAAAAAAAATGAAAAAAAAATTAGAAAGATAAGCTGCCCGTAAGTGTTATACTATGTTTGTTGCTCGCTTGACATAATGCTTAATCCGGAGCTTATAACGGGCTTAAAAACCAAATCTGGAGATTACTGGTAAATAAACTGTAGCGTAGTATTAACTGTACACGAGATCATACCTAAACATCAAGTCAACTACTTTACGTATCTATGAGAGACAAAAAAATAGAAAATCAAGAGCAATTATTGCACATAAACACGAAAAACTTCTTTATGCTTACAACAGATGTGCAACTCACAATAAATATCGTTCCAAATGTCGGCCACTCCTTGTTGCCGAATACAGACTTGGACAGACTCTCAATGAAGATGAACACATTTGGTACACAAATGCCGATCGCAAGCATGATGATGATCAAATCACGCTCAAACTTCGACTGTAACCATGGCAATATAAAAAAAACCCAACAAATAAACATTAAAAAATAACTTGATTATGTGCGGTGTTAAATAATGTGATGTGTAAAAATAATTTCTTACATCATTCAGGAAAATGCCCTTTCAATATTTGATGCTAAATTTTGGTATCAAAATAAAATTAAAGATATTAATGAATCATTATAAATCACTTTGGTTTATATTTTGTTAACAAAAATTGTGGTTTGGATAGTAAAAACTTTTTTTTGAGATCACAAAATCAATAATTTTTATAAACTGAAAATATATTATGTGAGAGACACATGTGAAAAAATGTAACGAATCGTCAATTAAATTAAACTTAGGCTCATTCCGGTGAGCGATAATGCAAGAACGTCTTTTTTTTGTTCGTCCGACATCTTTACAGCGTCGTTTTTTCGACGTCTATCCAATGACATCTATTCAACGCTGCATCAAAGGCCTTGACTGGAGGGCGGAGTCAGCTGGGTTTTGGTTGCGACCAAAAGCAATGTCTTAACATCGTTGCTTATCCAACGTCTGTTAAAAGTTGTGTCAAAGATAGATTGGCAAGAAGTTGATCTATGTTCGCGACCAGTCACAACCAAATTAAACAACAGTTAATTTTGTTGTTTGATCGGGACCGCCACAACCTTAAGTCGACTTTGGATCGACGTTGGAATAGACGTTGGATCGATATTGGAATGTTTTCTGGGGTCTTTGGGCTGCTTTTAGTCCGGATTTTGCCATTTCTGATGTCATACCGATATAATATTACATATAAAGAACAAAAAGGCTTCTCGCAACGCTTTTAGTTAGCTTTGCGATGCCACTTTTATGCCATTTTATAACGTCGTTTTTAGCCATCGTTCTCTTACATGAAAAAATAAATGACGCCGAAACATCGATTAAAGGGAAATGCGGTTATCTCTGCGCCATCTAGCGACCGGAATGCGCATAACATTGAATATGGCTGAGTTTGAATCCTTGTTTACATATTTTAAATAGTTACTAAATCCATCTAGATAGAAAAATTCTTTTCAAAGACAAATAGGGTCGTGTCCAAAAATGGTCTCTGTTGATATTTTGTTCCTGGAAGGGCCCGTGTTGATGTCTTGCCCATTAAAATCATATTACACTGTTTTCACCATTCAACCATTGCGTCAATGGGATATTGTCAAAAGAATGTATAATTCTCTCACTGATACGGTGAAATATATTTTTTATTTTTTTCAAGCAGGGAAAAATGAGGCAATTGTCAATTATGATTATATGTAAATTTTGAATTTTGATTGAAATTTCTTGATTTCCCCAATGGTTTCTATAGTAAAAGCTAGTTACCTTTCAGTGTCTTTGTTTCTCTTATAACATCAGTGACCCCCCCCCCCCCTTTTTCTTTTAATTTTTTGATGTATGCCCTCAAAGCATAATATTGTGAAAGTATTGAGGAAATGTCAATTGTGGGTGAGATACCCGCATTTCCCTTTAAGTAACGATTACGTGAAGTCACATCTACCAAGTGACGTTACAACGACTAAGTGACGTCGTAAGGACGTTGTAACGTCACAACGGCAAATTGACACCACAACGTCGTCGGAAAGACTTGTCTGGATGCCAAGATGTCCGCTGGATTTTTTGTGAAAGAGTTGAATGATCTCTAAAACAACCCCTTAAGTGACGTGGTTATAGGAGTTGGCATTTACCTTGCGTGGATCCGACACCCCGGTAGTGAGCGCCAGGAGACTGACTTTGCTGGCGAAGAGCGTGCAGAGTATAACACAGAAGAAGAACAAGTAGATGACACACTTGACGATGCGTACTGGTCCCTCGAAGCACTGCGAGGCGATCGCACCACTGTCACGTGATACATTCATGAATACATCCCAAGCCTCCGTGTTCATATTGCTGAAAAATGAATGTCATTCTTTTGTGAATTTGTGAGCTGAAGAATCTGTATACCATCCAACCTGATCTGCTGAACATTTAAAGCTGATCGTAGTTTCATGTATTAGTTAAGTTTTACTCAAATTAGCCTGTTAGGGGGGGGAGGGGGGTGGGGTGGGGTTGTAAGTTCTCCCCATTCAAATCTTTTGCATAATGTTAGCAAATCAGAAATTTAAGTATAGCAAAAATCCCTCTTCTAAAAATAAGATGTAATCTGTGGTCACAAAAATAAAGAGCAAATATTTATACAAAACATGATTATAGAAGAAACAAAACTGTACAGCCTGTACAGGGTGGAGGGGGGGGGGGGGGGGTGAGAAACAAGGCTGATTTTTCCCTGGCCTCTATACATATGTTACAACGTGCGTTATACTCACAGAGGAGGTGGGTGGCTGACATCACTGGTCCCTGCTTGTCCCTCGCCATTTTCCGACTTACGTTTACGGATAGACGCCATTTTGATTTTATCCATGGCTGAAACAAGCAAGTCGCTGTTTTCACTCTCAAACATTTGAGTGTTATTCGCAAAAACAAAAAAAATCACAACTCAGGTATTTGAGTTGTCAAAGCACTAACTTTTTTTCTGTCACATCCAAAGATGAAGTGAAATTGGTAAAACAAACTATAGTTTATGGAAACAGATCTGTGCAAATTAGGCAAAAAAATGTCCATGTAAAATCTTATACAATCGATAAGATGGTTGAGAAACGACATGTGATGTCATGCGAATGCATAGATACACAGATCGAAACAGTTATCGTTCTTTTTTCTTTCTTTCGTTCTTTTTTTTTCTTTTTTTTAGCTACGTCTCAGTTATTCTGACAATTGCTTTAATTGCAGTGCAATTGAGCAATTTTCTTTACTCATAGAAGAGTGGCTTAATAATTGACCGATAAGGAGAGTGATGATTTTCAAGCAGTAATGGCAGTAATTGGTACTGTTTGATCTGACGCGATAGACTTGTATAGTCAACATATAGCTCAGAGAGATGCACTGGTTGCGATGAACTTCACGGTGTAATGTCTGTCTGTAATACTCTGTTCCTTTTCTGTGACAGACAAGAATAATGTTCAGGGCGGCCTTTTTCTATTAAACAGATACTTCCAAGGATTGGCTGTAAACAGTTTCTTCAAAGACACAACTTTTTATTCAAGCATATATTTTTATCTATTCATAAATGGAAATCTTATCAGGATATCCCTTTATGCCATTGTTTTAGAAATTGGAAAGAGGGCAGGAAAAAGTCTTCAATCAGCATGATCTAGGGTAGTTTGGACGTGATAAAGAAAATATTCAGACCACCGAGTGTGTTAAAATAACGGCATAATCGAAAGGAATTTCTTTTCAGTAAAGTACAGGATAGACGTACCGGCACAGTGTCCCCAGAGCTAGGTTACTCAAGTCCTATTTGTGAATTATGTTGTCCCACCAGCGGAATTAGGGATGTCATGTACCAGGATTTTTATTCACAAATAACATCTAGTGGCAAGAATTCGCCAATTCTAATTTAGTAAGGTCGAATAAATTACTAATTTTTTTTTCTTTTATTTCACCAGACGTCTGTAAGCATAATAGAAAAGTGTTTTTTTTTTCATTTTACATTTTTTATTCCTGTTCAGATCAAACTTTAGGCGTGAATACTATATAGTAGTCTGCGGGCAGAGGGTGTGGGGGCGGGGTCATTAGGGGGGGTGGGCTCTAGCAGCCTCTTATTGGCATCAGCTGATGGGAGCAAATTTTGCATACACAACTGGCAAATGATGCAATATAGCCTCTCTGTCCTACTTCGGTGCAATGGTAATAAGTCCCAATTATGGTGATTCTTATGAGATTTTTATGAAGTAAATCTATGTGGGAACAATCCTAAGTCCTTCTGAGTTTCGACAAATGTTTTAACGACACTGGTCCGACTTCAAACTGTCAAATATGGAGCCAACATGGCACACCGATGAGTTTAATTAGAAAACTATTGCTTAATTTATTAGCGAAAAAAAAAACATTACTATTACAAAATATTCGTGAATTGTGGCTTAATAGGAGGAAACATGACGCGCCACAACAGTCGGTTTTCTATTAATAGAACTGCCATTTCTTCTGCAAATTTCAAACATGGTTTCCATTTCAAATAAGCATTGGTCAAGTTTTGTAAGTTTTTGTCCGTCTAAAATGGCAGAACTTATGTCGTATGTCAAGAAAGAAATTAAATAAAGCATGAGGTCAATATAAATGTCACTCTCAGTTACAATAAAGTAAACTTTTACTTTTTTTCAATTGTTTTGATGATCATGAACTTGAATTTTGTGGCTTCTTGAGTTTTAGTTTCAAATATCAGCTGCTTCAACGATCGGCAACAAAAAGGTATCATTCCCCGGAGATTTAGCTGTCACTGTTAATTCTATATGTCTCTTGTTTTCTTCTGTAGAAAGCAAATGTCCTCAACAACGCTGACGAGAGGAATGTACGTTTTATAATACTGCCGTTGAAATGTTAAAAATTGGTCTGCTTGGGCAGAAAATATCTTTGCGAGTGAACTGAATATATCAGACAAATAATCAACAATTCAGGCACTCAAAACACTCTTTTAAGACCAATTTATTTCATTTCTTTTGTGCAAATAATTGACCGATATTATAAAATTTGATATTCAAACCCTAAATGGAAAAAAATGAAGCATACAGTTTAACGGGAAAAAAAATCACATATGAAACAGTTAAAAAACTAACTTTTAAATTCCAGGACATCTTATAAATTAAGTGTGTGATGAAAAACCATTTTGCAGACAATAACAGGTTTTTTTGGTTGCGTTAAGTCTAAGATAGAAACAGTCCAGACACCGATAGGAACACTCTTCGATGTAATGTGATTGAATTTCTGGGTTTAAAATTGTCTAGTCCTCCATAATGGAAAGCACCTAAAACGTTACTTTTGAAAAAGGGGTCTTATATTGGGGATGGTTCTGTCCAGGGTTCTATTCCGTGTCCCTTTAGTTTGAGATGAAGGATCGTGATAATTTTCACTTCTTTACCCTGTATTGTTCACTTTTCTCCCATTTTATACATTTTCTTACTTCATTTGCTTTCCAGCATCTTTATTCAAAAACTTCAAACTCATACTCAAACCGAATTTTAAAAATTACGAGTTTCAAACTTACTTGTGGATTTACTTCATGTAAGAATTTACAGCTTTTCATCGTGGAAAGTCCGCAAGAGTCAGACCTTTTCTATGGACGGCGGGAAACATGTTTGTGTGTGTGACAAAATGAGTGAAACAAAGTCATAGGACATGTTAGGTTACCAACAATATGGACTTATTTAAGTTCACTTAATTTTATCTAACATTTATCGGTTATAATAACAGTTATCTAATATAAAAGGACACTTAAAAAGACTTACCTCAATTTATTTTCACTTTCTAAATTATCCAATAGTGTAAGACTTCGGATTTCCCCCCGAAGAAGACCCAACTGTCTGCTATTCTGCACATATTTTTACAGGGCACACCAGAAAATTATCTCCGAAAAAATTCAAGACCTAAAAACAAAAGAGGGTGCTTTTGTTGACAGCCGGGTACTAGAAGTAGAGACAAAGGGCGGCGACCATATTGCACTGTCCTTTCTCATATGACACCAATTTGTCACTTGTCCAAAGCAATATCTACAAAATTTGGCTTGATAACGGTTGCTATGGTAACAGCTTTGAAATTGTGTACAACCTGATTTGATGATTCTCGGCGAAGAACTTTCAGAAATAAACATGCTCAGTTTTGAAGTGCAGCAAATTTACATAATGTATTTATTTTTCATTTTTACTGCAGATTAATTTACTGAAGATCTGAAGGCTTTAAAAGCGGATGTGCCCTGCCCCCCTGTGCATGAACCAATCAACACTCAGGACATTCCGCTGTCCATTGTATCACGATAAAAAAAAAACAGATTTTGTAAAATGCTTCTTGTTTGATTTTTGGGCAATTAAAATTAGAATCTATGCATTTTAAATTTTGGAAAACGAAATGGTGTCTTTGAAGAAGCAATCTGGCTTTACAGATCCTTATATTTAGTTACACAACTGGGACATTTAGCCGAGCGATATCTTTGAACATTTTTTCCTATTTTATTTTTTTCTCGGTGTCTCTAGTTGTAATTACTGTAATTTTGTTGGTGTAAATTCCGTAATGTCTTCTCGACCCAGGGGAGGGGGGGGGGGGGAGGGGCAGTTACAATTAGCACGATTCGTACATTATAAGCATTGTAAAGAAGACCATCAGGAAAAAGTGAAAATGTTGAAAGCAAAAAACAAAACAAAAACTATTTGCCTACACACTGAAAGAAAATAGGTTAGGGGAGGGGGGTGGAGGTATTGCCTCTTACACGAATAGAGGGTGGACTATTTAACAGCACATAAAATGGAAGTGGAGGGAGGGGCCATGGAGGATGATTTCCGGGGTACTGGTCAGATTGGATGGAATCAGATGGAATCACGTCCTTAGGTCAAAAGTGCACATTGATCGAATTTATAGGCACATTTTGATGCGAACCGATATATGTAGTCGGAAACCAAAGCTTCGAATAGTTGGCTTAGGCCTCAATTAACCTGTGCCGAACGCAGGGCGTTAAACCTGATAACAAGGTTGATAAAATGTCTTTAAAACATTTGCAGTGCAAGCATGCATCAGCAAGAAACACCTGTTTCCGAACTGTGAATTGGTAGGTGGTGTGTGTGTGTGTGTGTGTGTGTGTGTGTGCAGGTGGATGCGGTGGAACTAGCCTAGTTGACCTCCTTCGGGGGCGAGGCATAGACTGTTATTCTTCTCTATATGTTTTTTTAAACAGGAAATGTCATTTTTGCAACCCAGTTGGTTTATTTGGAAAAACCCGGAATCGACTATATACAAAGCGATATACTTAGTTGTATATTAAGTTCTTCTCAATGGCACAGTTCATGTGAGTGTAACGGAATGGTTAGTCTGTTAAAATCACGATGTGACTGCTGTAACATATGTTCACATGTCTGCTATCAAGCCACACCCATAGAGCTAACACATACCCCTCCTTGCCTCCCCCCCACCCCGCGACCCCCCGACCCACCATCACCACCTACCGCCACCCCAACAATCGGAGAATGTACAGCATGTTAACAGCGCCACCTGGTAGTGTGAGCGGCGGCAGATGCCTAATGGCTTCGGTGCACCTTGGCATGCCATTACATTGTATCAGAGGATGTGAACTGCAGAAGCATCGGCATCAACAGACAATAAAATGCTGCGTAATTAGCCCATGAAGACAAACGAAAAGCAGGAAGCTAGCGGGTTGAAGTAGTTCGAGAAGTCAGTGACAAAAGTGTGAGATATAACACATTGGGGACCAATAATAATGAAATTACCACAGTAGCAATTAATCCAGTTTCAGTTTTAATTATTAGGGAATAGGGTTAGCATAACCGAACAGCTTTGAGGCCAGCCGTGGTGAAATTGCCAATTGCGAATTTCGTTAAAAAAGGGGTAATTTTCATTCAGTACTCCGCGTTTCCCAACAAAATCGGGGTCATTTCGGAGCTGTATTCTGCGTTTGATTAAAAAGGTGGGTATTATTTCAAACTTAGCACACCTCGTTTGGGGTTCATTTTAAAAAGTCCTGAGAAAGCATGGTAACTGGTTGGTACTTGGGTGACCCCCCTCCCCCTCCCCCTCCTCCTGGTAAATGACGCCATAAACAATTAATTTTAGTCTTAAAATATTTCTTGTGTCCAAAAGCTATTGGTGTAACCTTTTGGTTTTAAATGTCAATTATATGTCGTTTTCTGCCATTAACATGTCATTTACACATGGTCCACTTTTTATTTAGTTGCCAGTTGTCCAACTGCGAGTTGTCCAGTTGCGAGTTGTCCAATTGCGAGTTGTCAGTTGCGAGTTGTTTAGTTGCGAGTTGTCGTGGATTCCAATACACCACAACCTCATCTAGCATTCAATCCCATTTGCACCAGTTCTCTGGGTGCTGCAGCACCTGCATACGTTATTTTATGGTTTTTGTTTTTTAATTTAATCACTCACACTTTTATCAATGGAAATTTCAACAGCGAACCGAGGAAAACAACCTTTTCCTTTTTGACCAGTCAAGCAGAGCATATTAGATGGAATAATGATTTTCGAATAAATGTCGTAGCTATCAGTATCAGGTATCTGTATGAAAGTACACAAAAAGTGTGCCCTTGGTAGTCGCGGCACTGTCGAAACGTAGGCATTCTGGGTAGGGATTGAATTTTTTTCTTAGACTGGCAGCAACCTCGGTGTAACAAACGCGATCAAATATATAAAAAAAATTATATGTGACAACAATGCAACACTGAAATGGATCAATGCGTGAGCTTTCTGTCATATTCAACCGGACTCGCAGACTCTCATTGCTTTGGTTTTCTTCGATAAAAGTCCCCAGATTCCATTAGTATTTTGTATACTTTCTCGCAGATATCACCAAAAGACTATGTTGAAGTTTCTCTATTAGAAATTTTTAAAATGAATTAATCAATTTGGTGACTAACAAATGAACGTATCTTTTCAGTGTAAACTTTCTGTTGTCCTTCATTTTGATGTTATTCCAGCGCAAAATTAAAACACACACACACACACTCGCGCGCACAAAAAACACACGTTCACACACACAACAGAAAAGATAGCTTGTTTTCTTTTAGCAAGAATCCGTTCTATGTTCAAAGCGGCATAGATTCTATACCCAGCGTCAGCTGAACTGTAAATGTAAGTGATAAAGCATGGCTACATAATGTTTCACCGATTTTGCGCGGACGAGGTTTCATTTGAGAGAAAGTATTAGATAAGCCATGATTCATCTGTGAAAGGTTGCACAAGGAAATGTTATTTTTCATACTTTGATTATCATTTTTGGAGGACATAGATTTTAGCAAGGTATGATAGCCAGTGTCGCTTGAAAATGTCTTGCCTGCGAGGGGATCTCCTATTCCTCTCGAGTTTTTGGGTCGGGGGAGGGAGGAGGGAGTTATCTCTCACAGGAATACCAGAATAGCACGACATTTGCAAAAACGATTTAGTACCAGTTGTATGGCTGGCTTCCGGTAAAAAAGTCTACCCCCGCTGGTCCACAGAATTCCATACATCTATACGATATGAGTACTGTGATTTAGAAAAATGAAAGTGCTAAATCAAAGTGGGGTTCTTTACTTGGGAACATTATAAATTTGGTTTCCTTTTGCAAGTAATAAATAGTAATTAAGTGAAGAAATATATTTAATTTTAATATATGATTACCAGAATATCCATAATTTCACTTAAACAGATATGACATATACTCATCAGAACATTTTCCACAAACCGATGAGGCAACGCCAGCCTCTCTCTCGGTATAAAGTGTCACTATTCACCTATAAACATAACAGACAGCAGATTAAGACAGCAGATTTTAACAAATAAAGATGAAATATACACATCAATGTATAATAGCTTCAGAGAAAATTCGGAGAATATTGAAAATTTAATAAGGAATCTGGAAAAGTCTCTTGAAATTGCAGGAAAACTTTTCACAAATAGATTTTACCTGTAAAGGGTTTCTTAAAAGACAACTTTCTTAGAAGATAGCTTAAAACTTTCCTCGTCAAGCTGAAAATTTTTCCCTTTCAAAACCCATGCAAAGGCCATCAGAAACCCGTCTTTGCCAAATAAATCTTCCCATAAATTCGTCAACATAAATTATTTTGCACACCATTTTTTTTTATTGCTTCAGCATCTGTAAAACATGGGACTATCAAATTAAATAAATTCAACAAAAACACACGGAAATCACAAAATGAAATACATCAAACAAAAAGGCACTTCGCTTTTTAAATTTGTGAGAAAATATACTAAATATGACACTGATTTAATAACACAATGCTTTTGTTTACTGATGTAAGTGATCCCAGTTTTGACATACCACGTTTAGAGGATGACATTTACAAGGGTGTCTGGTTTCGTTAAACAGGCAGCATTTGTGACACTCTTCGCGGAAAATGTCTTTGACTGCAAAATGTTCCTCTCTTTTTTAGACGTACCTAAAACCTTTCAAATATATTTTTTATAATTTTTCTCTATCAGTTAAACTTCAGTTAACGAAAAAAATCCGGGACTTTTTGTGACAGGAAATTCACCAATGAAAAGACATAACATGGAGAGATTCCGAGTCGTAAAGAGGTCATGTAAACATTCCAATACCGAACCAACGTTGATTTGACGTTGTAACGACGACCTGCAACAGTGCATCCAGTTGAAATTCGGTTTAGATCCCACGACCATAGATCAATGCCTAATCAACGTCTTTGACACAACGTTGAATAGGCGTTGAAAAAAACAAAACCCTACTTTCTCCAACTGATAATTAACGTCTGTAGTGCAACGTTGAATAGGTGTCGGAAAATTGGCGTTGCATAGCCGTCCAATTATCTATGTTGAAAAGACACCAGAGTCATAACGAAAACAAGAATCTCAGCACGCTATTGCTCAACGGAAATGGAAAATAGACAAATATGAGGAATCAGAATTTCAGATGCGCAGTAGTCCAGACGTATATACAACGTCGCTCTTCCGACGCCTATGTAACGTTGTAAAGACGTTGCAGTCTTTGCTTTAATAAGACGTCGAATAATCGACGTCTATCAATAGTAGACTTTGTTATGACTTCAATAACCAATCAAAATCCGACTTTGACATGGCGTCGGGTACGCCGTCTATCCAAAGTTGTTCCGACTTCGCAATGTTTACTGTGGAGGCAGGTCGAGAGGGGATGATTAGCTTCTGGGGTCCGTTAAACAGCTATTTTGTGTAGCAATAAACACTCAAAAATTTGACAGCTCATTGTGACAGCAGCCTCCCACTACTGTCACAGAACAATAAAACATGCAACTTGACCAGTGAACAGAAGGTGTTTGAAAGAAAACCTGATAAAAAACCATGCCACCTTAGACACTAAAAAAGCAATTCAAAAATATGAATGTTGACAATGATTGAGTAATGGAATTCTTTTATTCACATGTTGTGCCAAGCTGGTGGTGATTTTAATGCATGGCCGCGAACGCAATTACACGAGTATAACTCATGGGGTGATGAGTTGTTTGGAATAACACTGTATGTGATAAAATGCAACCATTAGTAAATTAGTAAAAACAATACTTTAAAAATAGCTCAATTTTAATTACACGAATGGAATTAAGGCTTACTATGTTGTTTAGAATATTATTCTTTTTAAGCTTTTTCTGCGCAATTTCAGCAAAAACAGGTAAGTGCTTGAAATCTGAAAGTTCAATCCCAAATTTCCTTTGTTTTCAAGCTAAGGCTTTATATTTTTATCAGCGTTTATTTACGTGTATTTGTTATGCTTTTAATCTGAAATACAGTGGCGATTTCATACAGAATGTATAAGTGAGAAATATTTGATCATATTATGAAATTTGTAACAGCAAAATAGAATAAAATCACTTTTTAAAGTTCAAATTTATATATTATAATTAGGAAAATTATGATCGTGGTCTTTTATGCCTTTTAAGATTTAAATTAAACTTAACTCTCAGTCATTTTTCAGTTGGGAATATCCGCTTCTAAAAAGTATGAATGTGTGGGCATTAGGGGAGGGGGGTAATTTTGAGGCCCCAGAAGGTCCGTGTGGAGTGTCTGTGTCGTAAGAACGGGGTGATTTTCGTTAAGTACTCCGCATTTCTCACAAAAAGGAGTTTATTTAGGAATTTCATTCCGCGTTTGGTTAAAGGAGGGGTGGGAGGGGGGTTGTGGTTGGTTAAAAATGTTGTACGTATAGATATGAATTTGTGGCTCATGTCATTCCCATAGTACCCCTGCCTGCGCTTCCCAGAACAGCAGAAACTGACAGCCAGAATTAATAGCTTTCAGATCGGAAATAATACAACCCTACCGCCCCCCCGAAAGTAATACTAATCTTCGTCATTTTAAGGAGAAAGACAAAACAAGCAGAAATCCTGCTTATTTAAGTCCGCGGTGGACCACATCAGTCCCATGTACTGAAATGTCCTGAAAATCATGCATTAGAATAATATGAACCATTACTAAATATGGATTATCTTTGTTTATTTTTGAAAGACGACATCCGATGTTTTGTGTGCAGCAGCTACATGGAGCAATGTCGTCATTACGTGGAGACACACAAGGGCTACGCTCATAGAGGGCGCTGTCACTCAAAATGTTTCGTTCGTCTCGGCGAAGATGGTGGTAAGCCCTTTCATAAATTCCCATAAAATCCATCATTGAAATAAAAAAAAAGCAGCAACAACGAACAAACAGACAGGCAATCCCAACCACCGATCAGTAAATATATAAATAGTAAAAAGACACGTTGTAAAAATTTCAATAAATGCGACAAGTTAAACCATTAGTAAGTTTAATTTTTAATGCATTTTAGTTGAAATTAACACATACAATGGGTGCCAATTACAGCTTGCATAGTGTCAGCCACTGAACTCTCATGAAAACTGTTTGGTTCTCGTGGTTTATTATATTTTACGAAAAGTGTTCACTGAGTGACCTAAAGAACATTTCACAAGTCACAGGTGACAACAGCGCTCTACTTGGCGACCTTTTCCTGTAGTAATGACGTGAACAGATTCTCACACACAGCAAGGCAAAATAGGTCTCCACAGTGCAATTGAAAAGGCATAATATCGTTCGTTCAATTCAATGTTGTCCACATACTGGTCCAAGTCACACACACACACTGCCAATTGCAATTACTGCCGTGGTCACAGCAGTGAGAAGTCGCCGAGCAGCATTGCTGGTGTCAAGCTGTTACCATGGTGTTATCATGCTGTTACCACGCTGCGGTGTCAAGGCTGTGTGCGAAGCTTTCTGTAGAAATGACTCTCATTTTTACTGGCATTTTTGTGATGATTTATTTGAGTTATTTTATCTATCTGAGTAATATAAAAGAGTAAGCAAACAAACCCCGGAAAAGTCTAGTTTGGCCATTCCAATTATAAGTATTAACAACCATGAAATAAGACCAAAATTCTCTTTTTTTCGTCTTCTTCTTATTATTTTTTTTTTGTGTATTAAGAGAAATTTAGAAAATCTTATCTTTTAAATGTACATAAAATTATTGATATATATATATATATATATATATATATATATATATATATATATATATATATATATATATATATATATATATATATATGTGTGTGTGTGTGTGTGTGTTTGTGTGTGTGTGTTTGTGTCTGTGTGTGCAATCACATGTGTATGTGTAATTGCCTTGTGGCTATCCAAATGTTATGCACGCAATAGATAGGAGTTCCGAGAATTTGGCATGCGTTCTTAATGGTAGGACCCTTGGTATTTTGCAGCTATTTATCGTGGCTGTTTCGATGGTTTCCGGGAAGTTCCGTACTTGACTGCTGAATACGAGGGGTGCAGGAATCAGACGTGGAATGGACAAAGTCTTCCTTGGTGTTTCTGCTCTACAGATTTATGCAATAAAGTAAGTCCTTCATCCCCCAAAACCCCAGTAGGATAAGACCTTATATCCGCCAATAGGATAAGAGCTTCTGTCTCCCAAAATGTCCGCCATTTTGGGGTAAGCCATTCTGTACCCCAATAGGGTAAACCTTTCTGTTCTCCTGTACTCAGTACACCAAGTACACCAAGCGATCCTGGTGATGTCTGTCACGTTTACCTGGATGTTTATCCCAAAACAGGTTGCTATAAAAGACTTGAAGAAACTGAAGGATAGCTCTGTCTCTGATGAGGAATCCAATCAAGTGATAAGAGACGATCGGGCAGATAAACGACAGCTCAACAAGGATCGATACGGTACAAATCAAAGCTTTTTATTGGTTACAACAGGGTTGTGGTACTTGCGATTCAAAAACGTCCTGTCCCCTTTGAGAAGATTATTCTGGAAATAACACTGGTATAATTCTAACCACAATCAATCCCTGGCAAATTAGACCCGGCCCTTCACCCAAGTATATTTCCCGGCCCGGTGTAACAGTATATCTTGCCCCTGTACAGTTTACCCCCGGGGGTGGGGGGGGGGAGATAGACTAGGCTATCTCCACCAGCCCGATAGGGGAAGTTAGACTAGGCTATCTCCCCTCCCCCACCTGGTATTTTTTGCCCCCCATTGTTATCACTCTCTAAAAGGAAGATAAAGTTGAACATACAAGAAAACGCTTCTTGGATAATGTGGATGTTTTTATGATAACCATAGCGATCAGGAGTATCCATCCGGGCTCCCTAAAAATACTAAAAAGGCTATTAAGTGAAAAACAAAGAACTCTCTGATCAAGGATGTCTTTTTTAATATTTTTGTTTGAATTATGTTGAATTTAGTCAATAAACTAGTTCAAGATAGTTTTATACAGTTTAATTGCGTCCATTTATTTACGTGAACAAAAAATTATTAAAATACATCTGCGCGCAGAAAAGTTAGTGGTGCTGGGGGCAAATATATACTGGCTGGATCGGCCGGGGTGGGGGGTATAAGATATCCCGTTACGCGGGACCAATGTTGTTGAAAGATTGCACGTTTCTTACCTAAAACCGAAACGACCGTTCGGTTTTAACCAAAGGCGAATCGCTGAATTAAGAACACAGAGACAACAAAAAAGACAAAACAAACAAAAATCGAAAAGAGAGTTGCAGATTTAATTTTAAAAGGGAGGATTTTTCGCGTCACTAATCCCCTCCCAGGCCTTGTATCGGAGTCATTTTATCTTGTCGTTGTGCAGACTTCTAACATTGCTTTGAGATGACAATGCATTACGGTTTCCGGATGTAATGTCGCTGGAAGCACTACTGTCAGATGGAATGACAGCGGGTTCTGACGGGAGTGCGGTCGATGGGGGTGCTGCCAGCTTTACATTTGCACATTTACACTAATTGAACTGCCAACGAGGCAGCCTAACCATAAAGATGATTGAATAACATAAAAAACGCGCTGATACAATTATATATATTATATATATATTATATTTATTAGAATATTATATATATGTTACGGGTACGGGTAAGTCTAATTTTAGGCCAAGTGTACTTGCCCTGACTGAGCTAGGGTAAGTATACGTAGCCTAAAAATTTTCAGGCAAGTATACGTACTCTGATTTTTACCATGCAAAAGATACCCTGAAATGAACGTACAATGGAACTGCTATCTTTTCAAAGACTCTGCTGGGAGTAAGTTACCCTGAATTTTTCAGGGTAAGCATACTTGCCCTGGGACGATATTAGATTGACCCTGTACCATATGCCTCCCACAAAAAATGGTAATACTAGTGAAATCACACAAAGTGTTACTAGACCCAAAGGCTGTTGCAAAGCAATGGCAATAGACAAATTGTCATTAAACCAAATGTCTTTTACCACCAACCAAACACCCTCTTGGCAATTAAGCATTGTGTTTTGAACGCATTTTAAATTTTAAGTAAAACTCAAATTTCTGGCACCTTTGAATGAAAATGAACTTTCAGATACATGTGTGGCTTATTTTAACAATAGCTGAGTTATATTTGGGCCCAATCTTTATCAGTCCAAATTGTGATAAATACTGTTGTGTGCAGCACACATGGAACTGCACTCAAACTCATTACTGTGACATGGAAATAGAAAATTTCACATGACAGTGTTTGCTTGAGGGGGTGCCAAATGGGCTGATGTTGGAAGTGATATCGTGTGGTTAGTTAATTATTGCTCTAATTCATAACAACCAGTGGGATAACTCTATGGTATATTTGCTCCAGAGCCGCACGCCAAAGAAGGCGGTCGTCATGGAGATAAAGGATTTGAAATTGTTGACGTTCAATATGGCGGATATGACGACAAAGCCTACAACCCAGTCAGTGACTACACCTCGTTGTATTTCAATGGACCAGGTGAGAGACAGAATACGGAGGCCCAGTCGTACCAACCAGAAAAAAAATCACCATTGTACTTACATATACAAAGTAAAACAAAGTTCTTTGTCACATTAACTAGGCTTTACTTATTTATATAAGCAATTTTAATATCGTTCTTTATTTACCAAATTTGATATTTTTTTTTCAATTTTAAGATTTTTTATGATACGCATTAATTATATTTCGCATTTTTCAGGTCAATCCCACTGTTGCCATTTAACCAATAGAAAAAGAAAGTCTTTTTTTTTTTTTGTTTCTGTCCAATTCGACTATTGTTTTCAGATGTTGCCATGCCAGAGCACTGTATGTCTGCGATTTCAGGTTACGACGCATATTACGATTATTATCAAGTTGATGACGCACCTGCCTATGACGTCAGCCATGTGGGAGAGAATGGCGGGCTGATTTACGGCCGCGATTTCCCCGCCCAACCCGCGTCTGGCCGTGCACACGTGGAAAGGTCCAATCACGTGAACGTATTCTCCTCACCAGATGTGTTTAAAAGCACGGGACTCGCGAACGACCACAATAAGCAATCCGATTCAGGCAAGTGTGGTAATTTCTAAATTTTATAGTCTTTCAATCTCTATGTGTTAACTAACATTTCATTAATTTACACAATATATTTTTTTAATTTGAAACGGAACGGTTATAAAATGGTGTGGGACCAACGGGATATTGTAACTTTCCGTCTTTATTTTATGTCTTTATTTTATGTCTTTATTTTATGTAATGGCGCGCATATAAAAATTCTGTTGAAATAGCGAATAGGACATTTACTGTTATATTTCCAAAGTTTCACGAAAACTAAGTAAGGATGCTGAATAAAAATCTCCATTTTTTGTGTGTCTTCATTTCAGGCGTGAAAGAATCTTCACGTGTTTCACAGGACAAACCGGAAGTGGAAAATGCTTATCAAAACAAACAAAACCGTCCAAACTATGGCACGGAAAGAAACAAACCGCTATCTCAGTCGCAACACAACACCGTAAATACAGATTCGAATGACTCATATCGAACACAAAATGCCCACAAGACTAATGAGCAATTCGATGACTCGAGTAATTTACCAATTCGTTATACTAATGACCGGCGCACCACGGACAAAAATATTCCTCCGCAGCGCCAGACAAGTAGTGCGCAAGCGTCTGGATCCAATCACGTACCATATCCTTATTATGACTATGAATACAAGGACCCTGCTTTAGCCTATAACGAGATAGACAAAAAAGTGAATGTAGATCAACACCAGAGCAACGAGGTTCCAGACCAGCCGGAAGATCCGTACTACTTTCCACCGCATTTAGGTGATACTTTTATTTCATGTGGTATCAATTTTCTTTATTTTTTTTCTTTTATTCATCCTGCCAATCAAAATAAACTTTCATAAGCAGATTTTATGACAATTCTGTTCGATGACTTTCAAATAGTTCTTTTAAAATTATAACCAGTCTTATGTTTGTTGATGTATCTGTTTGACAGCCGACCGTATAGAGTGTGCTCAGACAGGATTCTATCAAAATCCAGATGACTGCCGCACTTTTGTCGCGTGTATCCTTGATGCCTATGTGCGTCGACCATATATGCATCTCATGCGCTGTCCACAGGGTTTGGTTTGGGATAACACGGATAAAATATGTAACCAATATTCAAGCACCTGCAATGTCGGTGAGGAGATTTTTTTATTAATCTAATGCTGAACAGTGCAAAAAGTAATTGCAAAAATATAGCTTTAAGTTGATTACTGAATATATACTTATCTAACATAATGTTCAGTCTTGATTCGTATCTGTGCCGAGACCTCGGTAACAAGTGACATACTAGAAACGTCAGTGCTCCCTGTTATGGGTGTGCACTGGCCGAAGAGTGTGCCCTACTTGGCCCATACATTAGCATTACTTTTAGATATTTAAATCCAATATTTTAAATCTGTTCCAGTAGGTAAAATTTATGAAAAAGGGGTTGATTAAATGATCGTGTATGATGTCATTTTATTTTCAGCGGGGAAATTTGAAGATGATTCCCGTGACCGAGCTCATTCGCAATCACAGCCTTTGGCCGATACTAAAAAGACAAGTGGAGGACACATTATTTAACTGATTCGAGATTCACTAAGCTGTAACTTATTGATAACGGTCTGTTAGTAGTAAGAAAAATTTGTCAGTATTTTATCTATCGATAACAACCACCAGTAAGGGGCCAAACATATCATCGCATTTTGCTATTGATGGAAAGACTAACAGCAAATTCCAACATTGTGAAGTTTAATCAAACATTCAGTTAAACACATTTTACATAACAAATTTGTAAAGAATTAAAAAAAACACAGCCATTTTTGTTGAAAAAAATCTCGCGCGATCTTGGATGCTCGGCGATCCCTCTTTCCCCCCTCTCCCCAATCACCATTATTTCACTTATCAATCACTACAGTGCTACCTGTACGTTTGACTTCTGCGAATACGCTTTGGTAAAAGACGTAGAATTCTGTTTTCCTTTAGTTTAATCTGACACTCCACATTGCGTCACATGGTAGTGCGGTGCAAAGGCGTAGCTAGGTTTTTACAACTCGGGGGACTAAACTTTCGTAACGATAATTATACTATGGCCCTCCACTCTGAATAGTGAGGGGGCTGAGGGAGGTGGCTACGTTTATGGAATGACCTCTTTAATACCCCCCTGGTAGCATATGTGTTTTTATGTCGTGATTTGTCAGCAAGTGTACATCGAGTGAATATTGCGGCATTCCATTGCGGTATTCCATCATTTCATGGCAGTCGAAACAACGTTTACTTTTCCATATTGAAAGAAGCCGATTATCCGCTGTCCAATCAATGTTGCGCTTAAGTTGCAAATCAGGCTGTGGCAAGTTTTTTCGCATCAACCCACCCGCTCGTGTGGTTTTATCATGAGCATGCTTGTAAAAAAGCTCAGAAGAGGTGTATGTGGGAATTTTGGGACCAAACGTGGTTCGCGCGGAGGGTCAATTTCATTTGAAAATGAATAAATGTTATTCAGTACTCTGCGTCTCCCTAAAAAAGTGGATTGTTCAGAACTGTGGTCCGCGTCGAAGAAAAAAAGGTGCGGGGGGGGGGGGGGGGGATTGCACACGCACACGTCTCTGTCTAAGCGTCTGCCTAATTTTCGTTCTATGACTGGTGGAACTTGCGTTCTGAAGTCCGTTGTGGTTCCTTCTACAATAACTCATTTTGAAGTATTCAAAGGGGTGAAAAGGGGTGTTTTTTCACATTAAATTTGACGCTCTGCGAGGAGGGGGAGGGGTTGGGCTGGGAGGTGATAGATGAAATTTACAAGTGTCCGTGCTTTGTTAAAACGGAGTATTTTTCACACTTTTAGGGAGCGTTTCAAAAAGTCACGCATGGTAGCCAGTTTGTGTGTGAGAGCCTAGCTGGGATGATTAATCTTTTTCTATTGTCTCTGCAGATTGCCCTTTGCTGTGTGACTAAAAAAAAATGTAAAGCTAGCATGTAAGATTTATAAGACTATTGTAAAATAACACAGAATTAAACAGTTGTGTTACATTTTATTTTTTCACCATATAACAGGCAGTTAGAGATGTCATATATATATATATAAATAAAATATATATATATATATATATAATATATATATATATATATATATATATATATATATATATATATATATATATATATATATATATATATTATGGAGTATACGCTGAATTATATAATCTGCTTACTTTTAATTCACCATAAATATTTGATGTTGACTGATTAGCCTTTTGCTTTACGTTGTGTAACTGTTCAGGTAAATGTTTAGAATGTTGTAAGTGCGCATGTCCCAACATTATTCTAACAATATAATTTGTTGTGTATTGCCACTCACCAAAAATATCTCTGATGTAATAAAGTTCACTTATCTATAAACAGACACAGGGCGAAGATTCTTTGGAAAGATAGTCATATTTTATTTATGTGAACCACAATGGTACAACTATACATATATATATATATATATATATATATATATATATATATATATATATATATATATATATATATATATATATATATATATATATATCATGTATGTAAATTTAATTGCTTAAATGAAAAATAAAATACAAGAAAATGCAAACACTTTTTTTTCACTGAATTCCCAATAATCAAAATTTTAAGGATTTTATATCACTTTCATCTCATTTCTGATATTTCGAGTCGATATGACTGTTTTCCGGTAATAATCATGGTTTATTTCTATTACTCAATTTCAGCTTTTAAGTTGGTTAAATGAAAGCAGTTCCTTAACTAATGCCTCGAGTTACAGTCGAAAAATGCTGAACTGTACCGACATTTTAATACATTTAATCCTTCTACGTTGTTTTTTTGCGAGCTGTCGTGCTTGAGCGTTCGGATCTGAATGTAATGTATGACATTTGGTTCAACGACACTAAAAATATCAGTTGTTACATGATTCTATTTGGCTCCTCTTACCAATTTTCAACAAAATGTTTCGCGCAATTAATGTCGTCGCAATTAATGTTGCATAATTCTGCCACCAAATCAGGGCGAATATATCCACAATGGCTTATGCCCACACACCTAGCTAAACAGCATGACAGGGAAGTTAATTATATTAATGGAAGATGAGATAATATACAAAGAACTCCACCGAACAGCCACGAATGACTATCAAGAAGCCGCTAATATAGTTTCCACAGCCATCAAGGGTGATTTCCCGCATGCATTATTTGCGAATAACATGCCGCAATAGAGACCTTTCGCAAGAAGTAAAACATCGCAAATTTTACGTCTAAAATAAAGGTAGAAGCTTTTTCAAAAAGTGTCGTGCAAAAGGAAAATTTTGCTTTCAATACAAAAGCGTAAATGTTTACTTGTCTGTCTGTTTCTAAAATATTATTGTATTACATTCTTAATTAAAACATGAGCTAATATGAGTCGTTTATCCAGAATTTGAATATGAATCGAAGCTATGTTTTATTCAGTCTAAAGTAAGTAAATCTCTCCCAATTTACGAGGTATTTTATTTCATAATTTGGGGTTAAATTTTCCAATTAAAATGTGACAAAACATAGCTAACATGCACGCAAATGATTCTGGAACAATGCTAATGCGCAGTTGTAAAACCATATTATTCTAAACATATGTCTATTTCTGAATCATATTTTACAAATTAAAACATAAGAAAAAAGTTTCATTTGGACCATGGCATGGGAAATAAGTAAAATAGGAAATAAATGAGAAAGGTTTACTTCTTACGAAAGGTCTCTAATGTCTTTGTAATGGCTGTCAGTGGCAGCAAACAAGCTGCCTGATGTTTTCTGTAATCGCATTAGAAATTAAGCGAGTGGCCATGTGTTTAGGATTAAAGCTATAGAACCAATAATGTAAATAAATCGACAAAATAAAAGAATAGACAAAATCATAAAATCAGGACAAGAGAACTTGGCCAATATAACTCTCAAACATGGAAGTTCTCTTGCAAGGTACGTAAAGTTTGCGTTTTATATATTTATCTGCACAGAGTTGCAAGTTACACAATTTCTTTCTTTCTTTCTTGCTTTCTTACTTTTTCTTTCTTTTTCTTTCTTTCTTTCTTTCTTTCTTTCTCTACTTACATAATTGCTTAATTTCTTTCTTTCTAGCTTTCTTTCTTTCTTTTTCTTTCTTTCTTTCTTTCTTTATTACTTACATAATTGCTTAATTTCTTTCTTTCTTGCTTTCTTTCTTTCTTTTTCTTTCTTTCTTTCTTTCTTTCTTTCTTTCTTTCTTTCTTTCTTTCTTTCTTTCTTTCTTACATAATTGCTTAATTTCTTTCTTTCTAGCTTTCTTTCTTTCTTTTTCTTTCTTTCTTTCTTTCTTTCTTACTTACTTACATAATTGCTTAATTTCTTTCTTTCTTGCTTTCTTTCTTTCTTTTTCTTTTTTTCTTTCTTTCTTTCTTTCTTTCTTTCTTTCTTACATAATTGCTTAATTACTTTCTTTCTTGCTTTCTTTCTTTCTTTCTTTCTTACTTACATAATTGCTTGATTTCTTTCTTTCTTTCTTTTTCTTTCTTTCTTTCTTTCTTTCTTTCTTTCTTTCTTTCTTTCTTTCTTTCTTACTTACAAAATTGCTTAATTTCTTTCTTTCTTGCTTTCTTTCTTTCTTTCTTTCTTTCTTTCTTACTTACTTACATAATTGCTTAATTTCTTTCTTTCTTGCTTTCTTTTTTTCTTTTTCTTTCTTTCTTTCTTTCTTTCTTTCTTTCATTCTTTCTTTCTTTCTTACATAATTGCTTAATTTCTTTCTTTCTTGCTTTCTTTCTTTCTTTCTTTCTTACTTACATAATTGCTTGATTTCTTTCTTTCTTTATTTTTCTTTCTTTCTTTCTTTCTTTCTTTCTTACTTACATAATTGCTTAATTTCTTTCTTTCTTGCTTTCTTTCTTTCTTTCTTTCTTTCTTACTTACATAATTGCTTAATTTCTTTCTTTCTTTCTTTCTTTCTTTCTTTCTTTCTTTTTCTTTCTTTCTTTCTTTCTTTCTTTTTCTTTCTTTCTTTCTTTCTTTCTTTCTCTACTTACATAATTGCTTAATTTCTTTCTTTCTAGCTTTCTTTCTTTCTTTTTCTTTCTTTCTTTCTTTCTTTATTACTTACATAATTGCTTAATTTCTTTCTTTCTTGCTTTCTTTCTTTCTTTTTCTTTCTTTCTTTCTTTCTTTCTTTCTTTCTTTCTTTCTTTCTTTCTTTCTTACATAATTGCTTAATTTCTTTCTTTCTAGCTTTCTTTCTTTCTTTTTCTTTCTTTCTTTCTTTCTTTCTTACTTACTTACATAATTGCTTAATTTCTTTCTTTCTTGCTTTCTTTCTTTCTTTTTCTTTTTTTCTTTCTTTCTTTCTTTCTTTCTTTCTTTCTTACATAATTGCTTAATTACTTTCTTTCTTGCTTTCTTTCTTTCTTTCTTTCTTACTTACATAATTGCTTGATTTCTTTCTTTCTTTCTTTTTCTTTCTTTCTTTCTTTCTTTCTTTCTTTCTTTCTTTCTTTCTTACTTACAAAATTGCTTAATTTCTTTCTTTCTTGCTTTCTTTCTTTCTTTCTTTCTTTCTTTCTTACTTACTTACATAATTGCTTAATTTCTTTCTTTCTTGCTTTCTTTTTTTCTTTTTCTTTCTTTCTTTCTTTCTTTCTTTCTTTCATTCTTTCTTTCTTTCTTACATAATTGCTTAATTTCTTTCTTTCTTGCTTTCTTTCTTTCTTTCTTTCTTACTTACATAATTGCTTGATTTCTTTCTTTCTTTATTTTTCTTTCTTTCTTTCTTTCTTTCTTTCTTACTTACATAATTGCTTAATTTCTTTCTTTCTTGCTTTCTTTCTTTCTTTCTTTCTTTCTTACTTACATAATTGCTTAATTTCTTTCTTTCTTTCTTTCTTTCTTTCTTTCTTTTTCTTTCTTTCTTTCTTTCTTTCTTTCTTTCTTCTTTGCATCTTCTATCCATCAATGAATTAATCTCGTAATTATTACGTTTAGTTCGGGTTAGTTAAGTTTTTAGAGCATTTGTCTTGTAAGCCCAAGGTCCATGATTTTAATCCCTTTCAGCTAGCAGGCAGAGGAATGACTTTCTCTCAAGTTTCATCAGCCAAGCTTAATGCAAGCGTTTAGATCACTTATTACGGAATAACAAATTGGCGCCAATTTAGTTTTGTGGACATCTCTTGAAAAGATACAAGGGGTGCCCCTAAAACGGGACCCCAATTGTCACTGAACCTAACCAATCCGATTTCGTGGTTGGTTTTATTTAGTGGCACTGCGCAATAATTCCCATTTTTGCATTTATCATCACAGTAATCTGTTCTGTTGTTTAACTGAGATATTCTATAAACCATATGTCATCAAAAACTTCCAAAGGCGGGTTCATTAAATTTTTCGCACTGTGGTTTGATTTAAGAATGACAAAAAATATATGTACTTTCTGTGATATGTGTGTTAGATTTCGAGTGTTCTCTTGATACCCCACTTGGTCTTCCACACTTCAGTGATCAACTATGCTATGTTTCGTTGTCGGTTATCCATGGACGCAATGGGTTCCATATTTTATGGATAGGATTGCTAGCGGACAGAACGCACGACCATGTAATCTGGACTTTCGGCTGCTGACTGAATTAGGGCACTCGCTATCATGTTGAAAGATGGGTCGCTGTCGATGATTTTCAATGATCGAACCACATGGGCAACTAAAGCTCCGTTCATGTAGCGACGGGCTGTTAACGATCAAACGCCTTCTTCTGTTAAAGGAAATTCCAGTCTATGCCATTACGTTTGCACCAACCCAACGATCAACCTCCCGAAAGCAAGAATTTGCGTACCGTTAGATGTGTCTTCTCCCCACGCGTTGACATCAGTTAACACGATTACCACAAAATCGCAATTCATCACAAAAACACTGAATTCCATTGCCTCTGAGTCCAGTTTCAATGCTGTTATTTCCGTGGCAAATTGGCGTCAAAATGGTGCCTAATCCGGCCTTTCAGCCATTAAATTAAGCTCATACAGCAGACGCCACAATGTAGGACTGCTAATCGTCAGTCTAATGTAGTGATCCTTTCGGAATGTGGTCACTCTCTCCAGACAACCGTCCGTCAGCGACTAATCGTGGTCTTGCAAATACGACAGTCCAACGTAACGATCATGATGGAATATGGTCACTTCCCCCCAGACAGCAGTCCGTCAGAGACAAATTCAGTTTCACGAAGGAATTCGGTAAACTTTTGCACCTCGATTCTGCTGCTACCTAACGGAAGCACTATTTTTGTGTAATTGCTAAAGGTGAGAATGACGACATTTTTAGTAACAACTTGATAGAAGCGATTATGCTTTCAACAAAGTCTCGGTTGTTTCATGAAAACAAACAAAGCACCATGAAGAAAACAGCTCCTTGGTTTTTGGCTGTGAATGTCACAAATAAAATCTTCATCAAAATTTTAACACATTTTTCACTCGTAATAATAGTTTTCAGTAAATATGATTTCCAATTTAACAACTGTCTTTTCAAACGGACTTTAAACTTAACAAAACTTTTGGATATTTGTCAAGTCCAGATGTAGCTGCAATGTGTGATGTGTTGGAGTTTTATCCAATCACACCATAAGGGAACTGTGGAGAAGCAATTAGCCATTTTATCATTTCGTAAAAACGTTATACTTAATGTTCAAGTCGATCATTATGAATATATGAATACAGTGAGTATTTAAACACACACAGTGAAGGATCATTAACTAAGTAAATTCAGCCTAGCCGCATTTAAGTCAAAGTATGAAAAGATCCGAAATTAGTAGACCTAGGGCTTAGAATTAAGCCCCAAATATGCAACAAAGGAAACTATAGAGGGGAGGAGCGTTTAAGTCTACAGTTTATAGTTTTATCGAAAGTTTTGTTTCTTTTCTTGCAATTGGAGAGGGTAGGGGGTTCTTGACAGATAGAAGATGGATTGTAGTTTTTCAGCATGGATTTCCATGTAAATTTAGATGAATTAATTATATACTCATATTCGATATACAATCATGTATACATGCTATCAGAAATTATTACTAATACATTGATATTGCTCGGTAAAGCTGAGTTCGAAGTGCTGAATTTAACTTACACCATTCTTGGGAGATTTTATTCAAACAATGTTTATTATTTTAGTATTGCATTTAGCTCAATTAAGGTTATATGCTAAATGTAAGGCGCTGTTTAGCAAAAATATTAAATGTTCAAATTGTTAAAACATTTATTTTTTCTTTGGTTACGATATAGTTTAACTTACCATTCTGTGTTTCATAATTGTGCTATAATGTTCGCCTCTCGTTCTCTGTCCTAGAAAAAGGTTTTGTGACACAACAAAAATGGCTCTTTTACCGGGAAATTTTACTTCTGCTCTGTAAGAAAGAGCTGATTTAAGGACAACTTGGCCATTTTATGTGTCATTTCAAATCAAAAGCAAGGAAGCCATTTTCAACTTTGGCGAAATTAATTGGAATTATTGGGACAAACAGTTATCACAGCAACACACCTTTTCATCTGGATAGGTGGACAAAGAAAAAAGCTGGCAAAACGCCTCCTTCCCACCAAGATGGCCCAAGAAAATACAAAGCTCTTAATACCTGCTGTTTGGTCTTATCGAACCTTTCCTCTTTTCCTATAATGTTTTGCTTATCCTGTTGAGCTCGGAAAACCCTGCATTCAATGTACAATAATGTTCGTAAACAAGTACATCAGTAAGATAATATGTGATTAAGGAGCAGTCTTGAGTATAAAATGTCATGGTATAAAGTTGGGGTGTAAGGACTAGTGTTGGTGGTTGAGAATTATGATGTCAGAAAATTATGCAATTGAGATGGTACAAGGTGTCAATATGGAGTCTGTTATTACTGTATGTTTTTCTTTGTCTTTTATTTATTTTTCTTTTAAGAGAAAATACTTTTGCTGTGCAAAAATATTATTTTTATTGGCAAAATGGAAATTGGCGAAGTGGTCGTTGGCAAAACTACCTACACCCATTTTTTTTACATCGTCGGGTTCTAACCACTTTCTATATATACATATGCTCCCAATCAAGGTATTAATTGAATGTGTCAAACTTTTGTGGCTAAAACTCGATTACCGGAAATTAAAGGCAGCGGCGTGTAAGTACTCCCTTTGCCTTGTGGCACTCTGTTGCATGCTGATATTGAGGCTTAATTATTTCTCACATAATACATTTTAAAGGTTTCGAAGTTGCATTTTTTGTTGAGTATCTCAAAATGCGATTAGAGTGGTGGGAAATGCAGGGTAGGCGTAGATAAACATGGTAGGTGAGGGTTAACACGGGGAATGGAATGAAGGTAGGCAGAGGTTTGATCGCTGAAAGAACTTAATATTGCTGCTCCCTATGCTGCATGGCTATGTTTTGTAAGGAAAGTGTGGGAAAGGGTTGTTTGTATACACCAGAACCCCGGGATACGACCACACAGCAAGTAAGACCACGTTTCGTTATAACTAAATTTCATGTATTCATTTCTGTTATAACGGAGCCTCGCGGAACAAGACCAGCCCGCCAGTATGACTAAATATCACTTTTCACACTCCCAAACGCACTTTTAACTCCGCAAATTAGACCATTGTTTACTTGCAAACAGGACACATGCATGCATGCATGCACGCTGTTAAAACGTCGCAACCAAGCGCAATAATCAACGCTTTTGGTGCAACATTGAGTAGACGTCGGAAACTCGACGTTTGATAGATGTCTCACTTACGGCCAAAATACAACCAACTTGTGTTATCGTTCACCGGAAA
This sequence comes from Protula sp. h YS-2021, assembly GCA_949752745.1. Lineage (NCBI taxonomy): Eukaryota > Metazoa > Annelida > Polychaeta > Sabellida > Serpulidae > Protula > Protula sp. h YS-2021. Next base: position 23,791,409 of record OX457031.1, on the reverse strand, counting down.
TGGTAGCCATTACAGATCACATTGAAAGTAGGATAAAACGAGGACGCAAAATATGATAATTTTAAGAACAGGCATGTTTTTGGCTTCAGAAAGATATTCATGGAAATGGACTTCATATGAACCTTGAGAACGGATAACCCAAGTGTGACTAGTGCGGCGAGGTGACCATACGATGATTCTAGATTAATATCTAATGCTATATCTGGGCACACAGAGATGACAACATTGCTGAAAAGAATGACAGGGAAGTTAGAATAATGACATCAATGAAAGACAAAGTAATATGTGTGTTTGCTCGTGCCTTCTGGCAGGAAACACCCTTTAACAGCATAAATGACAATAAGCAACCCGCTATTTTAATCTCACCAACCAGTGGGAAGTGTCACTTCCTCTGTGCATTGTTATTAACATACTACTCCGGGTAGTCCACAGTGACCTTCTGCAAGCAGTCTAATATCTTTTCCAATTTTTCTTCAGGGAAGACTTCTGAAATGAAAAGTTATCTTTATTTTTGCAAAAAGTATTTTGCAATAAGTAAAAGTTATGTTCAATAAAACGAGTGTTTATTTGTCGAACTGTTTTCCCTACAAATTCTTCGACGTCGGAGATGCATATAAAATGCGTCGGCAATATCGGCAACATACGTCGGATATACGCATATTTTTTCCGTTTTGCTCATCGTTAATTAGTCGTTTATGCGCATATTTTCCGACGAAGTTTTTTATGCATATATTCGACGCATATCCGACGTATTACCAACCGTCGGCTATACGTCGGTTATACGTCGGTTATACGTTTATATTCCGATGCATTTCCGACGAACTTCCGATGATTTTTATACGTATAAAATGCGTATTTCCGAGGTTTTCCAACGCATTTCCGACCAAGTGACAATCGGAAAATATGCGTTTTTTTGACGTATAAAATGCGTATGCGCATTTGAAAAAAAAATAGTTTCTGACCTTAACTGACCCATTGAACCTTACCAACCATTCATAATTCACATATTCATACATACACCATAGCATATTAATATACAACATAGCATATTTATATATTGCAATTGAACACTAGTACTTACTCGGGTTTGAACCGGGGACCTCTTGCATCCTAGGCGCGGAACATACCTCTACTCCACGGCGGCTGCTGCCTCGTCAGTGTAATTAAGTGGTTTAACGTTTTTATTTCGTCCCAAAAAGTTAACTTCTTACATTTTAGTTGTTTTGTTACCGCTGGCGCTTTTAAATTTAGTTATTTGTATTGTCTTTTCCTCCTTTATGTTTGCTGAGGGATAGTTTATAAAGGCAAATGGTAGTTTTCGAGTATATTCATAATGCTCCACAATTGATTCTTCATAATGTCCCCTTCAAAACGTCAATCGATAAATTTCCGACGTCGAATAAGCATCGGAAAATATGCGTTTTATAGACATATGAAAAATACGTATAATACACGTTGGCAATATCGGCATCTTTTTTCCGATGTATTTCCGACGTCGTTTATACATAGGAAAATATGCGTTTTATAGACGTATGAAATAATACATATAATATACGATTGCAATATCGGCATCTTTTTTTCCGATGTATTTCCGACGTCGTTTATACATAGGAAAATATGCGTTTTATAGACGTATGAAATAATACGTATAATATACGATTGCAATATCGGCATCTTTTTTTCCGATGTATTTCCGACGTCGTTTATACATAGGAAAATATGCGTTTTATAGACGTTTAAAAAATACGTATAATACGCGTTGGCAATATCGGCATCTTTTTTCCGACGCATTTTCGATGCATATACGATGTTTCTGAAAATGCGTATATATTCCGCCGTATATCCAACGTATAAACGATGTTTCAAATCCGCTGCCAACGCTGCCGATGCAATTTAGAGATTAACGACGTCGTTTATGCGTCGGCAGTTTTGTAGGGTTGTTATTTCAGACATGAGCCAATAGGAGTCAATTATTCAAAACTTGAATATGAATAGGAGGGTAAACGGAACAGACCCCCCCCGGAACGGACCCCCCCCGGAACAGACCCCCCCTTTTTTGCAGTGTTAGGAACAGACCCCCCCCCCCCCATTTTTCATTATTATAATAATGTTTCAGTATCTCTGTGAAATTAAATTTTAAAAAATCAAATTATTTTGGGGATAACAGAGCAGCGAGCAGATATCCAGAATCACTTTCACTTTCTATTGAATACATCTCCGGCTCTTGGGTCGGGGTGTCGGTGTTTCGCTAATCTGCAGATTGAATCTCCGTTAATTGTTTTGACAGAGAGGTTTTGATTGCATTTGAGTTCTGTAATTGTGTTATTTGTGTGATCTCACAGTCATTAATTGTGCTATTGCTAATAGTTTTATCAAATTGCAATTGCAATGAAACAACATCAATACATCCTTTCATCCCTTTCATTATGATGAAAGGACATTGGCATTTGTTTTCATCGTGATTAAAAGGTGTTGCATTACTAATAAATAATAAGTGAAAATTGTAAAATACAGAAAAATATATATATGAAATAAAAAAAAAACATTTAAAAAAATATATCTCAGGACATAATATATATATATATATATATATATATATATATATATATATATATATATATATATATATATATATATATATATATATATATATTTATATATATATATGTAAATGGGGGGGGGGTCTGTTCCTGGGGGGGTCTGTTCCTACCAAAAAAGGGGGGGTCTGGTCCGGGGGGGTCTGGCCCGGGGGGGGGGTCTGTTCCTACATTCGAATAGGAGCTATGCTTTGATCAGTCGAAAGAAAATAAGTATATCCCAAATATATAGAGGTATTTTTATATCATAATTTAGAGCTAAACTTTCTAATTTAAATGTGACAAATATATTTAACACTTGTACAAGGGGGTATCCATACCAATTTTCGCTTATAGGAGTACAATTAACTGCGCCTTTAATTTTTATGAACACAGGTACTGATGCTGAACAGCAATGTGAATTAAGCGATCGATCATGTGTTTAGAATTAAAGCCATACAACCACGTAATAAAAAGAGAAATAGATAACTAAATGACATAATAAAGTAATAGGCGAAATCATAAAATCAGAATAAGAGAACTTGGACAATATAAATCTCGAACATGGAAGATCTCTTGCAGGGTACGTAAATGTTACGCTATATTTTTATTTGCACTTTAAATTACAGTTGTAAGTTAAATGATGGCTAAACCTTCCTTTCTTTTTGTCCTTTCTTTCACCATTCGCAGTTCACAATCTCTATTTCTTTCATGATATAATTTATTAGATTTGAGTGAGATAAGTATATAACTAAATATACCTTAATATGATCTGTTGCAAATTTCACTTCCGGTCTACTGACAATTTACATGAATTACGACACTTTTAAAAATTAATTGAATTGGCCTTGGAAGTATCATGGCGAGAAGAACACTGGGGGACACCGTAGGAAAAGGGTGTGTATTTATAAAGCACATATAGAAGGTCGCATTTGAGTATTTAAGCCAGAGTAAGAAAAGACTATTATACCTTTAGTGGACTTAAGGCTTAGAATTAATCCCCAGTATTTAAAGAAGGCAATAAAGTGGCGTTTTAGCTCAAAAGTTTAATTGAAGGAGTCACTACTTTTTGGAATGTGAAACTAAATGCGGAAGGGGGATTTTTTACAGGTAATGGGGTGCAGAGTTTAACATGGAATCCGGTGGAAGAGGGGCATTTAGTGTGATGTGTGTTGCTATGCAAAAAAAAATCCTAAGAAAGGGGGTAATTTTAAGGCCAGACGCGGTGTGCGCAGAGCGCCAAGATCATTAGAAAAGGGGGCAATTTTCATTTGCACTCCGCGCTTGGTTAAAAAAAGGGGGGGGGGTATGTCAAAATAAACACGGTGTGTTTAGGTATGATTTTAAAAAGGAATGGACACGCATGGTAACCAGCTGGTACGTGAGTGCCTACCCCCTTCCCCCGGGCATAAACATTCCATAGAATCACGTATAGAATCGCGTATTATCGTACCGCGATAATACCGCGATAATTAAATTAAGAAGATCAAATGGAAATGCTGGATTTTCTCTTCAGCTGGTCTTGCATTTTTTCTTATCAAAACAGGCAGATTTAATTTAATCAATGTGGATTTCAGTATTGCATTTAGCTCAGTTAAGATCATATGTTAAATGTAAGGCAGTGTTTCGCAGAAAATAATAATTTTTTCGAGCATAACAAAAACGCAAACATTTCATTTCATCGGCGTTCTTGGTTAGTTTAAATCTGAGATTCAAGATTGTTATGTAACGTCCGCTGTCGTTCTCTCTACCAGATAAAGCATTGACAAAGAGTTGTCTTAAAACAAAAGGGCTCTTGTTCCATGTTCCATTTACTATTGATAACTTTAAATATGATAACTATATTAGCAAATATTTGATCCAGGTAGCACTGCCAACTCAACTCCAGCAAGCTACGCCGAGGAGCTCCTGGGAGAGACCTATCGCTCAAAGATGCCCCAGTGGTTTGATTACGCCGCCGCGGTCTACCTCGCTGTATCTGGTAAAGTTTCGTTTTCTTCATGTATATCGTACCATACAATCGTATCACTGCGCAGTGAGCTGTCATCTCAGGTTCTGCTTTAATTAGTTGCAGCCTTCTCCCTACCTACAAAGTAATACCATAGAGTAATTCACTCCCAAGCTCCTGGTTGCAGCGGATTACGAGCTATATTATATTTATCTATATAGATTTTGTGATGTCATAAAAAGGACACCTCAGACTGAAGACGGCATAGACTACAGATCCCTCCAAAACTACTTAAATTAGAAAGACCGCTCCTAAAAACAATTTATTTGAAGATAGGATAATAAAACTAAAAAATAGAGCACTTAAGTTTTGCAATTCAACAATTCACTTATTTCTTTATCTGTTCAAACTTACGAGTCTTTAGTTCAGACTCAGGAAAATGCAGTTAATTGAACTCGAATAAAAGTTGGCTCAAGGATAATAAAACTGGAAAAAAATCACTCAAGTTTTGTATTTTAACAAGATCATTGTTTTTTTTAATTTAAATAGACTAAAACGTTCTTAATCCAGTCCAAAAATGGAGGGAGGTGGGAGCGGGGATGAAAACGGGTAGAGAATGTAATACAATAGACTAATAAGGCTGTAACAGGCTTTCAAGATTAAAAGATTGAATAAACTAAATAACCAGTTATATATATTTTCGATATTTTTCCCTTTGTAAATGGTGTTTAAGCATATACCTGCCAGACCAAAAATCCTGTCCTTTTTAGTTATTCCTGTCTTATAACTAAAACAGTCAGCATTTATTTCGGCAACTGTTTGAGATAAGAACGAGAACTCGGCCAAAAGTAATATTTTTAAAATTACTTTCTCATTTCGTGTAGAATTTAAAAAGATTTTCAGCCTGATTTTGCTTTAGTGTTCATTTACAGAAAATTTGTTTTTGTCCAGATTCCGGAACCTTTCAAAGAAAATTTTTTGTCAGTTCTTTGCAGAAAAAATAAAATAGCTTTGCTATAAAATGGCACCCCCGATCCTCATTAACAACAGTGCGTAAATGAAGCTGATAATTTCTATGAGCATTCAGTGCGTTTGAAATTATCAGGCAATTTTTTTGCATCCACGCGTCAGTGTTATAAAACCAACGCAAGCACTGTTGCATAAGTTTTCCCTTCGCGTAGAAAAGGCATTTTCAACGGTGTGCAAACCTTACGAAACTGTCAGGGAAAACGGGACAAGCATTTCACCATGCTCAGCGTATATGACCTATGCAAATAAATATGGAATGCCATTTTCACCTTTATTAGGAAATATAAATAAGCAATATATAAGGAAACACTAATCTTTGTTATAATTTGGGAACAATTTCATACAACAAATCAGTATTTTCTTACTTCAGAACTGAGCGATGTATGGAGATTTTTCATTTAGCCTTTACATAAACGGCAGATTAAACTTTGGTCTCAAATCAATTTTCTTCCATCGAATTACCAAAGAACTTCCGCATAAACGTCCAGAGAAATGTGTGAGAACTCGGGAATTTTAAACAGAATTTCACATGAATTTCACACGAAAAACTGTACGAGTATTTTCAGGTAATTTCTTAATTAAGGTGGAAGAAATGAGCCCCCTGGTGTTCCATATGGAACTAACAGCTTCGGCGTAACTTCAATTGTGTGTTTTCTTATTGTTTAATAGTAGAATTGTCAACAATATATACATATGGTTGCTTAGTTTCTAAAACTGTTATTAGTGTGAAATCCCGATACGGCTTTCCGAATCTACTGTATTACTTTTTCCACCAGATTCTAAGCCCACTCCCTCTCCCCCTCCTCTTTTTGGCTCCGTTTCAAATGTTTGAATCTATTCACCCGCAGCATCTTTTTTCAGATAAAAATTATATAAAAAGATTAAAAAAAAAACAAAACACCGAACTGTTTAGATTTTCCAAATTTAAGTGATTTTTCAATTGACCTTTAGGAGCATAATTGATTGTTTTTCAATTTAGCAGTTTATTTTTAGGAGATCTATTTTCTGGGCGGTATTTTGTTTTGTCTAAATGTTAACAATATAAACAGTTTTATACTTTTCCAAGTGTGTCACTTCGCTTGGAATAAGCCAAATGCCGCTCTAGTTATGCTATTGTTATGCTCATTGTAGATTAAAGTCCAGAAAATAGTATGTGATTAAATTTCCTGCTCCTCTAGAAATGTTGTCCATATATAAATCTGTATTTATTTTTGTTAGGAATATTTGCCATTTGTGTCAACGGAACGGTCTTACTGGCGCTTTTAAAGGGAGTTATTAAATGTGGAACATTTGAGATTTACCTTTTAAACCTGGCGGTGATTGATTCTCTGCTGGTGCTCGCATTTCCCTTAGTCATCATCTCGTCCTTTTATCACACGTGGATATTTGGTGAGGCAGGTGCGTTCTAGCATTTTTTTTATTCCCAGCTCCTACAGAATCAGGAGCTAAAGCGATCGTCGAAAAGATGTGCGTGTGTACACTTTTAAGTCGATGGTATCTCCGCCCAGATTTTTTATCTGAATGTCTTGAAATTTTAGTTAAAGGTACCGGGCAGTAGTACCTACCCCGCTATCACTTTTTTGGAGATTCGTAAAGAAAACTGGGAGAAATATCACTGAAAAAAAAAACATTTTCTAACTAAGATCTTAAATAACGCTGTGCATAAATTCTTGCCGTCTTAAAAAAATTGAATAACAAAAGTGGATGTTAACACCTACCTAGCTGTTATTCTTTTTGTGATTCACCAAAATTCATCCAATATTGACCAATAAATACATAAATAAGCAATTTTTAAAGTAAAACCGTAACTGACGCCAGGGAAATAGCCTTACTTGAAAGTCTGGTTAACGGTATCGGATATTAGTTCTACCTGGCTGCTACTTTTTTTGGTGATTCGTAAAAATTGGTGGAAATATTTGTGGAAAACCAATTTCTCAGTTAAGACCTTGAATAAAGGCAGTGATATAGTCTTACTGTCTTAAAAGTTTTACTAACGAGAGCGGACATTAGTACCTATCAGGTCGCTATTATTATTACTATTTTTATTATTATTATTATTATTATTATTATTATTATTCTGTGATTTGCCAAGAAATTACTAGAAAGTTTGGCGGAAAAAAACAATTTCTGATTCAAAATTTAACTTACGCGAGGTATATAGTCCCATTCTCTTGAAATTTTGAATGAAGGTAGCGAGCATTAGTAACTACTTGGCTGTTACTTTTTTCTGTGACTCGCCAAAATTCAATCGAAACATTGATGCTATTTAGATTAAGGGAGTGGACACTATTTTTTTTTGTTTTTTTTTTTTTGTTGTTTTTTTTTTCTTTTTTTTTTTCTGGTGATTCTTAAGAAACTGGCGGACATATCGGCGAGAAATGAAAATGTTTACCTAATGGATTATTAACTGGCGTCAGAGACATAGCCTTACGATCTTGATATTTTGGTTATAGATAGCCGTCATTTGTATTTACCAGGCTATCAGTTGTTTCGATTCGCCCAGAATTGGTGAAAATATTGCTGACAAGAATCTTAGGGATATAGTCACGGATATACTTCAAAATGATGCAGTGGTATGGTTTTACTGCCTTGGCATTTTTATTAAAGGCAATGGACTTAAGTGCCTAATCCTCTTTTGGCGATTTGCCAAACTTTGGATTAAATATTGGTAATAAACAATTTTTGTATTAAAATGTTGACTCATGCCAGAGATATAGCCTAAATGTGCAGAAATTTAACTGTTATAATTGTATGTCACAAATCCTGACATCAGTGTTCGCGAGCTGGGGCATTGTCAATGGACATCTTATTGTGCGTGTGTGTGTGTGTGTGTGTGTCTGTCTGTCTGTCTGTCTGTATGTATGTGTGTATGTATGTGTGTGTGTGTGTGTGTGTGCGCTGTTTCGGGAGGAGAATACTCACGCACCCAAGAATATTTGTGTCATATTCAAGCGTAACATGAAAAATGGAGGACAACACGCTATATTTTTTTAATGTGATCTCTAACACAAAGTGAGAAACGTTATAAATGCAGTTACTGGTGTGTATGTCCAATGTTTCAAAATCAATGTTATTTTTTAAAAACAAATAATATCGATTAATTTCAAGAGTGACAATATTAAGAGGGATATCCCAATTAATGTTTGAATACGCATGAAGCTTGTTGGTCGCACATTGATGCCATTGTGTGTTTTTGCGCCAGGATCTGACCTCTACGCGGCATGGTGTTTTTATTTCGGGCTTTGCTCCATCTGCACATTGGCTATTCTGGCCCTTAGTAGATATATTAAAATATGCACTAATGATTACAGTAAGTACCTTTCATTTTTTATTCAGAAATAACCCATTAACCCCTCATTCTTCTTCTTCTTCTTCTTCTTCTTCTTCTTCTCCTTCTTCATTTTATTCTTTTTTATTGATTTTCCTCCTCCTCTTCCTCCTCTTTCACGGCTCTCCTAACTGGTGGAGGGGGGGGGGGGGTAGGGAAACGGGGGAAGGTGCTCCCTTGTACAAACTGGTTACCATGCGTGCCCGTACCGAAATGCTGAGTGCTAAGTTTGAAAAAATAAAAATTACCCCCTTTTAAAACTCAACTGGCACTCCGCGCGGACCGCGTATGGCCACAAAATCACCCCCCCCTTTCTCCACGTCTCTTTTTTTAACACGCATGGTAACACATGTGATACCAAGTGACCAGGGTGGCTGACACTCCACGAAAACACCCGCACACGGTTTCCTCTTAAGAAAAATGAGTGGTGAGCTAATGCGAAATGTTTGCACCAGTACTTTGTGGATAGCACTTACTATTTATTTATTTTTTTTTTTTACAGACCATTATTTTACGCGGAGAAACGCAATGCTCAGTCAGGGCGCTGTCTACGCATACGCGCTCGTCTGGGCTCTGATGCCTGTGATGGGATGGGGCAAGTATGGCATGGAGCCTGCTGGAATTCACTCCTCAATCAAATGGTATACACCATTGATATACAGCGCATTGCTGGAATTTATCACCTCCGCTTCCCGGCCCACCCCTTGGCCCTCTCCACCACTATTCCTGAACCCGCATAGTCATGAGAAAATATCTTAAAATTACTGTTGGAAAAGTAGGGGTAGCCCTTTGATATCGGGCCCTTCAGCACTAAACTGCACGTCTCACTTACACCGCGATCGTGTATTGGATCGCTTAAAAGAACGAAATTAAATACGCAATTTTTTTAAAATGTATAACTATTCGAAGATATTCTTCTGTGCAAAATACAGCAATTAATCGTATATATCAGTTAAACGCAAATAGTCTTTGGCATATTTGCTACAACACTGTAACAGTTCGGTTTTTACCTGGACTGCCAGGGGGTGGGTGGGGGGGGGGGGGAGATGGAGCAATACCCGAACACTCGCGTAACGTCTAAAATACATCTATACTAGATCGGCAATATCGGCAACTTCGTCGGCCGATGTATCGGTTGCACATAGGATTAACTATGGCCCGACGCATAATAGATATAGCGGCTTCGTACATCGGATATACATCGGGCCGATATATCTTTAATACGTCGGGCCACCGTCGGAAATATCCCTACAAACTCTTCGACGTCGGATACCAACCGTCGGCTATACGTCGGTTATACGTTTATATTCCGATGCATTTCCGACGAACTTCCGATGATTTTTATACGTAAAAAATTGTTTCTAACCTTAACTGACCCATTGAACCTATCAACCATTCATAATTCACATATTCATACATACACCATAGCATATCGATATACAACATAGCATATCTATATATCGCAACTGAACACTAGTACTTACTCGGGTTTGAACCGGGGACCTCTTGCATTCTAGGCGCGGAACATACCTCTACTCCACGGCGGCTGGGGCTAGTTTATTGAGGTAAATGATAATTTTCAAGTATATTCATAATGCACCACTATTGATTCTTCATAATGTCCCCTACAAAACGTCAATCGATAAATTTCCGACGCCGAATAAGCATCGGAAAATATGCGTTTTATAGACGTATAAAAAATACGTATAATATACGATTGAAATATCGGCATCTTTTTTCCGATGTATTTCCGACGTCGTTTATACATAGGAAAATATACGTTTTATAGACGTTTAAAAAAATACGTATAATACGCGTTGGCAATATCGGCATCTTTTTTCCGACGCTGTGGAATATGTGGAGCACTCGTACACAACGCAATATATATATATATATATATATATATATATATATATATATATATATATATATATATATATATATAATATATATATATATATATATATATATATATATTTATATATATATATATATATAGTTTTCATTTCAAGTTATGCGTGAAATACACAAATTTAGAGATCCATTGGAAATGGGTATATTTCCAACGTTTCACCGACAAATATACATATATGTATAATATGCGTATATTTTTATACGCATATTATATGCTTGTAATATCTCAAATAAAAACATTAGTTTTCGTCGGAATTCGGTATATTTCCGACGTATAGCCGATGTAGTGATATATTTGAGATCCATTGGAAATCGGTATATTTCCGACGTTTCACCGACAAATATAACTATATGTATAATATACGTATATTTTTATACTTGTAATATCTTAAATAAAAAAAATAATTTTCGTCGGAATTCGGTATATTTCCGACGTATAGCCGATGCAGTGATATATTTGTTTATTAAACGATTATTGTAATCCGTCAGTTATACATCAGTAATATCTTTTTCAAAAACAATTAAGTTTTGTTCCGTCGGAAGTACGTCTATGTCAGACGTTGGGCCAACATATACAAATATATGTATAATGTACGTATAAGTAAATACATCGAATATACGTATGCAATATCCGTTTCATTTTTTTACCATTGGTCGGAAGTTAATCTATTTCCAACGTATAACCAATGCATAAAAATATATGTATAATATATGCATTGAGAAATACGTGTAATACATGAATATAATATCTTTAGCAAAAAAAATTCCAAATTGGTCGGAAGTTCGTCGGAAAAAGATGTCGGCCCGATGAATATTTGCCAACATCTAATAAACTGAGGAAAATAATCATCGGGCCAACGTCGGTAACCGATGAACTTCCGACGAATGAGCAAAAAATAGAAATTCGACTATTGCCAACCTATAACCGATGCATTACCGATGCATCGAAGCCGATGCCGACGTTTTCCGACCTGGTTTATACCGTTCCGACGTCGGCCCGACGTTACGCGAGTGTTCGGGTATAAGGCATGGACCCCTCCCCTCTCTTCCCCCACAGTTCTACCCCTGCAAGAGCCAAAGAGATGTGAATTGATGCGAGAATCATACCATAAATCAGGTCAAAACACGGACTATGATTTTCGAGATCAACGCTGTTTATATTTTTTTTGAAAATTTTAAAATGCTCTTAAATGATCCTCATAAAAATCTGGAACAAGTAAAGACTTTTATACTGTTATAAGATAAGGCCACAAATCGTTAAGTTTATGAGATGTGCGGAAACGAAAAAAAAAAATGGTATTGAAAATTTAATAACGTAGCCATATTTACTTTCAAATTGGCCTGCAAGTTAGCAGGCCAATACATATTTGCAAGACCTGCCGATCCATGCTGCCAATATGTGTTCTTTAGCTTTAATGGTTACGGAAGAATATGAACTCACTTTTTTTGCACCATTTTTTTTTTCATTTTTGTAGCGTACAAAAACAATAAAATGGGGCGGAGCTCCGTCGTAATAATTTCTAGCTTCTTTGTTTAGGAACTATAAAGATAACTCGTTTGCGATTTCTGCTGCGGTGTGTTGCTGCTTGTTGCCTTTCGTATGTATGCTGTTTTCTTATACTGGGATCGTGCTGAAACTGTCAAAAAGTGGCAGAAATCTGCACCAGCCGAATAAAGCCTTTCCACGTATGGCTAAGGTAGGTATCAGAATCCAATGGCCAAAATTGGAGTGGGGTTGGGGGATAGGGGAGGGGGGCTGGGGTCTTTTTCTGCAGTTGCCTAAATTTCTGTGTGACATCGATTTTTCTACGCCTACACGAATTGTCGATTTTCCTAAATTTAATCAACGTTACATCAAAGACTTTAATTAAGCGTCGGAGAAAGTTATTTTTTTTTGGCAACGAAAAGCAGCTTCACGTCAAAATAGCGTGATCTATGGACGCAACGAATCACAACCAAATTGCAACCAGATTTTGCGAAAGTATTTTATTTTTTCCATCTCTTTGGGATCAGAATCAGCCTCTATACATTGTTGTTTATAAACATCTGTTCAACGCTGTGTCACAGACGTTTTAATGTTGCAATCTGGCCGGTTTCACTGACGTAACATCAAATCGACGTTTTATGGACGTCAAAATGTTTACCGGCAATTTGACTTTTCACAAAGATTTTTAAATAACTCTGACATTGTAAATATTCAGAATCGTATTTTTTTGGCCCCAAGTGTAATGTTCGATACTCGGTAGTACTCGCTACCCGGTAGTACTCGCTACCCGGTAGTACTCGCTACTCGGTAGTACTCGCTACTCGGTAGTACTCGCTACTCGGTAGTACTCGCTACCCGGTAGTACTCGCTACTCGGTAGCAAAAATGGTCTACTTTCGTAGTGGAATTATGCAGAAGAAGGAAGTCATAGAAGGTGCAGATGTAATAAACATGGGACATTTGACCAAAATGTAATCTGGAGACATCTTGACCAGGGTCATTTTGCCCATCGATCTCGTAACCTTCTGTGCTTAAAGGGCATTTGATTAGACCAGGGACATTGTGACCGGCTATCGCAAAACTCACAACTTGACTGCATTTTGGAGTGAAGTGATTCTTTCATGAAGCACCAAAATGGCTGACTTGTACACTTTCATGCGCCATATCACAATAACAAAGCCTCCTGCACAGCTTTTACTTTACAGTTATAGGGATATCTCTAACACACGTATATCTCAAGATCATATCAGAAGTTTAGACTAGGGGTTTCTCATTAAAAGTGTAGCCCGAACTTGAGAAGAAAAAACATGCAAAATAGTGATTCTTTCATGAAACAGACGTCTATGTTTTAAAATATGTACAAAGTCGCCTTTCACACTACTTTAAAAAATTAGGCTAAAAAAACCCTAAAATTTTTGTGATGAAAACATCATATGGCTTATTTTCTTAAAGATAGCTGCCATTTCGGGAGACAGATAATGTAAGAAGGTATTTTTTTATTGTGCCCGTGACGTTTACATAACGTCTGGGGATAGGCGTTGTTGTGACTTTCATGTACAATCAAATCCTGATATCTATCAGACGTTGCAAAAGAGTTATCAAAAGACGCTGAACGAGCATTGCAATTTTGTTTCGACAAAAACAACTAACTTTTTCTGAACGTTTGGATGTTGTAGCCTGAAATAGACGTTAGATAGACAACAAAATACACTGTTTTGAATCTTTTAACTGAATTTGAAACAGGGTTCTATGGACAAATTATCGAGTTTTCTGAGCCACGAATTCAAGTCACATATGAGCCGAATACACGCTTAATACAACGATAAACTGCCCATGATTATGACTCGAATTTAACAGCTGCTGATGATATACCAAACTGCTCATGTTTTGCCATTCAATTCGCAATTAAGTATTGTGTGTCAAAAATCTGTAAACACTTTGTCGAATAAAGATGCAATTAAACTGAACTTAAGGTATTTAAAATAAAATTTATGATATTTCGAATTAAATTTCTGATATAAAAAGATAAATATAAATATCATTATCTAGAATAAAATTTTAAAAATTTAAATTTACATTTCAGATGTTAACGTAAAATTTGAGGTATCTAGAATTAATTTTAGATATCAGAGATTATTTATTGATTAATGAATTATAAAACTGAATTACAGGGTTGAGACTTCGTAAAATTTTCTGGTCGCTCTTCGGGCGACCAACTTAAAAAAGTTAGTCGCCCGGCACAAAAGTTAGTCGCCCGGTGCAATTTTTGCAAAATTTGTCCAGCCCGCCTCACATGAAAAAACAACAAAAAAATTTTGCAGAGCAAGAAACCCCATGCATTCTTTTTCGTCCAACTTGAATATTTCCAAAAAATTCGACGCAATATGAACAGTACATTTTGTCATTTTCTTGGCATAGCCAAATTTTTTTTTTGATTTCAAGTCGTGGTGTATCTACCTGTGTCGCTTGGACTTCTCATATTTCTTGCTCCTCTCCAAAGTTTGCTCTCGACTTCTCTTCTGTTTCACATCTGTTTTTTTTTCGCACCTTCTCTATCTCCACATTTTGGTGTTTTTACCCAACTTGAAATCACCTATAATCCTTATCTGTTTAGATAACTTTATCCGGATCGAAAGCACTTATAATTCATAACTGTTTATATCCTTTCACTTTGAATACTAGTTCAAACGAAATTTATTTCAAATGTGAAAATCGCCTTGAAAGCAAAATTTATGCAAAAGTCATTTTCACGTAAACTGTGTTTAGAATATTTACCTGAAAATACTCAGAAAAAAAGTTAGTCGCCACTCGGGCGACCAACTCGAAAAAGTTGGTCGCCCGAGCCAAAAGTTGGTCGCCACGGGCGACCGGGCGACCACGAAATCTCAACCCTGTTGAATTTAAAATATCTTTAAATAATTATTGGTATCTAAAATGCGGTGATAAATGTGAAAACGCAATTCATATAAAATGGCATTTTTGACAAAGTATATCATAACTTCTATCAAACTCTATTTAGTAATAAATAATCAAAGGTCCTTATTTAATATTTTATCAAAATTATAGTTAACAGCTGTTGATTATGTTATCGTTAAGATGTCAGAACTTAAACTAAAAAGTCTTTTAACCAAAGAAATAAAAACAAAGGCGTAACCACGTTTTTACAACGGGAGAGGGGAAAACTTTCGCTCACTCTAAAAAGTGTGTGTGTCGGGGGGGGGGGGGGGGGAGCTCAGGTCCCCCGGCCCACCCCCGGTGGCTAAGCCTATAAAACAATATTTGATGATTATTTGATATGTTTACAGTTGACGTTTGCCATGTGTGGCGGATTTTTAGTGGCATGGGGTCCATATGCAGTTGTCAGTTTTGTCAGCACCTTTGTAGAACTAAACGGAATTATGATACAACTCAGTGCATTACCTCCGTTGTTTGCCAAATCATGTGTTTTCTACAATCCCATCATCTATTTCTTGTACATAAAGAGGTACCGAAAAGCTTGTTGTCATCTCTTCGTACCGCCTGTGCCAGCAGTCCAAACACAAGGTGAGTGTGGCGGCATAACTGCAAAAATTGCACGACGATCGCGCTCCAAAAGGTATTTCGTATGGCGGTATATTTATCAAAAAAAATAATAATAATAATAAAAATGAAAACCTACGCAAAAAAAAAAAAATTACCAGGAGCGACAAATAAATACTTGTCAATGCAAATTATGTAATTTATTTTCAGAATAATAAAATCCTCGTGCAGAAATTAGTATTAACTTGGATGACATGAACAGTGGTTCGCGAAAGAATTTTTTTTTGGTTTATCAGTTGTATATAAATACCAAAGCGATACAAAAGACCTCTTGCAGCGCGAGCGTCGTGAATTTCTTGCACAAAAAAATCGTCATGATTTTGTGTTGCTCTATTGTTTATGTACAATGAATATACCAGAAAATATTTAATTCTTTCACGAATCATTTTTCATGTCATCCAAGTCACTACTAATTTCTGGTTTATATCACTCTCAAAATAAATTATAGAAATTTTATTTACATGATTTAAATTTATTGCGCTCCATAATTAATTTTTTCGTATTCCAAAATTAAGAAATCTCATTCGAACGCATGTTGCATCAAACAACCAGAGCAGGGTTTGCAAACTAAAACGCATGCTCAGACAAACGTTCGCACAAACACAGGTTTGAAGAAGTAGAATAATTATTTTAAAATAAATGCGCAGAAAAATTATGGCGAATTAAAAGAGCGCGAATAAATAGTAAGTAAAATGTGTAAAATATATGTGTTGCGCGACAATAGAAACTATCGCCAGGCCATTTTAATGGTCGCGAAAAAAATAAACCTTACATCGTGTGGGTTTTGATTTTTGGACGAATATACCGCCATACCTATCCAACACCCAACCGGAATGAAAAAGTCGGAACAATTTCGAAATAACGTTGCTTACACGTCGAAAGAATGACGTTGTGTAGACGTCGTAAAACAACGCCTTAGAAATGCCGGATGAAAGACGCTGATAGACGCCAGAAGAAGGATATTGTATATGCGCGAACGAACGACATTGTATGTACGCGCGCATACGCCGGAAGCACGACATTGTATAGCCGTAATTGTATATATGGATAGATCATGGGGCTGGGTGCTTCGTATTGGGTTCCGACACTTGTGGAAGGCTTGTGAACGAACCGCGCATGCTATTATAACACAAGTAATCACGCTTGAAATAGCTAAACAGAACAGAAATAAACTCCTTTTAACTCTCAGATACTTCCCTGTACGGTGAAGCCGCTTCGCAACTTTAGTTAAGAAAAGCAAGAACAGTTTATCACTCTGACCTTTGTCAGCTTCAGGGTGGCTTATACCTATGGCGTCCGGGTGAATGCGACTAGCGAAGTTTCGTTCAGAGCTAAAGAACGCAACATTTACTTATCATTTATTTATATGGGAGTGACGAGGAAATTGATTTCATTTGCTCAGAGATGTAACATTTATTTTTAGAGCTTTGTTACCTGTGACGTAATTTAATTGTGTTTTGGAGGGAAAACGTTAACAGAATAACCTCCCAAGTTAGCTGTGTAACTGAAAACTACGGTTCTTTCATGAACTGAAAACTAGCTTCGCTCAACAGTTTTTAAAAATGCCATAGAAACCTGCCTTTCCCTTTATTAAAGTAAACACAAATTTAAAGGGAACAATTTAATTATGCTTTACTAGTAATATAAAGAAAACTATTAGAAATTTGATGCTCCAGTTTTAAAACATCCTTCCTTCTTGTAAAACGAAATTGTCATGTAAGGATTATAGTTAGGGTTACAAAGAACTTCAACATTCAAGTAAAATCTCTCTATCATATCTTTCATCCTTTTACCCAATTGGTTTGCAATCAAAAACATAATTTTATGCATTTTTTTTCGGAACACCCACATTTCGATGTAGCTTGATCGAATACGTGCCAGCCGTGTGCCAGATGGCCAGCACACACACACAGACACACACATAGACACAGACACAGACAGACACACACACAGACACATGCACAGACACACACACACACATACAGACAGACACACATACAGACACACACAGACACACACACACACACACACACACACACACCCTCACACACACACAGACACACACACACATACAGACAGACACACACACAAACACACACACAGACACGCACACATACAGAGAGACACACATACAGACACACACACAGACACACATACACAGACACACACACGCACACACACACAAAAAAGCGAAAAACAAACAAACAAACAAACAAAGAAAAGAGCAAAGAACATATATAGATGTAACTAAAACGTTAGACAAAACATTAAAACATTAGCTGTTTTGGAAAGTATCTGTAACTTTTATAAGAAATACAAAGAATGTTTGTCGAAACGACTGTGGTGAAGGGAAAGTGTGTTTGAATGGGGATTCTATGATTCGATTATATTCTAGGAGTTCGCCGCGCTCCCAGCCCACAGGATCACAGGCCTATAATTGCACAACAACACTTATCAGTGGATGAGTTTCTTGAACAACCAGTGCAAGAAACAGTAGTATAGGCAGGATTGATTGGTCCATGAACCAGCCAATCGGCATCGTTAAACTGCTCGTCGTCATGGCAACGGGATATAACGTTATAGTTATATGGTAATGTATGAATGCTGGCTACCATGTGGATTCATAGGGTAATGCGCGAACACTGGCAAACCCTGCAGACTTTTTCGTTACTGCGGATCTTAATTGGTTATCATGCGAATCACATGGTACGGGTAATACGTGAATACTTGTTACCAGTCCATGCATTTGATTAATGTTGCGTTAACGGGGCTTAATCGTTGAATTTTGGATGAAACAATCATGCAGGGGTGGGGGGGGGGGGGGCACTCACGTGCCAACTGGTTACCATAAGCGGCCATGACTTTTTAAAACCGCCAATACTCAGAGGGCTAAATTTGAAATAATACCCAATTTGTTTTAGTGACCGAGGATTGCGGTTCTGACCCCCCCCCTTCCTTGTGGGAAACGCATAGTACGGAATGAAAAATTACCCCCTCCCCTTTTTATCGAAACCGGACCGCGTCAGGTTTCAAAGTTACCCTCTTTGTCCACGTGTTTTTAACATGATGCATGGCAATACAAATGATACCAAGTGCCCGTACCGACTCCACTCATACCTTTGCTTCCAAAAGTCTTCAATTAAAATTTACAAATTTTTAAGTTTTCTGAAAAATAATGAAACCCTACATTTAGAATAAAAAGAAATTTGACTTTTATTATGATAAGAAAAATATCTATAAACCTTAAGTCCATGTGTTAAATTTGCATTGTGCTAAACGCAGAAGCTGTTGCACAATGGCATAATGGTGCGATTTGCCACAACAGTGGCAGTTTTCACCTGCTTGTTGTTTACTTGTGAAATGTTGGTGCTATGTTTCTTTCACACATATGCTCAGTAATTATGGTCCCAATGAGCGACTTGGTGTATTGTCATAACACTGCTAATTCTTATCTGTTTGTTGTTTATTTGCGAACTTTGTTCCTGGTGCTATGTTTCTTTCACACATATGCTGAGTAGTTGCTGATTTGGTTCCGATAATTCATGGTGTTAGTAACAATGACGCTTAGCCCTATAGGTGGGTGATAATTTAACACTTGGTTTTTTAATTAACTGTACTCTTACTGGCGTAACTGTGGTTTATTCCAGAATTTGTTAAAAAAATAAAGACTTATTTTAATTGTCAGCTGAAAAAAACTAGTACTTATTTTTTCACTAAAAATATACAGAAAATTTTAATGACTTGAATTACTAAGAACTTTTTAAATATTATTTTGTTTGGGAGGTAAAAACGGTTTTCTGTTTCAAAAACTTCAGTTAATCTCAGTTAATTTATCTGTGAAAAGCACATAGAAGTTATGAAAAGTAAATGAAAAATGAATGTTGTGGAATATATGCTGCCATGCCTCTTTTATCTTCCTTTGCGTGTAGTCTCATGGGGAAGCTCTTCTAAATGGGAAAGTCAAGCAATAAATGTATTGTGGAATAGCAAGTCAAAATTTAAGTCTCAAAATGATAGGATGTGGACGTTATTTATTCAGCCTGAATAAGGTAGAAGCGCGAATCAATTTCCCACCCACACAAAACTCAATTTCCAAGCTTTCCGCCTTATTTCCTATAATTTCCTGGACACCAATTCTTTTGCTGTCTTATATATTTATAGGTGCATGTGAAGGGATTACAGACGACATTTTGTTAAATCCTACTTGGAAGCTTCGTTTCCCTTTTATTTTCTCTTTTTCTATTGGCTGGTTTCCAGAAACTCCTCTTACAGTATTCGAAACGAAAACTGGCACACGTGTGAGGGATGGTCAGGTATCGCCGAATTCGCAATTTTCATTTACCTTGGCGGTTAAAATCAAGGTCAAATTAAGGTCAACGTTATTTTTTCTTCACAATGGTCCAAGAAAACTGTTCTTAACCTATTATTCGGAGCTTCAAGTCTCGCCGAAGATGCCAATTGAGGTCCATTTTTTCAAAGTGCCCATTAATGACGAAATATAGCTGGAAAAGCTCAATGCCCAGTTTAATGCATATACCTTTTAGGCAGGGCGTAATCTCGCCACTTAAATCTTGACCTTGACAAGGTCAAAGGTCGCAAGGACTCATATACCGTTAACGACAGGTCCACTTTTCTTGCAAGTGGTTGGGGAAATGGCGATTCTGAGCTCATTTACGACCCTTTGGATCTAAACAACGTCACATGGAAGGTACCTCGGTGACCTTGACCTTCTGTGTCACGGTCAAAATCGAAAACCAGAAATTGAACTTTGGACTAAAACGACGTTCCACAAGAGGTATCTCGATGACCTTGATTTTCTCGGTCACAGTCAAGGTAAAAAAAATCGGAAGTTGATCTTTAATTCAAAAATGGTTAAATACAGAATGATCTTGAGCTGATTTTTCGACCCATTGCGTCCAAACCACGTCACATAAAGGGTATCTGGGTGGCTTTGACCATCTCGGCCACATTCTAGCACAAACATGTTCTTCTGTAGTATTTCGTTGCCATTCCGCTTTCAAGCGGAATTCGGTCTAGTTTATTTACACTGTCGTTATTATCAACTTAAATGTTTCTCTTTTGCACATTTATCGTTTCAATTTAAAACCCTATTAAAAAAAACAAACAATTTTTTTACGACATAAAGATGCTATAAATTATCGAAGTTATAGCATAAACGTTTAGCTTTATGTTTCTGTATAACACCTATTATATTTTTTCTGAGCATTAAATTTAATCACCGGTATTAACAATCCGTTTAATAACAGCCAAAGGCGTAGCCACGTTTTAACAACTGGTGGGGGAGGGCAAACTTTCGTAACGTGAGGGTTCCGAGGGATACTATGGCCCCCATTCTGAAAAATGGGGGGGGGGGGGGTGGGGGAGGGGGCTGAAGCCCCCGTCCCCGTGGCTACTCTTATGACAGCGGCCTTTTAACGACTAATGCTACACGCTGTGTATTTTGTATTTGAAAGAATTGTCTGTAGTTTTATATCTTATGAACGTGAAATTTTAATTATGACCTACAAATGTAATAATATGAAAGAAATTGGTTTCACCTGCTGGATTTAGCACATATTGTTGTACAAGCGAACGTGGGTGTGGGAAAATTGAACGAAGGGAGGGGTGGGGGGGGGGCGGGGTGGGGAGACATGAGTGTTAGTGTGGATGAGGCATTCGCGCACTAAGGAGTCCCATGTGTGTTAAATGTTGAAGGAACACTCCATAGTTATCACATTATTACGTCTAGGTAAATGCCATGGAAAGTTTCACATTTTGTTCACCGTCCGTGTTCGCCATACACCAGGAGTGGTCTGGCTACAGTCACACGGTTGTTTGTCTTCATTTTAATTAGGCGTCTGAGGTCATTTTAAGCTAGATTAACCTTACATGCACGACTGCCCTCAGGCGAATTTAAATACACCAGAACCCCGGGTTATGACCACTCCGCAAAAGACAACTCCGCAAAAGACCACTCCGCAAATACGACCACTTTGGTCTAGTCCCGCAGGTGCCTTACTTCCAGGATTCTAGTGTATTTTTAGGCGTTCAAAAACGTAGGAGACAATAATCTATTTGTGAAACGTTTTCCAACATTTTCAATATCCTTTACAGATTTCTCATTAAACTCAAAAAACGAGATTTATGTTTTATTTTTAATTGCTAAAATCTGCTGATTTTGCACTGTTTATTGGTGACGTGTGATATTGATACCGATAAGGTGCCCGACATCGCCTCATCAGTTGGTGAAAAACAGTGAAAATGTGTCATGTTTTGTAAGTTGTTATGGTGTCTATGATAATATGAATATTAACTGACTAAATAAATCTCATAGTTTTCTTTTAGCAGTAATCCTTCCTTTATTCAAAGTGCAGCATAGATTCTATTCGGCGTCAGCAGGACTGTGCTTGTGGCAGTACCTGAACACACACAGACACACACAGGAGTCATGGCTGCTGTCAGCGAGGAGCGTCAATACCACCTGGTGGTACCGAGGTTCTTGGTGGCGCTGAGGTCCCTTGGTGGCACTGACGTGCCTAGCTATAAATATATTATTTATTCAATTTATGCATCCAAAATAATTATTCAGTGATACTGTTGGGGCTTTCCACAACCCCCTCCCACCGTTTCTAAAAATATATGTTTTTCTGTTGTCGTTTTCAGAAAATAACATAAATGTGCATTGAAACATAAATGAACCTTGAAAACGTTTTCCACACTTGGCTTTATCTTTAATTCTTTAAAAACTCACTCGAGTATTCACAGTAAATTAGGACACATTGGTGCAAGGGCCAGGAACTACTTGTGGACCACTCAGTTCTCCGAAATTGAAAGTGTTGGCGCTGAGGTCCCTTGGTGGCACTGACGCTCCTGATCTTTGAAACAACTGCACCGAAAATAACTGTCCTGACACAAATAATTTTCTATGAAGAACATGAAACGCTCTCAAGTTTTGGGATGACATTGTGATGTTGATATGCGTTCTTTGACACTTTCATTGCGACTAAGTGAGGAACAAAGCCTTCTTACAAGTTTCCGAACATATTCGTCCATGCGAAATATTTGATTCGCCGTCTAAGTGTTAAATGCAGTGGCTGATTTCATGCAACACAACTTGTAGGAGAGCAACCTCATCTTTTAATTAGAGGCGAGCTAAACACAACATTAAAAATTTCAAAGGGGATTTTCTGTAGTCTTAAAGGATTTTTGCAAGAATGTGGGTTTTGAAATCTTCTTTGTTTGTCCAGAATAACAGTCCATGAGACTCTGGAAGGCGACGATGAACACACAAGAATTTATAAAAATAAAAATCATACTCCCATGTGTGATAGATTAAGCTCGAATAAATTTTAAACTTACTCGAGTGTTTAATTTTATCTCCTGGGTTTTCATAAATTTCAAATACAATTTAATTTCCGTTGTTGTACTGAACTTTCGATATCACAGAGCACCACGTTTTGTTTTAAAAATAAAATTTTGAAATATTTTCCTCAACCATGTGAAAAAAGCTTTAAAATAAATCTTGACCTTTTGTCACGTTTTCCACTTTCGACCTTTCTTCATGGATCTAAAAAAGTAAACTGATTTCCGTCACCTTCTAACGATAAATTTACTCCAGAGCTTGATATCGAAACTTTGTCGTAACCATTGTCTGATGCAAGTGGCAACTTGGCATGGCTTTTAGCAGAGATTTTTTAACGCTTGACAAGTCTTTGACTTGGTCAAGGCTTATGTGAATTTGTGCGGGCAGCCGTTGGTGCTATTTTGTTCTTGACAGTAAAATTCATTTACTTGTCTCAGCTTCTTCTCTGCCACTACAGGCCCTAGGACCACAAAACTTTGTACTTATGTGGAACTTGAATCTGAGGATGTGCATCCCGCCTTTTTTCGTTTTCGTTTCGTTTTTTTTCTACGATTTCGTTTTCATTTTTAAAACGCCATGTGAACACAGCTGATTTTAGAATAAATAACAAGTGTTAAATATAGCGCATACCAAAATGAGTTTTGCTTTTTAAGTTTTAATTTTTGTCAAGTATTGAAGATTTCGCTTGCAAATACGGTTCTAGTTAAAAAGATTTCTGAATTTGTAAGTGTTCAGAATCTGTTTTTTATGGCCCAAGTGTAATTTTCGCTACTCGGTGATGAAAACGGTCGAGTTTTATGCATAGTCTATTGAACGTTCAATTCGAATAATTTTAACTGGTCCTCATTTCCAGATAACGAGATACTTCTCTGTCTTCAATTCAACTCGATCTGATACCCTAATAACTAGCTGCCTGTACATATTTTGCTTTGCGCTTGTATATTATATATACGCCCCTATATCTCGTGATTATGTCATATTTTTAAGCCCGAGTTTCACAGTAAAAATGTAGCTCGAACATGAAAAAAAAAAAAGAAAAACAAGAAGAAGAAGAAGAAGAAATGCACAAAAGTGATTCTTTCATGAATCAGATATCTGCGGGTTATGCACAATTGTTGGCGGGTTGAACTGTTAAACTTTCATAGAGGTATGAAACGTAAATTTTCAGGGCATAAAAGCATTTTTTATGACGCCTTAGTTGAAAAAGCCGATGCACAATGACTAGGAATTAAGGGGTAGGGGGGTGGGGGGTGGTAAGTAAGTAGCAAAGCCATGTTCTTTTTTTCAGAAAGATTTCAATCTAGCAATATTGTCACTTTTAAAACTGGCATTTTTTGTAAGAGAATATCAAACTAAACATCCGCTGAAAAGTTTTAAAATGCTATTCTGAGATAAAAATTGATGTACTATTTTTATTCTTTGGCCAAGTGTTTAATGTTTTGCCTTTGCGAAATTGGTTCTCGTGAAATAATACCTTCTGAAATAATGCCTTCGTTGCGTGGTTGTCAATGTAATGACATACATTTGCGTTATGTCCTGCATTTCTAATGTTTGTAGAAGAACAGACAATATTAAGGCGTAATTCCTGCAGCTAGAAGCTAATTTCTGAACAAAAATTTTCAAATGCCCACTTTTTTTAATTAAAATGGAATGACTCAAATAATATAAAATGCTAAAATGATGCCTCTGTAGGATACTAAAAGCAAATTTTGCCTAAAATCCGGGTGTCAGCCAAAGAAAGTAAGGGTCATATCGTGAGTAAATATCGATATAACACAATCGTTGAGAGTCATCCGCATAATCATTCTGACATTTTTTCATCCCAAAATAGTTTATGTCATCAAACGATAAAAAGCAGTGTCGCAATTTTAGTCAGGAGGAGTTTTTTTAATTAAGCCATCCTAGACACGCGCAGATTTAGAACCTTCTTGGATATTTGGGGAGGGGGAGAGGGGCTGGGGATCGTGACCTGAGGAAAGTGGTGGGAATAGGCTGAGGGTGCCGTAGACGGAGCGCTCACAAAATGGTTATCAGGCGTCTTCCTGCCTTTTTAAAAACGACTCTTGAGCAATTTTTAGAAGTGCATCCTTTCTTAACCAAACACCTTGTTAAATGACAACTGCCAAATTTAAAAAAAAAATCACCATTCATCTCGTTACATGTGAACGGGGGCAAATGCTGTGCTTAATGTGCGCAATATAAAATAAACCGAATGAAAGAATGAATGAAAGTGCAAAATGTATACATAAAATCTAGACATTGGACGCCCTTTCTGCTGGGTTAGTTCCAAAACATTCGACCTTTTCGTGGCTGGCCTGTGACCCGTGTCTTATAGCACGCGATAAAAAAAAAATGGCAATTTTAAGCAAGCTCTAAGACACCGGTTCCAAACGAATCCGGGACAAAATGACTCCGCCCAAAATGACTCCGTCCAAAATGCCTCCAAAAACTGCAAGGGGGGACAAAATGACTCCGCTCAAAATGCCCCGAAATATTATTTCGAATTTTTTTTAACTATTTCTGGCAAAGTGCCAGAAAATGTGTTTTGAGTAGACGGGCTTAATCCTGATCACGGGGAGTGTGAGAGGTGTGGCTTCGTTTCCGCAAAGCTGCCAGTAACGGTGTTTTGAGTAGACGCACTTAATCCCCCTGCAGTGCACTGCCGGCCTGAAACGCATGTTAATCCCACTCCGGAGGACTTTGATAAGCGTGGTTTTGTTTCCACAAAGCTGCCAGAAACTGTTTTGAGTAGACACACTTAATCCCGCAGCAGTGTAATGCCGGCTTGAAATAAAAAAAAAAAAACGCTGGCGACATAGAGGCGCTTTTTTTTTGTTTTCATAAATCTGCCAGAATCTGTGCCTTGAGTAGACGCACGTTACCCCGACTCTGGTCAGGATGCATATATATGGGGGGTGGGATACATAGCAGTTATCAAATGTCCATTGGTAATATTGCAATGGAAGTGTTCGAAAGCAATAAAGGTGGACTGAAAGTTTCACACAATGGCTTCCTTTATGTCAAAAACTATGGCAGACTTCATCGACGGTATCGGTTACAACGTGCGTTGGATGCCAGTGAACTTGGAAAACCAAGAACTCCAGGGTTGATTTGCCAGCGAGTTAAGAGACACTGTGATTTTTAACTGAGTTGATGAGTAAAGTGAGCCACTGAGTGAGTGAGTTAGAGACACTGTGATTGCTAACTGAGTTGATTAGCTAAATGCGCCAGTGAACTTGGAGAAACAAGAACTCTGATTATCAGTTTTGATAAAATGTGAATTAACAAGAGTTGTCTTTTTCATTTATTAAAATAAACCATTCTTCCCTTCACTTTGAAAAAAGTGAGTTTTTGGAGGCATTTTGGGCGGAGTCATTTTGGGCGGAGTCATTTTGGGCGGATACCGTTCCAAACATACCAAAATGTCCAGGGCATGCTTCTGGGCGGTTTTGTTGCTTACGCCTGTTTCAATGCTCAAGTGTTTACTGACTGTATAGTCATTTACTATGGGCTATTCGTGGCGCCACCCTTTTACCCTTTTACCTTTTTTTCCTTTTTTTTTGGGGGGGGGGGGGGTGAGGGGGGCGCGCAAAGTAGCACATTTGCTGTCAGATGCCCAACCTCCGGAGGGAAGGTTTCACAAACACATATTGCCTTCCCATCCAACCCTCCCCCCCCTCCCCCCACTCCCTCACCCACGATGGATCGACAAGTACCCCCAATCACTTTACTTGTGATGATGATTGGATGACGTTTCAAGTGCTACTACTGGTGTCGGTTTTGAGGCTAATTCACCACACGGAATTATACCTTTCATGTATCGTTGTTTTAGCTGTTCTTCTCCCTTTTTTTCTTTTTTCCCCTCTTTTCCATTCAGATCTTATCCAGACCGCTCGATCCTGCTAGTCGGCTTGGGGTAGAGAAATGAAACTTGGTTGAAGTAATGGAGAGAGATGGGAAAATAAGAAAATGTATTATACGGCTGACCTTAATCTCTTATATCTAGGTTTAAATTTAAAACAGATAAAGTATCCTAAGCTCATTCTAGTCTCACTTGCAGATAAGGTGTAACCGCCATTCAGTTGTACATGAACCAGGAGCTTGCCTTTGCCACATGTATTAAAAAAACTTGAGAAAAACTTAATAGTTATCTCGTAAACGTTTGGAGATATTGATTTTGAGCTCACTCAACCTGTACTATTTAGAAAACTAGATAACGGTTAGAGTTTTTTCGGATTGCATCCCCTTTAAGCATCTGTATAAGAGTTAGTTTCATGGTATGGAAGTTAACCAGGATGGTCTGTGTTTTCCCTTTTGAGCTTAATTTCCACTGTGCCCATAAAGTTACACAAGTGGTCACTTTGTAATCTGAATTTTGACCTAGGTATACAAAACCAAAAGTCAAGTGACATATATTATCAAGGAAACCTTTAGGTAGCGAATTTCACCTCATTTCCCCCCCCCCCCCCCAAAAAAAAAGCAGTTACATAATAGTTAACTTCGTAATCTATACTTTGATCTTGATTTTTAAGTCAAAGTCTCACTATCAGTAGATCTTGGAAATCCATATAAATAGAACGATTTTGGTGAAGTTTTCATTTTTATGAAGTAACACTGAGTTTAAAGCAACTTTTCAATTTTAACTTTGATTATGATTCTCTTAGTTCATATACGACCGTTTCGGTATACATTAGCGAAATTCGGTCTAGTTATCGTTATTTTAGTCATATTGTTCAAACTGGGACAGAAATTGCCATCAAGAGAAGTAGGAACCCATTCGCTTTTAAACTTGAAAACAACAGCTTCATAGCAACGTGGAGAAGTTCATCCATATTGTTAAAAACAATTGAAATATAGTGAAACCGCGGTGTAATGAAACGTTTTAACTCCCCAACAAATAGACCCCCCGGTCGATTTGTTTTGGGGAAGCTCGCCATAACAAGCAGACCTCCCCTATAATAAAATGACCCCCTCCAAATAATCATGTTTAAATAGAAAATAAGTAAAAAAGGTGCATATAGTTTTTAAATACTATTTTAAGCATTTTCTACCTCTTGATGTAGAAAATTATTATTTTGAGCCTTCGAAATGCCATTATTGAGCTTGGACATATTTTTTGGTGACTGTATGTTAGTGGTGTTGGAAGTGTTTTCGTGTTTGAAAAAGTAGATGTTAGTTGCTAAATAAATTGTTATTCATAGATATAGTTTTTATTTCAATTAAAGAAAACTGATAAGGTGGCCATATGTGGAAAGAAATAAAGAAATGAACAAAAAATAAGAGCGTTAAAACATTTCAGGGGGGTCTGTTTGTTTTAAAACAAATCGACCAGGGGTCGATTTATTTTGGGGGTCAAAACGTTTCCTTACATCGGATATGGACACCCCTTTATTATGGACACCCCTGGATTAGAGACAACATTTTTCAGTCTGTTTTAAAACGCCATAGAGTTCCTTTTTATCCAGATCCCACGGCAGAATCCGCGACAAAACGCCTCGCGACAAAACGCCTCAAAATGTAAAGTGCGACAAAACGCCTCACTCGTATAAACTCCCTATTTTCCCCCATTTTTTTTACTTTTTATCGTACACTCATTGTTCGCCTATTACAGATTTGTCATTGAACTTGTTTCTGAATTTTTGCTCGTACTGTTTTTCCATTTTTTCTGACATTTTTGCTCATTTTTTTTCTACGCCAAGATGCTTCTTATATATTTTGTTCTACAAAGGAAAAAGAGCAAAAACAAAGAAATGCCTCCTTTGCTAGCCTTGCATTGAAAGAGTAGTCCAATCAGAGTCACTGAATGTCAGAGATATCGGAGTATTGCATGGTATCTAAACCTCGAAAGTGGCCAGACTGGCTGAAAAACAAGTCAAATGCAAACGTCTTAATCCACAGATGTAGATAACACCTAATTCCCAGACGTTTTTAGTAGTATAAATGCGAATCCCGGTCATCCGCCCCCCGGTCAACTGCCCCCCCCCCCCATCTGTCACCTCGGTAAATTGCGATTCGCCAATAGGAAACTAATTGCAATTAAAATTGCAATTAGTTTACGGATCAGTCTCTCCTAAATTAACATTGGTGAATAGGTCAATGAAGATCAATTGTTTCAGAGACGAAGTAGACGGGGACATCACAATTGCCTAATTAAAAAAAAAGGACATCCCTCTATTATGGACATCCCTGAATTATGAACAGCATTTTTCAGTCTGTTTTAAAACGCCACAGGGTTCTGTTATATCTAGACCCCTCTATTGTGGACACCCCTCTATTCAGAATTAGGGACACTCTTTTTATCCCGTAAGTTAATTACACGTTTAAAACAACCCCTCTATTGTGCTTTCCATATTTCGTGCGTTATCAACTTCTATCAGCGTGTTACCCGGCAATGTTTATCTTTTTTCTCTATTGTTATCTGTGGGTATCGAGTGCACTACATTGAACACAGTGCACGTAAAGACAATGGGGCTTATTACAAAAGATGTGTGCTTAAGAGAGAAGTTTATACGACTAATCCCTATTGACATGTGCTCCGTCTTTTAAAATGCGTATAAAAGAGCAAGTAATTCATTGTCTTTATACTCAGTTAATACGTAAAACAAAGTGTTATTTTATAATATTTAAGTGTTAAGTCTGAATTTGGGTGGTGTGAAAAGTAACGAAGTTTCGCTATCTGTTAAAGTTAAAATAATCAAAGCTATTGATGGAAAAAGCGTGAGAAAAATAGCCAAAGATTTTAGTTGTAGTTGTCAGATAGAACTCAAATTAACAGCACCTCGAAATTAGGGACACCCCGCCATTAGGGACAAAACTATTCAATCACTTTTTGTCCCTAATAGCGGGGTTTCACTGTACTTAAATTTTCTGTCGGAAATGTTGTACGTAATCTACTAATGAAGAGGCGTTAAATTAACACAATATCTCTGTGATATATCATGTGACTGTTGTGTATACAATCTGAGGCCTTCTTCGTTGGTCGGGTCTTAAATATCGGCAATGGGTATGTGTCCTGTTTATTGATCTTCCATGTGGATCACGAACAAATTATTAATTTAAAACAAAATACATGACGTCTAAATGGGTTGCTAATTACGCTGCGAATAATACTTGTAGCTTGATGATTCATTTATGAAACAATATATTTGGCACATGTGTGAAACGTTAGAACAAACGGACAGTCTCGCAAAGCAATAGCTACAAAGATGGCTACGCCGGTTTTTCACTGGGCGGATTATCTAGTTTTCACATTCGCGTTAGGTCTTTCGCTAGGCATTGGTATATTTTACGCTGCCATGGAAAAACGGAAGAAAAATGGGAATAAAACGGAGGAGTTTCTACTGGCAGGAAGGAAGATGTCTGCCATTCCAGTTTCAATTTCTCTCTTTGTAAGCTGGACATCTGCGATATCTTTCTTGGGTGAGTTCGTTCACACGTTTTTTTTCTTTCAGACGCATTAATCATTAAATGAAATAAGTTAAATATCTCTTTGCCGAAACATAGCTGCTGCTGCTATTATTATTATTATTATTATTACTATTATTATTATTATTATTATTATTATTATTATTATTATTATTATTATTATTATTATTATTATTATTATT